>CM030044.1:43063669-43448669 GCA_017639485.1 Pluvialis apricaria
TCTGGTATTGAACACTCTGGTGTTATGGCTAAGACGTTTAAATGTGCAAATGTCAGGCGAGTCAAAGTTATAGTCCCCACAGTAAACTTGAATTGGTCTCTTTATGGTTATGTATTTGTATGGTATGCTGTATTGCCAACTCCAAGTGTTAAATCATGCCAGTCCCCAGAAAATCATGAGATTGGCTTAAAATTAATCATGAGATAAAAATAATAAATTTGGGGTTCTTTTTATTTCCCTTCTAATTTTAAGCTGTCAAACTGCGCTTGGCTCATGCTTCTTAGTTTTTCCGCCAGTATTCTTCCATAATCGTTTTTCGCAAGTAAGGAGTGAAACGTCCCAAGATTCATGACAAAGTCAAGGGAGCTGGGTATGAGATACAGCTGACAACTTTTGTCGTAATTTCCTATTCTTGGAAAATGTGTGAGGTGTACTCTCCTAAGAAAAAATAATACTGAATTAAAAATACGTACATGTTCTTTCTGGAATTGCTTGGTAAGTTTTTGGGGATTATATATTGTAAAATGGCACAGACATGCTGGTGGCGATTTCCCTTCCTGTGTTAGAAGGAGAGGGAACACAGGACATAGTTTTGAGTGGAGGTCTTCTAACCTGGCCTCTCTCCTTTGGTCTACTTAAATGATTTCTCTGCAGGATCTTATACTGCCAGGGGTTTCTGACATTTGCTGGATGAGATTCAACTTCTTCAAAGGAGAAAAACCTTTCACTGTTATGTTTGGGTTTTGGAACATTGGCAATGAGAATGTGTGCTTTTCTTTTTTCTTGTGTTTGCTTAAAAACCTCAGCAGAGCATCTCACAGTTGAGCAGAAGTCAAAATCTGTCCCCTTCATGCTATCAAGAATCTGCATAACAATAGGTCCTGCCACTAGATTTTGTTTGGCACGTGTTGTGCACTGCGCGCATGTTGTGTACAATCACGGAGAGCATTTCATTTTTAAAAATGCTGCTTGTTCCTCCATCTTAAAGTCAATAAACTTTTCCTGTATTTACGGTCTGCTTATGTGCGTGGCTTGTCCCAGTGTCTTGGTTGTTTGGAGAATTTGCAAATGTGAAACACCTCCTCTGACCTGAGCCTGGCTTACCCGGGAGAGAAGTGGTTGCCCTAGGACTGAGTAGCCGGTGATGGAGTAGCACCGTGTAGAGGGCACGGTGAGGCTGCTGAGGAGACATCACCTGGGTTTCAATTACAGCCGTAGCCAGTGATGCAGATTTACTATAGTGGAAGGGTGTTTTGGAAAGCCAAGGGGCCCCTTTCCCCTTATGTTTTCCAACTTTGAACCCCAAATCAAAACACAGCAGGGCCAACACATGCTCTCTGCAAAGACTTAATAAAACATTGTGGTACTTGTAGGCAGTGATGGCAAATGCTATTGAAATTTAACACCGACAATTTTAAAGCCAGGAACAGCAGCAAAAAGGTCTAGCCTGTGGCTGTTGTGTCCTTAAGGCAGAGAGCTTCCTCAAAACCCATTACGGGGTGTCCATGGGGTTACAAAGACAGTCTCAGCAGGGGATGAGGGAAGAGCTGGTAACCTGAAGCCCACTGAGCTGTCACGGAGGAGTGATCCTCTGGTTCCCCCCTTGCAGCGGCTGGGGGGAGGCTTGTGTAATGGTGCACGAACCTCAGTGTTTGGAAAGTCTGGGTTGCAGGATGTTCTTCTTAACAGTTGCTCAATGGCTGAAGCTGTCATTTACCACGTTAATGTGACAGCATTACTTAAAATTAATCATAAGGCAAATTGGAGTGTGTTTTTAGCTGGGAGTTGAAGAGAAGGCGGCATTCTGATCACTCATTTTCTTTCTCATGTCTCTTCCCTTCTTGGCAGCAGAGGTGGAACTTCATTTTTTGCTCATTCTTTTTAACACAGCTAACTGAAGGCTTCCAGGTTAAAATATTTGGATATCCAATTAACTTATCTGTCTCAGTAAGTTGTTTGGTCGTCAACCAATTACTCCTATTTAGCATCTGATTCAAATTTTACCTTTTAAAACCATGGGGAAAGTGGAGCAATCATTGTGGAAAGTTTTTTATCTTGGACAACCACTTCTTGCCAAATCTGGCCTTTCACAGGGATGAATAAGTTTTCAGCCGTGCCTCATAGCTGAAACACTTCTGGGCTTCGTTTTGAGAAGACAGCATTGCTTTCCTATTAAGCTTTCCTATTAATAAGTGCAAGGGAGACAAAATAACTGTAGTGCAGCCCAACTGAGGCTTGCGGAAGGGTGCATGCTTGGACCTGGCGATGCTTGCCCATGTGTTTTCATGAAAGCGGCTTCACCGAGGGCTGCGCAGGGACGGGTTTCTGTCAGTAGCTCAGGCAGCGTCTCTGACCACCTGCCTGCCTTGGGAGATCCTGTATTGGGTTTGAGGTGGACAAGCCACCCTCTAGCTACTTGACAGCCAAGCAGTCAGTGGCAGCGTGGACTCCACGTCGTCATTTGAATCCATCAGTTCAGCCAAGCTATGTCGTGGTTTTGGCTTTGAGAGGGATGTGAGGCTCCGCTGGGTTTTTATGGCGGCTGCAGGATGAAGGGGTGTGAGTTCAGCAACTCATCCTTTGTGAAGCACCGTGGGGCTACAGAGAAAAGTCAGCATTGAGATCTGTTCTGCTTCTGGCTCTGGATACCTGCAGATGCCTAGCCAGCAGGGGCTGGACTGCCTCGCTTCTGAGGAAGAGGCCATTTTTAATTTAAAGCATGTAACGAGTTATCAGTTGTGGTTTCTCTGACAGTGAGCTCACGCTCTGCAGCACTTTGTGAAAGTTTCTTAACATTTCTGTGCCTCTGTCTCCCTCTCTGAAATGGTGATGGTGTCTACGTGGTGGGGAGTGATCTAAGATTTAATTTGTTAATCTCCATTATTAGATGAGAGGCTCTAGTGAATCACAGAATATTGAATGAATACGTATTTGCTGTGGTGGGAAGAGGAGTCTTTCCAAATCCATGTCTGCTGTGTAATGAGGTCCAGCAGTGCCTTAACTGCTATGGAATTTCCTTTGTTCTTATGCCCCAGAGGTTACCAGGAGGTGACACTAAAGATACACCAGTTGTCCTCCTGCCTGCTACTCTGTTAATAGTATTTGGAGATAAAGGTTGGAAATACAGGGGGCTGGTCTTGTGATAATGTCTGGAGAAGGAAAGCAAAGAGAATAAGGCCAAAGCTGGTCAAAATGCTTATGCTGGATTTTTGGTTTGAGGGAGGAGGCAGAGAACAAGGAACGATTGGAGGAAGCTCGTTAATTGGTTTTCTTCTCACGTCTCCTATTTCCCTGCAGTACCATTCACTCTGTATGACAACCATCCACTTTCACTGTGCCCCCTTTGAAAGATGGCACTGTGCTGATGTGTAAAAGAGAGTCAGCTACAACACCACTACTGTCTGCTTTCTGTAATTTTACAAAGCATGTGACTAGATACAAAGTAGGTGCCTCTTCTTAAAATATCAGTCCATAGTGTTTGAATAGCACAAGAAGATTGGAAAGACTTTGTGCATAAAATGCACCCCGTATGTTTGTGTCAGTGTGTTAACAAAGCATAGATTGTGTGTTCTTATACTCAATTTAACCAGTAGGCTTTCTGTCCTAATTGCAGAAAGCTGTTGCAGTCTGAGCACGTTGCTTATTTACAATTTTTATCAGTAATTCTTAATTTCTGGGGACAAACTGTGTGTTTTCTCTCTCAGTCTGGTCCTAAACAACAACAACAATAAAATTCAAGGTCTGATGAGAGTTTCTTGCTTATTTGTTGCTCTAAGACATTATCGGTGGAAGAGACACTGACTTCTCCAAACATCAAAGGACTTTTTATGTCAGAGTTACTTGTTATGTATTTGTCCATATGTAAATATGGAGGTGTTACTCTTGAAAAGTAAATTGCGTATAAGCACTTTGTTTAGTTCATTCAAGAGTGACATCGTGCTTCCTTTGCATCTCTCTGCTTCCATGTGCTGCTAGAGATGGCTGCTAAGGAAAACAAAGCTAATAATATGTCTTTAACATGAATGACATGAGGACAAAGACATTTTCCATGCATCTCTACAAGACACTTAGTTCTTTTCCCCCTCACAATGTTCCCTGGTTTATCTCTACAGACTGGTGACACCAAAACATGCATCCTGCCTCACTTGTTGGCTGCATAAGAAAAAGTCTTACAGTTCTGTGCCTGTGGCATCCTGGAAATTTCTGGGGAATGGTTTGTTTCTGACATTTTTTCTAAAACCGCATTTGACCAAGGATGACAATTGTTCTTGTGCTTAGGTTTGATCATGTAGGTAGAGACGTAAAGAGCAGCAGCACCACAAGATTGTACAAGAAGAGAGCCCCCCACGAGCATACGTGTGGGGTGGTTTTTTGTCTGAGGTTGTAGGTTTCCGCTTGAAGATGACTTTTCAAACACGTATACAAAGTGCTTTTCAAACTAACATTAGCAGCCTTGCTATTACACACTTTCAAAACCTACCTCTGTAGAAGGACATGGGATTTTCCTTTGGAGATACAAATGTCCGGCTTCTTTGCATATGCAACATTTTTTTCAAATAAGCCTTCAGACAAATGGACATATGGGCCTTGTGAATGTATGAAATGATGGTATTTTGTCCTTTGTTTAGTTGCTATTTACTTAGCTCTGCTTTCTGCCTGGAACTCGGGTGTATATTTCTTCTAAAGCATTGATTTTTAACAAGTCTTTTTGTGTGGGTGAGAAGAATCCTGGGATAATCTTAGTTTACACATTTTCAAAGAAAAATGCCGCCATGAGTATGCACTGTATTAAGGGTCATGAGATTTGTTTAAGCCTGCGACAGAACCTGGAGAGCCTGAAAATCTGTAGGCACAGGAAACACCTCTCTGTGTTAACGTGAAGCAAAGCAGAGAGCTCCCAGATGCGTGAGATGCAGCCGCCGCGGTCTGGGGCTTGTCAGGGGAGGATCTAGGTGCAAGTTTCTGGACAATGCTGTCAAGGGCTTCCTGGGAGACCTCGGACAAGCCGCTTTGACCACTGTCTGCAGCAAGACAGGAACGGCGCTACAGGCGCTTTTGCGCCACCGGGCTGCAGGGCCAGCTGAGCGAGGGCAGAGCGATGCTTGCGGTGTGTGGGGTAAGTTAAGTGATTCAGCACGGAGCCAAAGAAATCTAGCACGTATGGAGGGTGGCTCATAGGGAAATGTTGAGGTCACGGGTGTGTCTTAAATCTCTCACTGCTTGAAGGCTGTAACACCAGAGTCAGTGCTGCCAGGGCACGTTGCCTTGGCTTGGTAGTCTCAGAATCAGTTTTTGAAGAGCGGCACCTACACTTTATTTTTAAGTGTGAGCATAGTGCGGATTTTTCTTAAACAAGAACAAAAAAGCTGGAGAAGGCAACACTCTTGGTTCATCTTAGTTCAGCTACTTTTCTGTCTACTAGCGAGACCCACGTTTCTTCTCTCCCAGGAGGATGACTGGGGTACCCAGCAGAAAGCTGTCTGGTTTGCATGAGATCCTTAATGGTTCAGTAGAGCTGAAAGAGGAGAGATGCATGCTGTGCTGTTGCCCTGGAAAGAGTCTAGCCAGCTGGAAGGGTTCCAGTCCCTGCCCCAAACCCATTTACATGTTTTAGCCCGCAGTGTTTTTTCGTGTACGATGATTCTGAGCAGGAACTGGAAAAGGGACTTCCCTTCTCCAGTGGAAGAATTGGGAGTATTTCCTTCCCAGAGTTCACAGAAGCCTGTTAGACAGGGTGTTCTCCTAGAAGGTGGGAAGAAGTAAAGAAAGAAAGTCATGTATATAATGCTCTGATTAAACCCTTTAACTACTAAGCTGTTATATAGGAGTCTATCTGTTCTCCACCCCACCCCGTGCCCTCCCCCCCCCCTTTTTTTTTTTTTCTTTTCAATGTGCCGCTGCTGTATTTTATGTGGGAATAAATCTGGCAGTGGTTCTCAGCTCCCTGGGGGACATGGGTGGAGAAGCGTTGAGTTGGGAGAGTTGCAGGGGGTGGGTGGTTGCTGGACTCGGTTGTTAGCTGGATGCCAAAGAGCTTGGTCTTGTCGAGCCAAAGACCCTTCTGAACACGTCTGGAAACAGGACTCAGCAGGGCGAATGGGGAGCTTCAGGGCTGGAGATGGAGACTTCTATGCACTTCTGGTGACTTCAGCACTGCCTTGTTCCTGAGTGGGGAGGCAATGGGGTGAAGACTGTAGTTTGGGATTTTAATGCCTAAATTCATGTGGTGCTCCAGCCTTTATATTTGATACACCTTTTTTTTTTTTTTTAAGATGCAAAGGTACATTTATGTATTTATAGGTATGGGTAGGTGCCCCCCTGTGCTTAAGAATTCTTGAAAATCTTCTTGAGCATCTGTCTGTTGCTGAATTTCTGCCTGAATTACGTGTCTAGTCTACTTAGGCATTTTTAAAAATCCCATTACATACCTTCTGAAGACTCCACCTCTGGCTTTCACTGCTTCAGTTATCTGTCTGGGGAGTGGAAGTAATACTACATCCTGAACATAACCCTTACCACAGAGGAGCTTTTGGAGAGCAATATGTTAAGAAATAGGAGGTGAAATATTATTACATGGGAGTCACTTAGAAGTGGATGTGTTTATCTCTCTAGATTGTCAGATGCTTGGGGCAGGGTGCTCTTTCCCAGGACAGTTTTGTCTTTGTTTTGCCTCCCATGTGAATTCTGTTGTCTTTTCCATCCCAGCTGCAATTAGCGTGCACCAGTGATGTACCTTTCAGAGGTAATGCAGTTAACGCTTTGATTTGTATTAAGGAAGTTTTCCCTTGGTAATCTATCTTCTCAGCCTCTGTCTTCCATCTGGAAGATGGGATAATACTACTTTTTTACCTGTGTGGGATTTTTTGGGGAAAACCGAAACAAACTTTCTTACCTTGTGGTAGCATGTCCCTACCTTCTTCCTGCATGCCCAAACCTTGGCAAATGCCGGAGGTGGGGCTTGTTGCTAGACATGCAGTAGTTGCAGCGCAGTGGGATCTTGATTCTCTGGTACAAGCAATTATATTGTAAAGTTAGGGAAAATACAGGGTTTGTTAAACCTTCCTGCACCTCCGGGTGCTATGCAGAATTAGCCTGAGGTAGGCTCTTGGTGTAGATCTCAAGTAGCTAGTTTCCCAGTCTCTTAACCTCATTTGAATTTCTGCATGTCCATTAGACAAGGAATCTGTACAAGGCTCTTTCTTGGTTTATCTGTTGCAGAGATTGAAGGAAGATAATGACAATGTGAGCTGTCAAAAGATTAGACAAACCAGCTTAGTAGTTAACAGTGGGGATCACAGCTTTGGTTGAGTCTTCACTCCTCAGCATGTGAATACCCCACACGTGTGAGAAGCTGTAAATGTAGTTTTGAGCATAAATGCAAGTTGGACTTTGGGAAAGAAATACTAGTCTGGCGGCTGTCTTCAGCATAATATAGGAAGAAGGTTTGATATCTGGTGCTCTCCACTGAAACACTGCTGTGCTTTTCCACTTCGGTGAAGCAGTGGGATTTAGATGGTAAAGTAGGTCATTTTCTATATCTGAGCATCACTTTGCCACTACCTTTCTTGGTTACCCTTCCTCAGAAGGGTGCCAATTTTGGAGGCAGAACAGCTGTGAATTTAGCAAGACTATAATATCTTTCAGCGTACAGTCTAGCTTAGTCAGTAGAGCTGGAGAAAGCCTAATTTACAACCATATCAAATGAGCTCTACACAGGTTCTGCGGTGGATATTGAGAGTAATTTTGTATTGCTTTTGGCTGCATTGGCGGAAAATGGCGTCTATTTTTAAAACTTTGTTTATAGGTCCAGAGTTAAGATAAAGTGCTTTCTGGTGCATGTGGATGGTGTTCAAGAGTATGACTGAAGTACTCACAGGTGTGCTTTAACCACTGTTGAACAGACTCGGACTCGCTCAGGTCCTGCTGACTGAGGAGTCAGCACGGTTTTACTGTGCTGGGTATTTCTCCAGCTTCTTGGGCAGTTCTGCAGCTAGTTTAAGGCAACTTCAGTTTTGTGTTCGTGAGCTGAAGTTATACTTGTGATGGTAGAGTCACTGTATCCCTTGTTGGTTACTGTTAAAAAAATAACCTTTTTCTCACTTCTCTTTCCTTTGCTTTCACCTACGCAACATGGTACGTTACAGTAGTGAAAGCTGACTTATTTCAATAAAGACATCAGTCATTTGAAACTTCCTTCCATTTATATTAAAGGTTAATATTTTCCAACTTATTCTTTTATCTTACTGTAGCTCACACAAAGGAAACGCAGTCTGAGCTATCCACTAGTCATCAAACCTATTTCCCTTCCTCCTCCCCCCCCCAGCCTTTTCTGTTGTCTTTGTGAAAAACAGATAGTGATTATACACAAACAGGTTTGCAAACAGACAGTAGGTAGTTCAACGACTTTAAGGTTTCCTTTCTTGTATTCTGGCAAATTTCTAATGCAAACAGAACAGCACAACTAAGTCCCTAATTGTCATGGGAAGCTGCTGTTACGAAAAGGAATAATTATAATAGTTTGTGCAAAACAGATTCTCATAAACCAAAATAGATACAACCTCTGTGTATTTTTGTGGGTAAGAATGTTAAGATTTGAATGAGTATTTTTCATATAAATGCTTGCCTGAAACCTTTTTGATTAACAGGGTGGCAAGATTACAGACCTAGCAAACTAAATATGAAATTAACAAGCCCAGAGACTGCATTTCGGTAAACCATAGAATTACTCCACGGCAAAAAGCCAGAGACCCATTTAAAAAAAAACAACAAAAAAAACAGGCACGGAAATGTGGTTTTGCTGTCTGTCATGCTGTCTGCTATAACCGAAAAAACATACATTGTTTTATGAGTGTGGTTTTTTTCACAGTTTTGACCACAGCATTTAATTTCTTCATCTGACCGCTACCGGGCTAGTATGTCTACCACTAATGTACACCAGTTTTTATTTATTGTTTTGAATTCATTGTGCAACTGGGTATTGGTGATTTGGTTTACCAGATGATCTAACAGGTGGCTCTAAAGACTAGCCGAAACTTGCAGCTAGACCAGATCGTGATGCTAACCCGAGAGGTGAAAAGTTTAGGATGTGGTTGATAGCAATATGTCCTGGTTGCAGGGTAGTGGAGGAAGTGAAACGGAGCGCCTTCCCATGCCCAGAGAAGTATCGGTATCTGTAACAAGATGAGCAGCTTGCCAAGAGTTTTGCTGTGTGGTTTGCTCTCTTAACCGTGCTCTTGTTTTCCCACTCAAAGGAGTGATCACAAAAAGTCTCAGCTTAGAGATTTTGTGTGCCTGAGGCTGAAGTTTTCTCCGTACCTCAGGCAGGCGGAAGATGGCATTGGTAATGAAAAGGGTGGTCCAGCATTTTGGTTAACCCCATGGTAAACTGGGTCTAGGATGGGGTTTGTTATTTAAAAAAAAATATATATTTTTTTTGAGGGTGGGCTGGGTTTTAACTTGGGTACGTTCATTGCTTGGTTCACCACATACCCACAAAAATGCTAGCAGCACAAGGGTGGGGTGGGCAGGAGGAACTGGACCAGGGGAGAGCCTCTTCAGTACCTGTTTTTATGCCAATTTAAAGTGCATGTGAAGCTATGGCAAAAGCCTTCTCTCTGTCTCAAGAGCAGATACGGCATAATTGGTGGGTGCATAATCCATATTTCTGGTCCAGACATCTTTATAGGGGGATCATGGGTGAAAAATTTGACCAACTTTATGAAGGAATCCTGCTTGACTGATGCCTTTTCTGGTAAGAACGTGTTTAAGGAGAAATGCACTAGTATTGCATGGCTAATCTGTTTATACAGTTGATTATTTACCCCTTTCATGTGCTTACATTTGACCTACTTTCCGTGTTCTAGATGTTTTTATTAAAGTCTGTAGGTGCAGTATGATGAAGAGCGCACTTAACATATGGTGCATCTTGAGCATTTGTCTGAAATTAATGCAGTTCATAGTAGCTCTCCACACACAAAGTGTGATCTCACAGGGAGTTACAGCACTGGAAAAGGTTTCATGAAATCTACATTTCCCAGTCAGAGAGTTTTCCTTTGCTCCATGCCTCCTGTTCTGCTTTTCATGGCATTTTCTTAAACTTTGTGTTTCTTTAAAAAGTTATTTTAAGCTGAAGTCCCTCTTGGACGAAGAGTATTTGAAAACTTCAACAACGCTGATGTAATTTAAAGATAAATGCCATTTACTGTTGCTTGTCTTGGAGTCTGTCCTGGAAGGAGTTTTACTGGGGGATTGCCATTCAGATGAATTGAACATCAAGATCTACTTAGTCTATCCAGCTGTCTTGGACAAGTGAATTTCCTGAGCATATTAAGCATGCATGTCTTACAAATGCCTTAGCATTTGCTTTGCAAATGTGTCTTCTTAAGAAGGTTATAAAGAGAATTGTAAACTGCCTGATTATTTTAGATGTACTTCACTAGTGAAACTACCACTTGTTAGATAGTCACATGTTGAAGGATAAAATTACCTGTTCTTTCCTTGTCCTCCTTCCCTTAGGGGAAAAATAACAAGAAAACCCAGTTGCAGAAATGGTGAAATCTGAATAGAGCTATATTCAGCAGAGGCAGTTATGATCCACAATGATCGAAATTATGAGCCATGACAATTCATATCAATATTTTCTCCTCAATAGGAGTCGGAGCTACAGACTGTTGTTTTGTTGTTGCTCTCAGGAAAGCAGCATTCTGCTGCATCAAGAATCCCTTCCCATTGAACTAGTAGTTGCGGAAAGTGTTTTACTTAAAAAATATGAATATGAATCAGTATCATCTGAGTGATGGCAGAGATGTGTGAAATTCTGGAACTTCCAGTCTTTCCTTGTTGGATGAATGTGCTTACTTTGCCAGCTCCTCGGTACTGTCCCTCTTGCTCTCAGGGCAACCTGCTCCAGAGAGAAGGAATTGGGATCCTGACTGATGGTGTCATCATATGCGGTATGGCGTAAGCCCCGAGTGACAAGGCTGGTGATGGTTCACCCTAGCTTGCCCATCCATAGGGTGCTGCAGTATGGAAGTTCATGGCTGGTGCTTCAGTGGAAATGAGCCATTGCCGTCTCAAAGCATGAGGGAAATCATGAGCCGGCACCTGAAGTTGAAATTTGCGTTGAAATTCAGAGTAAAAGTAAATGTGCCCTACTTACACACCCTTCGTATTTTAATTAACTTTCACTTGTTGAGTGTTGATTAAAACAAAACCAAAACAAAACAGAGCTGTCTAGGTGGGAGAGGGAGAAAAGTGTTTTAAATGTAATCTGGTTCTCAGATGATCAGTTTATTCCAGAAACTGGGACCTGATAAAATACCACCAAGGAGTATGAAACATTTACCTTCAGAAAGAATTAACAGGTATCATACTTCTACTTGGTTTAGAAGTTGAGCTAGTAACATGCCTTATTTGAATTTGTGTCATTGCAAGGATCCCAAATTGAAGCTTGATTATAGCATTGCTATAAAATCCACTGCACTATTCTTTCATCTCTTTCGGGGTGTTGTTAAAACCATGCTTTTGTGTACTGGTTTAAAAGGGGCAGGATTTTTATCTATTATGTCAAATACAAAAATCTGTTACCTTAATCTATGGAAATTGCATCTGAGTATTGCTCATTTTCATAGTACAACAGGAAGTCGCAATGGAAAAGGAGTTAAAATGTTCTTTCCTTTGTGTAGACTACTTTTCCTTGAAATAAATACCTTACCTTTTTTTTTTTTTTCTGGATTTCTTAAGTTAATTGATAGCTATTCACCACGTGGCATGAAATTGCTGGGTAGGAAGAAGAGATGAGGGATTGAAGGGGAAACATGACAAAGTTTTCAAACACTGTAAGAATTCTTGAAACCAGACCTAACAAATCCACTGAATAGATCAGCCTGCGGATTCCTAGTATATATCTTTTCTGGAAGCAAACACAATCAAGAGTGATTATCAATGAATCAGACTGGCTACGGGCTCCATCTTTCATGATCTGCAGGGCTGAGGTGGGTAAGCGAGGGAAACCAGAGGTGGAAGAGAAGAAGTTATCTTTTCCCTGATGCAGAAGGGCTTATTCGTGGTCCCCAGATGAATCTGGAAGAAAATAAACTGAGTTCAGCAGTCACGTTGCTTTTCCTGTTTTTATGGGGGACTTCTTGTTGCTGCTTTCTAAGTTTATTGATTAGCTTTACGTAGTTTATTAAAACCTGGAACAGCACAACACTTGCTGGAGAAACGAAATTTTCTTCCTTCTTTTTTTGTCAGACTACTGTGTGTTACTGTTGGCTTCAGTGTTTTCTGCAAGCTTCGAGACTGAACAGTACAACCTTAGAGTTGTAACTGGAAGTCTGGCACAAGCTTCACAATTCTCAACTGTGATAGTATATCAGCTTCTCGGTGATTAACATTTGGAGTATGCTGCTCCAGAGTAACAGCCATAATACAGAGTGGATGTAGGATAATGGGTGCCTTTAGCTACTTCTGAGTCTTCCTTTGTGTGTATTTGCAAATAAAAGGTGAGTGCTGCTGGGGATCAGAAGTGGATGCTGGCAGCTCTGTTTCACAGAGGGAAAATGATTTTAATGTTTATGTGGCAACATTTAAAAAGAGCGTCGGAACCTGCTTTTCTAAGCACCATATATGTAAATTTTCAGAGCATGGTTTCTTTTAGATTCACCTGCTAGAGGTTTTCATCTGTTTCCTGAAATGCTGCCTCCTTAATATTTTTCCAGAGCAGTTAAGGACACCTCAAGTTAAATATAAGCCTACTGAGAACCGGTTTTGACTCTCTCTCACCTTTTTCTTTTTTTTTTTTTTAAAGTTTTCCACAGTGTACATATTGCAATACTGATCTGCAGTATTTCTTTCTGACTACTTTTCCTGCTACCCCTGAGATAAAGAGTATGAAGTTGTGATGTTAATAAGTAGGGGACTTTCTGCATCCAGTTAAATTAAAACTGCACGCTAAAAGCGCTGTATGCATGTAGTTGTAAGGACAGGCTCAGACCAGCTTGTGCCATCTCCAGCAGCTGCAGAAGGGCTGTGGTCAGACTTTTTGGAGGGATGTGTGAGAGGAGGGATGGAGTAGTAAGGGAGTGGTGACTGTGCCTGTGCTGCTGCGTTTCAGCTGTTAGAGGAGAGATCAAAAAGGGAAATTCTGACCTAATTGCACTTAGGAGACAGATGCAAAAGACTGAACTCAGAGCTGAAGCTGCCTTAGTGTGATGCCACAGGTTTATAAAGTTAAAAAAAAGTTTTGTTTTGTTTTTTTTTTTAAACTATGAAGTCAGGTTCCTTCCGTTGGTGAAGAGTGGTGGAAACTTCTCATCCCTATGTTACAAGGCCATACTTCATAAAACAAGTATTGCTGTGAAATGCTGAGGATTGCTGGTAGGTGAAGGGATAGTAGTACTTTATAGAGAACTTCAAAGCTCTGCTGATGGAAACAGCACCCCCCGTGGCAGTGTCCCCTTCTTACTCGTTCCTGTCTGCTTTTTCAGCAAGCGTTTCCTGCTGCCTTCGAGGAAGGGAAATTGAAGCCAGCCTGTGCCATTTCAAGTTCCACTTGCAGCCTTCTTTCTGGATGCTCTGCAGTTGCTTGTGGCAGGGCAGGGCAGGATGCAGCTTGCTACCTGGTGGCAGCCTGAACAATAGAAGCACCATGGGGATCTCCAGGCTGTGCATTTCTATTCCCCTACTTGCTGGTAGAAGTCGATACTAAGAAAAAACATCGACTTCCTCAAGTGACAGGCTTGAAGCATGTTTATATGTCACCTTACTTGACTTGCTTTTTATTGTCTTAATCATGAATGATTCAATATGTGTCTTTTCTTGCTCAGTTGAGCTCCGTGTGGTTCTTGAGACATTAAATAAAAGCCATGTCTTATCAGTTCACTTCAGCAGCCCACGGATTGGGATGTACATTAGAAAATTGATTTTGAAAATTCTGCCACTCCGATCTATTGCGTATGTTGCTGTCTGTAGTATTTTGTGCAAAATAAGCACCTAAATTAACTTACAAAGGGTAAGTATCAAGTTTACGGTACTTCATGAGCTTAGCTGGGATGTTTGTAAAGAAGCTTGATAGGAAAGTGAGGTGCAGAATGTACCTGTGATTATTCGGCAGAGTGTGGTGGTCCCATTTGTATTCGATTTGTACGTGCATTACTCAAATTAAATCTCCTACACTTGACAAATTGGCTTAGTAAAGAAAAAGTTTTCTGTTTAGGATCCTTCTCATCAGAGAACTTTTGCCTCTGCTCTCTTTGGCTAGAAGACTAGAGTCTTTGTGGCTCAGTTTCCAAACACCATTTATTTAGGGCTGAAGAGAAATTTTATATGCAGGGCTTGCAGTATTTCCTCCAGTTCTGTAGAACTGGAGTAAGCACTTCCAGACAACAGTCTGTGATTAAAACAAAACACATTCTTCTTTATGAAAGAAGAGTTAATTTTCTGTGAAATACTAAGATTAGCTTTTTTGCTTGCTTTATTCAGAATCGTGATATGTCTCATACAGTGTAATAATGTTTTTTGTTCTCACTAATTTGTGAAATGCTTGTTTAGATATTATGGGTGTGTGCATGTGTTCTTGGTAAGCACTTAATAAACTAGATTGATCTTTTTGGCAAAGGCTGCATTGTGTAGAACAAATTAAACCTGAAATAACAGTTGTTTCAGATTATTTTTCTGAAAGTGTAATTGCATATATTCTTTTTCCTACTGGCTGCTGAAATGGGTTTCCCAATAGTGTTTTATTATTCTGTTTTATTTCAACAATACGTATATAGTAGTTTTGTTTCCATTCCACTGACAGACCTACAGCCTCCAGTGGTAATTCTTTACCAGCAATTTTTTATAATTGTAATAACTATGGAACTTTGTGAAATATAGTGGAAATATTTTCCTGAAGTTTATATACTATAAATAAAATCCCAATTCTTTTTTTTCCCCTCTGCCAAACAAGAATGCAAATGGAGATTTTTAAGCAACAAATTGATTCTGAACTCCCGATGTATTAGACTGTTTCTGAGTATTTTAATATCTGGGGTTTATATGACTCTTGCTTCTCTCTTAGTCCCCATCTGTGCTCGGACATACGCTGAAATACTTACCAAGGCACTTAAAAACATTCCCATGTCTTACCGTGTGCTTGTGTCCTATTTTAGCTGTGTGTGGCAAGGGTAAATTAAATTAAATGCCCTACATTGCCATCCTCAAAGGGATTTAGGAGTCTAATGGTCCGTCAGATGCTCACCTCTGCGTATTGCGGGTACCTGCAGGGCCGTGGCTGTGCCCCAGGGACCGGGTTTGCTGAGCACCCTGCAGGGGCTGGGTTACCTTGTGGGACCCGAGATGTGGCCTTGCCCGCTGGCTTATCTTCTGAACGTGTTTCAGAATGCTTTGTGGGCATTTAGGAACACAGGTCAGGCTTTTAGGCATATATTTAGGCAATCATGTACCTTTTAACCGCTGGCTTTGGTCAAAAAGACTTTTGTTGGCTGAATTGGCAAATTAAGCTGTTGCTGTTCTCCCTGTAATAACGCTGAGGGGACGGTTAACTGGTATGGTATGGGTCTTCATTCCTTCACTTGGATCAGATTCTAGCACAGCACTTTTATTACTGTCTCTTTATAGGCATAACAAAATGAAAAAGTTATTAACATTGTAGTTAATAAATATTTCATCTTTGTCTTTTTAAAAAAGATGCCAGGCAAGTGGCTAAGAAAAGAGCTCAAAACTGTTAAAATAGTGTCTCTTGTAGGTGTCTCCCAAAGGATGCAAACAATACAAGCTTGCATTGGATAAGTGAAAAGGCGATTCCAGCCTGAGCCTTCCCTGCCTGCCTCTCCCTCATCTTTTCTGGTTCCATGCTGGTGTGTTTTTATGCAAAACCAAACATCTTTTGTGTTTAGGGAAAGGAGTAATAGAAGTGTCGGTGTTTGTTAACATATTTGACAAACTATGGCAGGAAAAGCTATCCTTTTTATATTTTGGCATGAACAATCGCCCTTTTATTGGGCCATTAATGCTATTTCAGAGCATCACGCTGTATCCACAGGCAATAATTTAGCAGCTGTTTATCAGGGAGCTTTCATAACGCTTTGAATAGTATTATAACATTCAGTAACCCTAACAACAGCATTTCAGAATCTGTGCCGGTTTAAATGGGATATCCGTGAATGTAGTTGTTCAGGGATGCGTGACCCACATAACCTATAAATTTGATTGGAAGTTACAGTGCTGGCATAGGCTGATGGATAGCAGATTAGAGCCCTGATTAACCATGTGATTCACAGGCTGGGAATATATTGTCCTAAGAAAGATTCATCAGATGCAATCAGAATTTCAAGTGGTCAGATGAAATTCAAATGTGCCGTGTGCTCTTTTTTTTTTTTTTCTTTTCTTTTTCCCCCCACCCTTTCCTTGTGCTTTTCTTCTTAGGTTGCCCTCTGTTATTTATTTATTTATTTATTTATTTTATTTCCAGAGCTGAAAAATACTTCTTTGATGAATCTGCTCCTCACCCTAAAGCTGTCTGTCTGTTATTCATCAGAAAGCAGGTCGCAGTTCAGTGAGCAGAAGAAAAGATTTTAATAGAAGCTGTGCCAAGGGCTGTAATGCATCATTTTAGGGCCCTAATTACATTACAATGACAAATATCAATGGTGACAACAGCAATAACCTACATCCTTTAATGGCTATGCTGGAAAAGGAGTTTGGGCGCTGCGCCATCAGATTAGACTGGGTTTCAAAACATAGGCCATTAGAAGTGTGTGTGTCCACAGTATTACTGGCCGATAACTGAAGTCCAGGGGAAAGGCCTGTAAATAAATGATGCCTCTCTAAAGCCTGGTCCCATGGGACAAAACAGGCAAAATTAGATGACCGCGGAAGCAGCCGTGTTTCCGAGGCAACTTTGGCTTTCCATGTGGGGAATTGGCTGGCTGATTTTTATGAAATCATACTTTTTCCTTCTCCTGCCAATTAGGTTGATCATGAAAAGCCCATTGGCCTGATGTCTAAGAGAAAAGAGAAGCTCCTAAACTGGTTTTTAAACGTAGGGTTTTAAAACACAGTATGAGCATAGAAATGTGAACTCGTGTCTTATTTTGTGTCTGACTTTGTACCTTACACAAAGGAGAGCGAGTTTCCAGGCCCCCTCTAATGGTGGTAGGAATAGGTCTACCGAGGTGCTCACCTACGTCATCAGTACCTACACCTTCAAGTTTTAGGGCGGCATTGCAAGAAACCCGCTCCAGCTAGCTTCAGGCGGGTAACTTCTTCTCTTGTATGTTTTGCAGTAAACAATCAAGCTTGTTGCTGTGGTATTCTCCTGTACAGTTAATTGCAGAAAGAGTTGCAGGGTCAAGGCGGAGGGCACTTTTGTATTTACTACGTGAAAATGTCTGGTTTAAGCTTTTTTCGCTACAGAACATGTAACGTCGTTCCTATCATTTGCGCACGTACACCATGTTTTCCTTCACGCCTTCTTGCTGCCTGAGGTCTCCAAAGGTAGACAGTCTGCGTCTTGGTCGTGCTGTGGCTCTACGGTCCACTGCTGCTCGGTGGGGCTCTTTCCTTGCTGCCCAAGTGTTGAGGGCGATAAAAACATGACTGTACGCACACCCACACAACTGGGGACGCTCGCTGTTCAGGGAAGTGAAGGGCGTTTTAATAAGGAAATAGCATGAACACCTGTTTTGGTGTAGCAAGGGCTTCCCGGCTTTGTTGTGAGTGGCCTAGCAGGTCCCTTGGCTAGCTGAGAAATGTTGCTGAGGAACATCTCGGCATCTCTTCAAGGTGTTAGCGAGACCCTTTTATTCTCCTCCGTAGGTTGAGCGGGGTGCTGTCTCCCGTCAGCTCGCTTTCCTGCGTACAGCATGAAAAGGCTCACTGTTCTGCACTCCAGTGGGATTGATATCAAGAGGCTTATTATGGTTGTGTAACTGTTCATAGTCAGTCACCTGTTTTCAGTTACTTACAGCTTTTTGGAAGACACTTTCTAGCTTAACATTTCCCAGGCTCAGAATCTGCCGGGGGTGAATTTTTTGTATAAATATTGAGCACATATGTTTCAGCTGCTTTTTGGCCAGAAGAGCGACATACTTCTTCTGTTGGGGGGCGGGGAGGGAAGTGATCAAAAGAAAAAAACATCATAGTTGAAATAGCTGGGGTTGAGTACCTTAATTGAGAAGAAATGCCTCAAAGTGAGTTGAACAAAATTATTTTTGTTGACTAAGCTATATTCTAGCTGAACTAGAATTTACGGGTTTGATGGAGAAGTTGGTAAAGTTTTACAGCCTGTGTGACTCAGGAGGTCAGATAAGGCAATTGTAACAGTCCCTTCTGGCCTTAAAAATCTATGACTCTATGAGCCTTTTAAAATTACATGCTGAGCTCTTGCATGGCACTTGGAGCCGGTTTTATTCTCAGTTCCTAAGCAGCGCGGTAGAGGCATCCAGCCAATGTAGCTGTGGTAGGAGAGTGGTCTTCTGCTGAGCGCAACCGAGGCAAAGGCTCCCCCCAGGAGCTGCACAGGAGGTGGGTAAGGTTGCAACAGACATTTTAAAGATGGGTGGGAGGAGTTGTTTTGCAGCGGAGGAAAGCATCAGGTGCTCTTTTTTTACTAAGGGCACGTATGTGCGTTAAATGGCAGGTCAGAGGGGCTTCAGCTCGAGTCAGGATGGCGGCACTTCCGAGTTTTCTCTTTGTATGGAAAAGCCTCAAAGAGCAGGATGTGTAGTTTTCTCTTAGGTTTTAAAGCACTTAGGAGATTGCTTAAAAAAAAAAAAAAAAAAAAAGGAAAAAAAAAACCCAGCGTGGCTGGGGACCAAAATTTGGAAATGACTAAATTAATGGTGCCTAAACCACTACAGCACAGGTAGTTTGGAGCTGTGCATTATATTATAGTCTACAATTCCTTAATCAAATATTGTTTCTCACATAATGCTGTATTGGATCGTGCAGCCTCTCTGGCTGAAGCTTAGATGCACACATCTTATCACTCCGTGTACTGCTCTGTGTAACAAGCAGTTCATAAATCTCTGTGTCAACTAGTATAGTGAACATTGTCTGTTTAAAGGGGTATTTAAGTTTTACATTGTGGGATATCTGATATTGTAGGCACGTATAGACCTTTGAAATTAGCAGGTAATTTAGCTTTGTGGTGAACAGAACATATCCTCAAGCGTCCTTTTAAGGTACCTGTGCTGCCAAATAAACAGAAAAGGTGTAGTAGTTGAATGTAAAAAATGTTTTAAAATGCATAACTTTAATGAGATGAGGACTTGCATAAACAGTAAAGACCAGGGAGTATATTCTGGGACAGTGTAGCATAGAAATCGCTGCATAAATAGCCCACTGGAGTTTAGATGGATTTCAGAGAAATGAAGAAATTGTATTGCAAAGTAGTGTGTGCTAAGTCGAGTGTATCACAGTATGCACAAGGGGGCAGAGTTAGTTTCACATGTACCCTTACATCTAGCGTACCATGTCTTCTGGTTATGCAGCTGTGTAACTCTAATATTCCTTGAACCCAGATTTATAAGTGGTTCTGACCTTTTTTACTGCTAGTTCTGAGCCTTTCTGTTCTGTAGGTTCTTTTCGAAGCATTCGCAGTTTCGAAGACAGCATAGCAAAAAGGCTGGAAGGGTTGCTGTTAAAAGAAGAAAGCCTAAATTGCACAAGTTTGTGTGTCTTCGTCATACAGTTAGTGACTTTGCAAGAGGAAGAGCGTTCTGTCCTACCATATAATGAGGAACTGACCCTGGTTACAATTTATTATAAGAAGGTTACGATTTATTGCAAGAAAGTCTGTGTGGTTTAAATAGTGTGTTTCTGGAGCTGTAATTCTTGTGTTATCTCTGCAGATCTCCCCCGTTTCTATTGAGAATTGCAGATTAAATACACAGAATAAGAATTGATCTCCAGTATGGAAATAAAACATTGTATATTATTCATTTCTGATCACAATTGCAACATGAAAGTAACTGCTATTTGCCTCGGGTTTGGTAACAGCATAAATACGATACAAGACTGCAGTATCCCTTTCTAAAATACGTGGTAGAATGATTATCAGTGAAGCTGTATATTGTGTTGCTAATTTTCTCATGATATGCAGTGTTAGTATAGAAGTAATTGGTTTATTTGTTCCCTTGGCGTACAGTGGCATTGCTGTAATTTGAAATGATCCTTCTTTTTGCCTCTTAGGAGAGAGTTTATTTTGATACACAGTATTTTTTGTATGTTTTTTGTTACATCTGAAGATATTTTTTTTTAAATGCCCTTGATTGCATAATCAGAATTAACTTTTCTTTCTGTCAGTTCTAAACTGTGTTTTTTAAGGAAAACTTTTTTAGCCAGAAATGATTAACTTTGTAGGTATTGTTGAATTGGTGCTTTTGTTATTTTGATAATCTGTCCTGGCCAGAGCATGACTAGAGATGAAAAAACAACTGAACAAATGTATCTACTGTGTTCATGGGTGACCATCGCGTCTGAGAATTTATATAATTGAACTTCTTTCTTCTTGTCACTTGCAGGCAGAAATTGTCAAGAGGCTGAACGCTATATGTGCACAAGTCATTCCCTTCCTCTCCCAAGAGGTAGGTAGTCGTTTGCACCGGTGCTGATCTATATGGTTGCCTCATCGTATCTATTACAAAAGAGGGACTTTGTGTTGAGGCTGTGTCTTTATGAATCTCTTGGTGCTTGTAGATGACTTTCCACTGTGCTGTTATCGCTGTAACTTCATTATCTTCTCCAAGTCCATTATAATGTCATTTAAATGTATTTACGAAATGGAACGTGTTGTAATGTGCTAAGCAAAATTTTAGCTGTTTAAATATTTTGCTCTCATGTACAATGCAGTTTTTCTGATGATTACGACTTTGTCGGTCTGAAATCAGAGGATAGCTTGCAAAAATGCTAGAAAGGCATGATTTGTGCTACATTGTTGGCAGCAGACATTAAAGTTCGGCAGAAACTTCTATTTTGGTATACTGACTGGTGATGTTCAACACAGTGGGCGTACAAATGCAGCTTTTTTTCTGCCTTTTTTTCTCTCTACATCCCAGATTACTTATTACCTTAAATCCTTTTATGTTTTCTATGTATTTGGGGAATATAGACAGAAGATTGAAACTCGCTGTGAGCTAATTTCTCTAAACGCTAATTTTCTCCGTATTATGGTTTGCTAGTATTATCTTGAGTGCAGTGTAGATACTGTGAGGGGCACTGGGCTTTGGGGGAGTTGGTGGGAGCTAGCGAGGGAGCCTTGGAGCCACAGGCACATTTGAAGTGAAATGAAAGCGTGGTTCATGAAAGGAGACCTCGGGTGCATGATGGCTTCCCCTGCCCACCCCGCTGGAGGGAAGGGGCCGGAGGCTGGGGTCTGCTGGCGCAGGCTGGCATGCGTCTATTTAATGCATGGTTTCATTTCAGTGGGCTCTGTAGCTGAGAAGTCAAAGCTGGAAGGTGGATTTCTGTGCATTGCATGCGTAAAGCGTCATGCCTGAGAACGCGCTGTGGCTCTTTCTCCCCACCTTTTCAGGTGTTCCATAAAGTGCCGTTGCTTTTCGAGAGAGAGCTGCTCATCCTGCTGCAGACGGGAGGCTGTGCGCTCGGTGTTGGCATTCAGCTAATGCGGTGCGTGTGTGCACGCACGCGTGCGTGCGTCTGTGTGTGTTTGAAATGCGAATGACGCTATCAAAACCAGAACCTGACAATGTTCATGAGCGCTGCTGTACTCGCTGCTTATAAAGATGGATTTGTGGAAACTAAATGATGTGTAATGATCTAGTTACATCGCTGGGGGACCAGAATTCAAGTCCTGGATGGATCTAAGATGAGAAGCTGTTGATTTTGTACTTTGGCTGCTATGGAATCTCTATACATCTAGTTGCGGGGTTTTATTTGCTGTGCAGGAATAGCACAGCATATAAAAACTAGGTGTAAAGCTGATTCATACTCATGCTAAAGTGAGCACTAAAATGACACGATTTTGAAACAAAGGCAGGGGTGAGTACTTGGCAGGCAAAGCTATGATCTTGGCAGAGACATGGGATCAGCATTTCCACAACAGAGACATCTTCTCTAGAGTATGTGATACTGTGTTTAGAAACTTTGTACCCATATTCTGCCGCTGGTACTGGTACTGCTATTTTCAGCTGGAATGCTAAACAAAATGTTATTACCATATGCAAGTAAGCCACACTGCTCTGCTTGCTCTGCTTCCGCAAACCCAGCCCATGTGCTTTCTTGGAGTAGGTGTTTCTTGCCAATTAGACAAGCAAAGGGATTACATGGGCTTTAGAAGACGTTTGAAGAAAGATGCGTTTGATTCACGGTGACTGATAGATTTTGGCCTTTGATTTTTGGAAATCCTAGCCTCCACCTCCTCTATATGCTCACGTGGAATTGAGGGGAAAAAAAAAAGTTTGGGGAGAGGGTCGGGTAGGTTTTTGAGCTTTGATGTTAGTGGTATCCCACTCAGGTGAGCACGGGCTCTCTCCTTTTTCTCTGCTCCATATGCATCGTGCTGCCCTGTCCCTGGAGCTAAATCACCCTGGAGTCATTCTGAAAGTTGGTATTGGTACATTTGAAGCCCCTGCCATAGGGGGAGGAGGCCCTATGAAGGCTGCATTTTGTACTTCCTTCTTTTCTTCCATCGAGGAGAGTATCCCATATGCTCACGTGGAGTAGCTTGGGAGCTATGAGCCAAGGGCCCTGATGACGGTTTAACAAACTCCTGGCCATCAGGCTAGGCACGGAGAGGAATTTTAAAGTAGTTCCGCACTTGTCTATTGCAGTAGCTTGTCATTAATAAGCTAGTTGTAGGTAGACAACTGACTTGATCCAGGTTGTAAATTTAGAAAATGATGTTGTCCCACTTCTGTCATGGGTACAGTACTACCCAGTGAGGGCTTAAGTGCGCCAGCATCACTGTGCTTAATGGCTGCTGTTTACTTTGTTAGGCTTTAGACCAGAGCTTTGAGATAAGCAGTTTCAGATCTGAAAACGACTCTCGTATGGCTTCTGTGCTAGTGAGCCTCTGCTTTTTACATCCGTGGCCCATAAAGTTTCCTTCACCTCTTTGCACGTCTCATTGGCCAAGTCTTACAGCTCCTCCTCTATGCACGCTGTACAATGTCAGAGGTCTTTGGGCTACAGAGGAGATGGAGAGGTCAAAAAAAGTTCACAACTTCAGTGTTTTCACGTGCATTGACAAAGACAAAAAGGAGCGCTTCCAAAAAACCAATGTACACGTTCGTCTTGTGTGGAGGCAAAGTGTGCTTTTTAGTTCAAGCAAGAGGGGAGAGGGATTAGACAGCAGAGAGGGATTGAAAGGGGAAGCACAAAACTACTTTTCACGTGTCTTGGCAGTGCCACTGATAGCGATAGTTTTCATATTGGGGTTAGGAAAATCTTGGTAATTGTTTGACCTCTGTTAGTAGAAACACTTATTTAAAACAGCTTATATTGGCATACGCTGATGAGGCAAAAGAGAACTGATTTGAGTATTCTGCTAGTCTTGGTTTCTATCTAATTTGTGTCTTTAAAAAGTGAGTGTCTTAATGGAAGCCTCTTTATTTCATCATCTAGATTAATAGAGAATTGAATTGCAGTGTGCTTTTGCTGTTTATGCATTTTGCATACAGTCTAATTGTGGAATAGTGGCTGAAAAATGTGATCAGGCTCCTTTGTATTGTGCCTGAGGGAAAAATGAACAAAATACAGTGGTTACATGCACTGATGGCAACATTATTGCCTCATAATAGCACCAGGTTAACTTGTCTTATTGCTTGTTAACTTTGTAAGGAATCAATGGCTTGCGATAACTCACTTAGAAGTAAGAAATCGTGGCCAAAATCGCTAGAGATCTCATGAAAAGGATGCAATTATAATACATCACCCTGCTGTGTACTAGTGCATGCTTTGTTTCAGGGGGCAATGCAGTAAAGTATTCAGGAGGTTCTCCGGGCTTCAGTCAGTTTTACTGTGCTGTATGTCATCTGAGCATACACTGGAAATTAAATTCCTAACCTGCCTAAATACGCAGTCAAGTGGTACCTTGTTTTTACGTCGACTCCGGCTTACGGAGGCTGAAAAACAGCACCCAGAAGTACGAGCTTCCCGTTTTGACAGGAGTGACTTTGTGGTTGAGGCATGAGATGGACCTCAGGGGTGATGTGTGTTCAATTTCTGCTGTGGTTGCAGGCTTCCTGTGTTGCAACAGTCATCTTCCACCTCCCTGCGATGTTGTGAGATACCAGTGTGCTCAAGTAGTTCCTATTGCATAAGGTGGAGGGGGTGCCTGCAAGGTTGTAGGTAAATACTTGGGAGGTTGTTACAACTCAGTTAGTGTAGTTTTGATCTGCTGCAGCTGGTGTAGATAATTTCTCGTTCACATCATCGAATGATCTAGCCAGTAAGATGCAATTCATTTTGGGTCTAAAGCCATAGATCACGCCTCTGCTAATTTACGCTTCTTCTCCACCAAATTTACCAGCTGCAGCGCAGTGTGACGCTTGCACAACCCTGTGGCTTTCAAGTTGGGGCTGGTTCCTGTCTGGTCAAAGTGGCGTGTGTGGCTGGCTGCAACCTGTGGCTATCGTTGTGGGGCCCTGTGGGCTATCGAGTGCTGAATGACCTCATGTGCTGGATAGTGGTATTTGTTCGGTGTGGCTGGAGATACTCATGTATCACGGTTACGTTCTTTTGAGTAAATATTGACTGTGTTTATATTCATGAGACACACGCAAGCTGGCTGATTTACAGCTAATGATGTAGTTGTGGCAACCTGGAGCTCAGCACAACCTGCAAAAGCTGCTTGAGAAGCCAGGCAAATGTTCACAGTATTGTCGCAGGTCGACTTCCATAGAAGCATGACGTAGGCTGGAGGAGGCTGCAATAAACTTTTTCAGAAGGTGTGCTTTCTCTTCCAACTGCCAGTGAAATGGCTAATAACAAGCAAGAAGGATTGCTCTTTAATAGGGATCCTAAGTTCACTGTGCACGATAAGGTGGTCAGATGTACTTAGAAGAACAATAAAATGCCAAGCACTGGCATGTATACGTGCAAACGAACATACAAAAAGGAAATGCTGCGTGCAGTCTTTTCCTTTCGCTTTAATATTAGTTGATGGCTTTCCTTTTACAAGATAGATACGGGCCATAACGTGCTTGCTCTTTGTTCTCTGTACGTACATTCCCTAGAAGTAGTACTTCTAAAGTTCGGTAAATTTGGATGAAGAATGTGAGATCCATTATATTGAAGCAGAGCAGGATTCCTTACGTGGTGTTCAGAAGCAAGTAGTTGTTGGTCTGAGATGAGAGGCTGAGAAGACAAAATTATTTTCCCCCATCTTAGACTTGCTCCAGACTAGAGCTGAAACAGTAAGTACAAGGAAGCCGTCAGATACGTGTAATCCTTCTACCAAGGAAGGCATTTTATTAGCAATTTATCATTGAATCATAGAATGGTTTATGTTGGAAAGGACCTTGAAGATCATCGAGTTCCAACACCCCTGCTGTGGGCAGGGACACCTCCCACTAGACCAGGTTGCCCAAGGCCACGTCCAGCCTGGCCTTGAACACCTCCAGGGATAGGGCTTCAACAACCTCTCTGGGCAACCTGTTCCAGTGCCTTACTACCGTTAAAGTGAAAAACTTCTTCCTAATGTTTAATCTAAACCTGCCCTCTTCCAGCTTAAAGCCATTCCCCCTCATCCTATCACTACATGTCCTAGTAAAAAGTCCTTTCCCAGCTCTCCTGTAGGCCCCCATTAGGTACTGGAAGGTTCCTACGTTTTTATGAAGTGGTTGTTGTATCGTGCCTGAGTTACAGTGCCTGGATGCAGTGAACCTGCTGGTCCCTTTTAGTTTTCAAAGCGTGTGCTGTTCTCCATGGTAAATGTGTGTTTGCTCCCTCATTCCCACTAGTGTTTTTGGCATGGCCTCGTTTCATTACGCTGTCTCTAGATCGGGCTTTTCAGAATGGCACTGCTGCAGTTCTTAAGGAAGACGTGGTCTGTACTACCCCTAAACAGACAATACAACAACAAAATAATACGAATAAAGCACATCAGAGCCCACTTGCTTCTGCGAAGTGAATTGTTCAGTGAGGTTTGCTTTGGATGTTGTTGGCGGGGTTGGAGATGGGCTGGAATTGGGCGTTTTTAACACCAGCATCAGTGCGTGCGCGCCAGGGTGAATTTCGGCTGCTCGATTGCTGTCAGCATGGCTCCCCCTGTCATGGGGAGCTGCAGGGGGATCTGAGGTGGTATAAAAAGCCCAGGTATTTTCCACCATGCTGCAATGCCTGTGCAGGAGACAGGGCTAGGTGGCAAGACAGTGTGGTGAGATGATGCGATGGCGAAAAAGCCTACATCCTTCTTGTGGTCTCTGTTGCTGCTACCCACCGTGAGACTGAAAGGAGGTGATTTTCCAACACAAGGCAAGTGCAGACACACCGCTCATTTCAGAAAGCAAAAAGGGGTGAAGAGAAGAGACAGGGAAGAAGTTAAAAAGGAGAAGCGATACTAGTCTGCGTGACAGGCGGGGCTGGGTGTTGAGTTCATTGCTCTGGCCTGTTAAATGCAATGCAAAATACTGTTTTCCCATAACTGAAGCAAATGGGTCTGTCATTTGCTTGTGTGCACAGAGGAAGGCTAGCATTAAACGTGTGTGAAAGCTGCAACCCTGTGTCTATATTTGGTTGGGGAAAAAAGTAACCCTTTTGTTGTTGTTGTTGTTGCTGTTTTGACTTGGCTGTAAATCGCTACGTGATCACTTGATGGGCAGGCTAATGTGTACTGCTTGGTTTTAACATAGTGCTGCTTGGTACAGGCGCGCTGGCCCAGGAAGGCGTTCAGGCAGGCAGTAAGCGCTGGAGCCATCCATCCTTAGGTACCCGTGCCGGCTGGGCTGGCCACCTGCCGTCCGGCCCCGCTGGCCACCCGGGCTCCCTGCCCTTCAGCTTGGTTTCTGATTGCCATGCCCGCTCGGGCTCCGTCTCTGCGTGTAGAGTCACACAGAATCACAGAATGATGAGGGCTGGAAGGGACCTCTGGAGATCATCTAGTCCAACCCCCCTGCCAGAGCACGGTCACCTACAGCAGTTGCACAGGACAGTGTCCAGGCGGGTTTGCAATGTCTCCAGTGTGGGAGACTCCACCACCTCTCTGGGCAGCCTGTTCCAATGCGAATGTTCCAATGGGTCCTTCACCCATTACCGGAGTTGGGGTTGGTAAGGTGGAGACCCGCACCTGTCCCAGGTTCAGAAACGCCGGGGGCAGCTGGTGGGCTCGTCACAGTCTGCGTGGGGACTCTGCCTCCCCGTGTCTGTGTCCAGGGGGTTGTGGTGTTTGTGCCGGAGACTCGGTATACCCCCAGGGTCACGCGGCGCAGGACCGCCTGTGGTGTTTTGGGGAGATGAGCAGGAAGGCTGCTCGGTTGCTGTGGTGAGGTGGAGGTGATGGAGATGCTAATTACAGACCATCTATTTTGGGTCTTTTGCATACTATGCCACTGAAGATTAAATCGATGTTAAAGCAGCTAGCAATACGAGAGTTTTAATTGTCTCTACCATACCTAATTTAGGTTCAGCGTTACAAGGCCCATGGGTTTTCTCCTCTCTGTGAAGGCTTGATCCCAAACCTATTAGAATCAATGAAAGATGCTTTGTGTGGATGCTTAGGGAATTTCTGTCTTACAGTGCTTTCCAGCAGAAATGTTAAAGTGAGGTTTTGGTACTCTACCCCTCCACCTTCTCTTCCCCTCACCTGGGAGCAAAATAATGTTTTTCCCAAATAGTCCTCAGAGCTGTGCTTTGTATGTTTGCTGTCAAGGAGAGGAAAACATTCAATCTCTTGCGGAGTTGACTTGTTTTTCCAAAACCTGGATGAACATTGGAGCAATTTCTCCAGTAACTTTGATACTTTCAGGCTGGCTTTCTGTAGGTCCCTCAGAAGTTTTTTCTTCTCCTGCCTGTGGTCCTTGGAACAGGATTTAAGTAAAAGGGTGTTGGAATTCAATGGTCATCTATACAAATCAAGAGCTAGGTTGCTTTCTTTACCCCAGTGCAAAAAGCATTGCCTAGGAAATGGTAGGAAAGCAAAGATGGCTGTAAACTTCTCAGTAAATGATTTTATTTTTTTTTTTTTTTAACGTATTTTTAAAAGCCATTTTTGGGGTTTTTTTTGGATGACTTGATGAAAAATACTGTGTGGCTGACCTCCACCAGAAAATGGTGGTGTAATTTTTATGATCACCCTGATGCCACACAGAGCCATGTGTCACCAGGCTTTCAGCTACGTAATCAGTGAAAGCTGTACCTGTCCTTAACATATGATGACCTGGAGATAATAACACATCGTCGGGAACTTGAGGCTTGAGTATCGTAATTTCCTTTTTACTGGTTATCTGTGATGGTGATACACCACTGCATTTTTTTATTTTCTTTTCTGAATGCCAAGAACACATTTGCTTGTGTTTCGCCTGCTTTTTGTCCTTTACATTGTTTGCTTATAAGTGACAGATTTGGTTTACGTTAGCACTGTAGCTTTACAAAACTCTAAATGGGACTGCTGTGATTCTGTTTGCAGCAGTATGTTATTTGCTCTCTTGGCATTTCCTTCATTTAATTCTTCTCTGCTTAAAAACAAACAAACCTTAAACCCATTTTCTTCCTTCCAGGAGTGTTTCTAAATTACCTCCTTCATTATTTGCATTTATCAATTTTTCGTAGTTGAGGTCAGCACTTCTTACGGTTATGGATGGATTTTTAGGCTTGCTTTTTCCTTTCCCTCACCCCGAAGGCTTTTATGGGAGAGAGTTTATAAGTGAAAATGCCGTTTTTGTTTGTGCGTGGCACTGAGAAGCGGCAAACCTGAGACTGCCAAGCCCCCAGTTAGCGGAGCCCTTCCTTATGGCCCCCTCTCCCAGCGGGGCTCAGGGAGTCTTTGTGATGCTCTTCACCTGCTCTTTGTGTTGGAGGAAGCCTTGAGGGTTTGGGTCCCCACCTTACTGTATGCAGCTTTCTGCCCCTGGTAGGGATGCAGGGGGATGTTGCTGCGTGGGATGTACCTTGGCTCTGCTCTGCCCATGTACACAGACACGGGGCGGGGGGCACAAACTGAAGGCTTTAAGAGACCCTCTCAGCCCTTTCCTTAAACTTTGCACCAAAGAACAGCTTGACGTTGGTGTCAGTACAGACCTGATGTTTCTCTTGAGAGGTTTCAGCACCTCTTGAGACAGGCAGAGCTCACTCCTCTCTCTGTTCAACCTGTGGCTGTAAATCAAAGATGACTCACTCCCAGTGCAGATCGCACAACCCACTTGCAGTTCTCCCTGACCCCCCACTTGCAGTGCTCCCTGACCCCCGCCTTGCACCAGTTTGTTGCGTGTAATTCTGATCCTGTGAGGCTGCCTCTGCAGATGAATTTGCCACCGGTGGACCTCTGAACCAGGCACGGATCTGTTTGCAAGATGAGGACCTTATTTTATTTGTAGCTGATGTTTTCAAATAAATATCAATCAGTTTTCAGCATACAGCAATTTTGAATTTACTGCAGGAATACAGTATCACTCAAACTGAGATAATGTAACCACTGAAGCTTGTAAACTGTGTTGTTAATTAGACCATGTGTTTTTGATGGACTTTTTAAAGCTATTAAAATTTACATGTTGGGGATTGAAATAATTAGTTCTCTTTCACGTGTTTGACAGAATTGTGAATGGCATTTTAAATTTCTTTCTTACGGTTGAGCTGCTTTGAAATGTACCTAGAAGGAGAATCTGTATATCCTTCAGTGATGTGGGTGCCATGTGCTTGTTGAAAATACATACCTTTCTTTTTCAGTATGCCTTTTAAAAAAAAAAAAATAAAAATCAAAAAGTTTCCTTGGCTGTAAGGAAAATGGCTTGCATTTTAAGTTGGCATGCAAATTCAAGAGCACACTGTGATGATGAACAAAAGAAAGAGAATTCCCCGTTTAGCTAGGCTGTAAAATAGCTGTTTGGGGAGCATGGAGTAATTCCTGGTAAGTAATGGCATTAAAAAACCTTGCCCTTACCTACTCTTGTAGATCAACACAGAATGTGACCATCTCTTAAAGAACAGTTATTTCAAGCCCTGCATGTGTTTGAAAAGCAGGGGAAAAAGATAAAAGGAAGCATCTGTACTTAATAATTTATAAAATAAATAATTTTGTTCTGTTTCTGATCTTCATTTATAGCACCAGCAACAAGTGGTGCAGGCTGTGGAGCGTGCCAAACAAGTGACCATGGCGGAACTGAACGCAATCATTGGGGTATGTGGTCTTTCCATTTTGGCTCTAATAGTCTTTGCAAATAGCTTTTCTTTTTCTTTCTGTCTTGCGTGAACTCATTTCCATCAGGTGGGCAAAAGTTGGGGGCAGTTCAGTAGCTTTATCTTCATAAAAGCTGGTTACTACGTGAAAACTTTTGTTTGCGCTGTGCCAAGAAGACTAACGGGGTTATTAATGTCAGTGTTGTATCCACTCCCCAGAGCAGGCTCAGTATATGGGGTTGTTTTGTCCTTTTTAAACAACGTTGCTTCCTTTGCATACCACCTGCCAGTCTGCTTCTGCAGCCATCGTAACAGGTAGCCTTTGGATGACACACGATGCTTTAGGAGGGTGTTTCCCATCCCTTCTGCCCACATCGTTTCCTGGGTGGTGGTTCAAGATTGTGAATATTCACCACACTGTTTAGTTTTATGTTAAAAAATAGCTGTTACTTTTTTTTTCTTAAAAAAAAAAAACCAAAACAAAACAAAAAACAAAACAGAGCGCCACCAAACAACCAAAAACTGGCAGCAAAATGACTCGTCAGCAGTGCACTCATAGGCACCCTGCTCCTTGTCATCGAAAGATACGGGCGCGTGGAGCCCCTCTTGTAAAAGCTTTACTGCCAGTAGTATTAGCCCGGTGTAGCAGTCCTGTCAGGTTTTATGGGTGTGGGCAGCCAGAGTGTTTACATTTTACAACTGGAGAGGAAAGGCATAACAAGGAAAGCTGTGGCTGTTCACACTACATAAAATAAAGGTGAGAAGTCATAGCTTAATAGCACATTATTCACATGTATAATTATGCAGCTGGTGCAAGCAGTTGTTTAAGTTATTCTAATGAAGACACTACAACTGTACTTCCCATCTTCTGCGCCCTCCCAAATGCTTTTTCTTTTGTGTATAGATTATACATAAAAGTCTTTTCCTTTTTTTTATTCAGTGTATCAAACACACTTTGAAATGCTAATTATTCCATTTACTTTCATTAAAATTCAAATTGCTGAGTGAAGATGTGGATAAGGGTCGCCGAATAATCAATCTGAAGTGAAGATATTGCTTCAATTATGCCTCTGTCTTTTAACAAGGAAATCAGGACTCTCTGATCATTGCTGATGGTAGTGTAGAGCAGCGGTCTGATTGTAGCTTGTTTTTAATAGGCTGTTTCTTACTCTATTTTGTATCCCTCTGACCACAAGAAAACACTGGTAGTCAATTAGAAGATATAAATGGAAGAGAGTAACCTTTATTTCCTCTGAAGTGCCCGTTAGAAAGAAGGGGGTGAATCGGAGCGAGTCGTGTAGAATCATGAATAACATTTGTTGTACGTCTTTTACGCTCCAGTGGGGAGAGTGGGAGATGAATAATTTCCCAATTAGTTTTCATTACCTAACCAAAAATATTGCCTTCTATTAACATTCTTTGCATAAAGTAAGTAGCTAAAGGTTGGCTTCTTTGTTAAAGAAGTTTTTGTATGTGCGTGCTGCATGTGTGTACGTAGCGTGTGTTTATATGTGCATGTACCATTCTGTGTTTGTGTGTGCTTGCACACGCATTTGTATGAGTACTTCACAGCCTACTGGAGTACGTTTTTTTTCCCATCACCTTTGTATGTATGAAGGAGACTGCAAAAAGCAATTTGCTCTCTAGTAAAGAGTAAGTTGATTGATGTAAAACACGTGATGTTATAGGTACTGGCTATTGCACTGGTTATTGAAGTTTATCCTGCTTTGATGAACCACTAAACCACACAGAATAAACACAAACAGACTAAACACTTGTCTGGGAGCCTGGCAGTAACTTCTGTTGGTGTTACCCCACCAGCCAGAAGTAAATTTTCTGTTTTGTTTGTTGCTGTCTGAATTTATCTCTTCAAGTCAATTGATATTGTATTGCCTCAAATTCTCATAACATCTGAATTTTGTTTTTGTGTATTAAAATGGGACAGCTGTCACCTCCCTCACAAGACTGATTTTTACCGTGCTTTACTGCCTTTTCTCACTCTCCTGTTTTATGTTGACTTAGGAAATGCTGTGTGGCCCTCTCGTTAGTTTTAGAGAAACAGGAGCAACAAGGACTGAAAATTTTGTGTTCATCAGGTTTAAACAGAAGTAATCTAATCCAATCTTTAAGAGATTAATTAAAAAAATTGGAATAAATAGGATAGCAAGTTATCAAAAAAGCTTAAGATCTGGTTGAATGAATACCCACAATAATGTTATGTCTGCACTTAGAGAGATTTAAAGTCTGAAAAGATAGCGTGAGACTAAAAAAGGCTTGTCATACTTTGTGAAGTGAGTACCAATAAAAATAAAACAAATAACGTAATTAGAAATCACAGCTTTTCTATATCTCTAATTATGTTGTCTTATATTATTTTGCTGTCTGATAGGTCTGACAGAGTTTGTGTTCTTTTAACCCTGGGACATTTTAAAAGCTTCTAAAGTTCATTTGCTCTCTACAGTTTTTAAAAATAAAAAATAAACTCATTGAGCTGTGTGTCAGACAAAGACAGAAGCATTATTTGAGTTTTTGAAATACAACTGTAGCTTAAGTTTCTCTGTGCTTTGGGGGGCCCTATTCAGTTCACCTCACTCATGCTGAACCCCTTTGGTTAGAATGGAGGAACCCTGGGTTTGAGTTTAAAATGGATTTTACCAGAACGGAGGATGGCACAATAAAAGAATCAAATGTGCGCAAATCATGTCTCTCTTTGTGTTTCACATGTATATATTTTTGTATGAATGTGCTCTGATTTAATGGAATCTGATGAAGCACCTTTTAACTTTGCAATATTATTCTATCTTCATTGGTAAATGAACCAAATCACTGATCCGTGCAGTTTAAATGCAAAATACTGAAGTGAGCCTGGAACCCGGGGAGACTGCTTGTTCTCCTGACAATAAACTAGTTGTGTTTAATGGAATGAAACACAGTTATAATGACTTCTTTCACAGGTCATGTTCAGTTTAAAACTGTTGACGGGCTGAAACAAGTTAAATATCATCTATCTTCTTCTGGAGAAATGGCAGGGAGGAAAACTAAACCAAAACTAGGTCTCATAAGCATGCTGCGGGAGGACTGTAAATCTGCAGGCATCCAGGCTCTGCATCTGGTGTTTGCCATGGACAGTGTGGTACAGTATTCTTGCTCGGAGCAATCTGTAGTGCACATCCAGAGCTCCTTTCCAGGTCGGGTGCGTTGGGACGAGCAGTGTGATGTATCCAGTTGATCTTGTCATGTGTCATAGCTGCCGCGTTTTTAAATTATAATCTGCGAGATCACACTGTTGGAATAACGCACAAATTGTAGCCTTAAATCAGTAATCTGATCTAATTAGGAATGATGTTTTCATTTCCTATATTATTACTCTTAAAATGTTTGGGTTTGTTCTTTTTTTGTTGTGTTTTTTTTCCTTTTTTCCCCATTTTATTTTTACATCCATTATAGTATATAATCAGCACGTGCTGTGTGAATGTGGTTACGTTTTAATAAGGTAACCTGTGAATTAACTTGTAACTTTATAAGAATTTTATCAGAGTACTTTTTTTTTCCCCCTCTGCTTAGAATAGTCAGTTTTCAACTGCAGTTGGGTCATAAGGCAGAAATGGAGGCTACTGCTTGTGTGCCTGTTTATCACACAGAGAGAGATAAATGTACCAAAAACTTAAGAACAGGTATGTGATGGTGTTCAAAGAAAATGCAGTTTAGCACAAGAAATGCTGAACCTCAATTTTTAGCAGTGACATTTTAATGATAGGAAGTCTGCAAAATTATTTGCCATCAATTGTGAAGGCAATAACAAGCCTTGGTGGTTTTTCACACCCTCTGTGTTAAGTGCTTTCAGAATGACAGCGTAAACTGTGTTGGAGAACTCCAAGGAAGTAAAACTGATTAAAATGTTCATGCTTGAATGGTGCTGATGGAATAGTTCATTTGGACTTTCTCTACCTCCTGCAGCTCAAGCTGAAATATTAAAATTCAGTGGATTTAAATCTCTCTCCCCTCAGCTCAGGAAAAAAACATTACATTTTAATAGGTTTTAAACTCATAATTCATTGGTTTGGAGCAGCACTATTAAATCTATTTAAATATTACTTGTATTACTAAGGAAATGATTTAAATTATTTTTCCTTTACCATTCTATACATCTGAGTGAAAAAAAAATGGCTTTGGTTTAATTTTTAAGCATTTTGTTTTATTATGTCACTTTTATTATCTTCTTTAAAAATAAGCAAATGGCAGTTACTGGAAGAAAGGACTCCTTCTGTATTGTCACATACAATCATCAAGCTATAAAGTTCCTTCTTTAACACACTGCTTCTCACAATTTCTACCCTGTGTTTAAGGCCGAGGCGCTTGTTTGACCCATCTTGAAAGGTGTGTAATTTTTGGTTGCCTTCAAGCGAGTAGTCCATTTTACAGCTGTGGAGAGCAACGCCTGTTTAAAAAAAAAAACCAGTACGCTGTCACAGGCGCGGAAACCTTTGAAAGTGGTGCGGTGCGGGTAAACGCATGCAAGTTGTAATAAAAACTTGGCATCGGTGTGTGCTGTCATTGCCATGGCACCAGTGGTCCAGGGCTCCTGCCGCCAAATGCCGAGGTGCTTTTCTGTGCTGATACTTAACGTACAGAGGCATCTCCCACTCCTCGCGGAGGGCGGGTCGTTTCTGCCTCTCGTGTGTGCGTGCACGGTGAGGAAGAGCGAGGGGTTTTTGGTTGAACCAATGCGGCTGAGGGGGAATGTTTTGATTCCGGTTTGTACGGGGACGTCGTTCCTGCCGAGTGCGTGTGTTCAGAAACCGGAGGATGGGGAACGGCGGTAGAACGAGCAAGTGCGTTGTAGCACAGGGGCAACAGTCACTTGTCTCTCTGGCCCTTCTGCATTGCTTGTTCAAAGGCATATTAAGCGGTGGTTGAAGCTTAAATGCTGTAAAACAAGTTGGCCACCTGCTGTATGTTGTACACAGGTTGTTACGGTGGGAGGGTGGCCGAGGAGGTTGACTTAATGGGTACCTGCTTTGAGTTGTGTTTATTTGTGTACCCCAAAAAAATACCGAAATTCATTCCTCCCTGTTTAATTACTCTTGTTTGCTCTTTGTCTATTGAGGATGTGTGATGATACAGTCCTGCAAATTTTTTGATGCTGCCTAGTGCCTGAAATTGACTTGTAGAAGGAATTGTAGATACAGAGGGCTGTTGGGTGAGCACTTTTGGTTTTGAATTATTTATCTGAAGTCTGGCTAGGTTAAAGACACCTTGTTTTTTTGGAGGGAAGAGGTGTTTTGTAGGGATTTTTCTCCTTCTCGCTGAATTCCCAGGTGCTAGCTTCAGAGCGTGCCTTGCAGGTGAGGCCTAATTTAAATAAATCTCTTCCATATGCAGCATTATCCTGATTTAAAGAAGCTGAAAATGAGGCACGGGATCTTTTTAGGGATTTTTGAAGGAATTAATTAGAATGTAAATAATTCCAGGTTCCACACTTACTGGGGGAAAAAAAAAAGCTCCGAGGATAGATTTTAAGTACTGTTGCTACACTTGGAATGGGCTGCCACTGTTTTTCTCTCTTCCTCCTATTTTCAGTAGCTGTGGTAGCTACGGTATCTATATTGGTCTGTCACTATATGAGCAGTCAGTAACGTTGCAGTGTGAAGTGCAGACCACTTACTACATCTCACTGCCAATATGCTGATGCCAGAGGCCGTGTTCGTTATGCTTAAGTAAGTGCGTATGACATGAGTGTTACGGCTCACATACTGTATCCGATCAGGCAGGAGCACTGACTTCTGCCTCCATGTTTCTCAAGTATTTCCAAAACCCTGGCACCAAAACTATGTGACCACCTTATCTTTTGTTTTAATTAGGATTAATCAGTGCAGATGTGAAGAGAATTTTCTTCATGTTCTACAGGGTGAACATATCCAATATTTTATTTATGACTTATTTTTATACGCTCTCACTTCACACACAATAGAAAGGAAAAAACGCTGTTGCCAAGGTGGTCTGTACTCCAGTGTATGGAAGCTGTCTCCAACCAAATATAGATTTGCCATTCACTGTCAGACTCTTGGTCCATTATATGCTATGTATTACCTTCAGTGATGGCCTTATACCGGCACTTTGGAGAAGAAAAAGTGTATAAAGGATCTGTTTGGTTTTGAAGTATTGTGAAGGCAAGGGTTTTACAAAAACGCTTCATTGCAAAATCAGCAATGTTTATGTACTCAGTGGAGACGTGGCCCATTTAGATATGTACCCTTACTGTACAGTCCGGCCTAAAGGCAGTTATTATTGTGTCATGGTTTCATACCACAGAGTTCTGATACCACCCCTAAACAGGGCTGTATGTTTGTCATCTAGACTTCTTCCCGACCACAGGGGACCATACAGTGGCTCAGTTAAGCATTTGCTTTTCTTCAGGTATGTGGGTATCTTCAGTCTTAAATGTAGCCTAAAGTGAGGGCTTTAGTGCCTAACTGGTATGGACACTAAAGTTCTGTATAAGGGAAGTATTTCCAGATGTTAAGTTCATCCATGAACACAGAGTTTAAGAGATCTTAAATCTTTAAGTTGTCTGATGTTTCAGAATGTTTGACTTTTGTTAGTGAGACAGTTTCTTGCTTATTGGTTGGTGAACTTTTCACAGACACTTCCTTCATATATGAATGCATCACAAGCATTGATGAACTTAGTGTTTCTGAAACAAGGGAGTACTGCTTTTCCTGTCCTGCCTTTGGAAGAGGCAGGGGGAAAGAGAACAAGCGGTCCTTCCAAAGTCTCGGAGCTGTGACTGAAGCCCAGGTGATTTGATCCTTGTCAAGATCTTCCTTTATCAAAGCTGCTGTGACTGGGAAGCTGCACTAAAGGGAAAGAAATCACTTTAAGTTTCAGTTATTTGACTAATGGGCATGAAATTAAAGAGACACAACACTGCATCTCTCGGTGAAATCTGCTTAGAGAGAGAGAACGGTATCCGTGTATCCCAACACCCAACGTTGACCTGTGGGAAGAGGCTGCTCACCGCTGAGAAGCGCAGGCATTGCAGTGCTCTGCACAGGACCAGAGCTGCACCAGAAATGGCAGTCTTTAAAGATGCGGAATGGGTTGGAGAGAGTGGATCAATCCACGCAACGCAGGTTTTTTATCCCGAGCAAAGACAATTTGCTGAAATCCAACACAGTGTGTGTGTGCGCGCTGTAAGCATGACGAAACATAGTGTTAGCAGTTACAGAGTTATGGAGCCTGTGCTTCTCAGTAATTGCTATCCAGAGATTTGACTTGCTAAGGATTGACTTTAAAAGATGCCTTAAAGAAATACATGTGTGAGATGCATAACATGCATCTTTTATGCTAAGACTACGTGGCTTTTAGACCATACCTTGTGAAGAAGCTTAGAAGTGAATTACAGTTGCCACTTTAAAAGCTTTGGTGATAGAATTGCATATAGATTTAGCAACTCAGGTCTCTCTGTGTGTGAGCCGACGCAGGCAGGATGCAGGAACAACCACAAAACCACGGACGAAAGGCAAAGAACAAATTTGATCTCGATACCTCGTGGACCAGGGCATCTCCGAAGCAGCACCTGGGCAGAGGCACGCAAGTGGGATACGCAGACACTGGGGAGCGAGAGAGTCCTTGTTACCGAGAGAGCCCTTGTTAGCAAGAGAGTGAAAGAGTGAGAGCCCAGCCTTGCTGTTCTCACCCGTATTTCAAGGGTTCAAGCAGGCATAGTTTTTTACTGTGCTTTGATCTTCTTCATCAACAAGGCGGTAATCTCACGAATGCTAGATAAGGTGTCCCTGAGTCCATCGCAGACTTACGTTATCTAAGTGCGGATATTCTACTGGCGGGCACATAAGGCTGAACAACGATTAGTGTGATATATGTGTTGTCCAGCACCCCAGGTGCAAGTCACTTGAGCGTGTTTACAATCCTCCTCGCCAGTCTTCCGTTACTTTCCCACACTCTGTGACCAGTGCTTCTAGCTTTTATTGTTTGATTCATTATACATCTCAAGTGGTACTTTTTTTTTCATTTTTCCGTCATGTTTATGTAGCCCAGGGTTTCAGAAATTTTTTTGTGACCCTAGAAGAAGGTTATTTAGGACTCTGCTGGGAAAAACACGGGCATCGCTGTCATTTTCTAGTTCTAAAGAAAAGGAGCAAGATTCACAAGGTCACAACAGGGACATTGTTTTCCTACTGTCAGTCCAGAGGAGAGGAAAAACCTTCCCAGTGTCCATGGGTAGGACATGAGTGGAGCACTTGGTAAATAAGGTACTTGAACCAGTGTGCACCTACCTATCCAGAGCTGATTTTTGCCATCTGTTCATCTGTAACAGAGACACGCTACCATCGTTGCTCTTTTCTCTGCATTGGTATTTGTGAAAAGGTTTTGAAGTGAAGGTTTGGTGTGTGTGGCACCTTTCAGACCACTGGCGCTCTGTATGGCAAGACCTTGAGCTTACTTGTGTTTGGTGCTTTCTGCCTTCTCTTGCAGGAGATGCAGACTTTCTTTTCCGTAGCTAGCAATTGATGGGGGAGAAGGAAGGAGAAGAGTGGTTAAGTGGCATGATTTATGCAAGAATTTCAACCCTTTATTAAATGATAATAGAAAGTGATTCTAAAGAGCCTAATTCTTCCTCCCTCTGCCCCCGGTGTGCAATTGAGTTGGAGAGGAGTCCTGCAAGCAGAAGAAGGAACTACTGAGCCCTGAGATTCTGAGGGAAGGTGCACTTGGCCTTTTGCAGGGGACTACTTTTTCCTTTATTAAAATGCTGGTCTTTTTGACCACAAATCTTTTATTTGTTAGTAGGTTGCATTGGTTTTTTTGTTACTTTTGTCCTCTTGTCTATGCTGTTTCAGGGAGTGAAAAATAGTCATAAGGGGGGAAGGGGAGGACAAATGGTGAAATGTATCCTGACAGATTTTCCTATGTATATGATTAAGAACGGAAATGTGCTCTGCATATACTGCCTTTCATCCCACAATACAATTCGGGGGATGACTTTTTGTTCCTAGATCACTTAAAAGATCTTTGAGGCAATTTGTAGAGATATGATCCTGATAGTTTCTTTGTTATTTATGTAGGAGTTCTAAATGCTCCCCTTTTGATTAATGACAGCTATTGATTTTTTCCTTCCCCCCATAGTTTTCTCAGTGGAGCTTGCTTTCCTTCTGTAAAATCAGCATCCTCAAAGGCAGAAATTACTGATTCTCAGAGAGTAAGCAGCTTGCCATTTACCCTTTTTTTTTTTTTTTAGGGTTTTGTTAATTATTATTATTGGTCTTATCGTTCTCTCTCCTTTTTTATTATTATTCATTCTTTTTCCTAGATTTTGTCTCACCTGTGCGTTCATTCCCCTTGTGAACATAAACAATGTCTGTGTTTTCCAGTAGATCATCTGCGTATGAGCGTTTAGACTTCCCACCAATCTTTGGTACCTTTCTTTCACACCGGGCACATTCCTCTGCAAAATTATCTCCCTCCCTTAAAAGAATGAGGATAGTAGGTTGCTCTAGCCTACGTCTGTACCACAGTCTTTTTATGGTAAATCAATCATATGATATATATACATGTAGCTCCAGGACCATTCCCACTGGAGGAACTGCTGCATGACTCTTTGTAGACTGTTTTGCTGTATTGCTTAACATCAGAAAAGCCTTTTTTGTAATGGTGTGCCAGCAGAGAGAGAACTGTATGAAGGACGTACAAACAGTGCACATCATGTCAGGGGTGCGAACCGGCATGATAGATAAAAATTCATATCATGCTAAGCACACTCATAACTGTGTGTGCCAAAGGACTTCCTTTTCTTGCTGGTCTTTAAACCATTGACATTGATATTGTGTACTCTCGAGACATTGTTTTTATGTCTTTATTTCCTCTTCATCTTGGTTACTGTTTTATCTGTATGCTATCTGACTAATGATTCACTCTGAGCAATCAATCACTTCATCTAACAAATTTCAAACAAACAATGAAGCTATTTTATCCAGATATTTTTTTAGGTATCCTACCAGCAGTGTTGCAGGTGTGGGTAGTGAGCGCATGTGTATAGATATAAAATATCTTTTTGAGATGTTAGTTTATTAACGTTAGAAATGTCTTCAGGTTAGAGGACTATGTTCAGGTTGTTTGGATAATGGCTGCGAGCTTTCAGGGTTTGTAAGAGGAAAAGTGGTAGATTACTGCGACACAGAGCTGCTTGGAAAGTATCCAGTAAAAACTTGAACCTTTTCCAGGAAAATAGGCTTTGAATGTGCTGACTATAACAAGGGAGCATTAGAAGCGAATTTGTTAGTGGGTTTATTATCACATTTTACTTTAAATTTGATCTCTTAAGATGTGTTGGGAAAAGAATTAAGCTAAGCATCAATATTTAGAATTGCAGTTGTAAAAATTAGTGATACTCAGATAAGGACCTTTTGCAAAGCCTTTTTACCCATTTGTTTAGACATGGCTTTGGAGTTATTTTACTCCTTACTGTAGAGTGCCTAGAAGAATATACAGAAAATTAATAAAAACCCAAACAGATTAGTAGCAACCAGATGTTATCTTCGTTTGACATGTGTTACTATGTCGTGAAAGATTTACTTCAGTTTTTACTACTGAGCTAATTTAAATGATCATCTTCCTAAACTTACTATCAAAGAGAATGCAGTCTTCTTTTTTTTGGCTTCTTCTGTTGGTTGGGTTTACCCTTGTCCTTATATTTTTGTGTGTTGGGTGTTTCTTAAAAACATTGCAATCTATTTTGCAATTCTGTAGGGCATATTTCTTGGTAGCTAACCGTAGCTGTTTTTATTTTTAAATAGTTCTGGGAAATTTACGGCATAATAAAGCCTGGTGTACTGCCTTTGCAAGTTTTCACCTATTATGCACTGATGCTGAAAATGTATGCTTGACTTTACGCATACTGTAGTCAACTGTGATGGGATTGTCTAAAGTTAACCACATGCTAAGAGTTCATAAATAACATGACTAAGGATAACAAATTAAAGAGAAGATGGAGGAGTGGGAAGTGAAAGCATTACAGCAACATCAAAAAAATTATGTGGTTGCTCAGTTGGCTCATTTTCAGGCTTTCCTTGCAAGTTTTTAAATTGTGTCAGATTTTATGATCTAAATTCATGGTACAGACAGAAACAAATGTAAACTTTCTTCCACAGTGGAATATTTGTGTGTGAGGAGAATATCTGTCAGTTGTCTTACTCCTCCAAATCTTTGGCATTTTGATGACTAGAGGAGACCACTTTTTTTTACCACTTTGTAGCGCTAGCCTCATGCCCAGCAGGTTAAGGAATTGTCCATGTTTTTAAAACTTTCCCTGTAACCAAGCAGCTGTGTACAGACCACCCAAGAATCTGATGCTCACCGGTGACACTCGTGGGCAGTGGAAAAGCAAAACCAAGCTGTGAATGTCATGGGCATTTTAATATAGTAATAGATTTCAAAGGTCTGGAAATGGCAGTTAGAGATGCGCTGTCACTTTGTCTTTACCTTCTTGAGTGTGCCTAGTAGCAAGCGGCGCCTAATTATGTGATCATACCCTTTTTTTTTCTTTTTGCTCTTTTATATTCTGAGAGCAAATGCCTGCCCAGTGTTTCACTTGAATTCTTGTCATTTCCGTTTTCGGACCAGTGCCTCACTTTTGCCATACAATGTTGCTCATTGTGTTGGAGGAGCTCATAGTTCTTTCCTGTACCAATGCAACCCTAGTCCAGGATCCTCCTCCTGTTGTTGAACTTTTCATCCCACCTAACAACACACATAACGTTGTCCATGTCTGTGTGGCACAGGCATGTGGGGCTGCACCAGAATTTTGGGTGTTAGCTTGGATTTATTTAACAGTCTGGTTTTCATACCAAAGTGTTTTCTTTGAGCCACTACAATGCGACTAAATGGCACCAAATTTCTGCTGTATCAATGAATGACACTTTTGTGACTGTGGGGGCCATGTTCTTTCCAGATTTCACATTCTCATCGCTTTCCGTGGAAGAGCTTGATCTCTTCACAAAAGTCCTCTGTGGCAGGAAGGCTGTGGGTTTGGGCTTTTTTTTCCTACTCTCTCCAGTTATTTCCAGAGCTCTGTGCAATTCAACTTGCAGTGAAAACGCGTCAGTTCTTGGCCCAGAGGGACTGGGCCAGACGTGCTGTTTTGGGTGATCTCAAGCTGCTAGGCACTCAGGTATCATTACGCATACTACTCTCAATGCCCACATTATGTCTGGGAAGCATTATCAATGTTTGGTACATCCAAGGTGCGGTCTGAGCTGCTGTCTTGCTGAGCTATGTAGAGAGGTTCCCAAGAAAGAGCAGTAAAAGGAGGGGATTGAATTTGCCATGCAGTTTTCTTCAAGCTCTTCAGAAACCATCCTGTATCTATAGAGGAGGTAATTTAATGCAAATTGGGATTGGGTAGGTCAGTAGGCAGATCTGTACAGTACTGTGCAATGAGCGTCCCTTTCCTGGTATGCTGTGGTTGACAGTGAAGTAGTTAACAAGGGGAACGCTTTGTCATTGTTGATATTCTCAGGGTCTTCTCAAAGCCTTTGCTTCAAGCCACTGGCAGATTCAGGCAGACATCTTGCAGTGGTTTATAGTGTGTTCTCAAACAGGAACAGGAAATTCCTTGTTTAAAATGAGACTCTAGAACACAGATTATTTTGTCCATTCCTTTTCTTTCTCTCACTGTCCTCCTCCCACCCCAAGTCAGGCATGCCAGATTGTTCCCTTGCTGTAAGGCAGCCCCCCCTTCAAACTCCGAAGCTGAACAATACACTGTTGGCTCTTGCTTCGTTTCGTTGTAGTTAATTTAAAATTCTGAGAAACGAAGCGTCCTTCCATAAAGCATCAAGCAAGCAAAATGTGTTTGATACTTTCTATAAGAAGGAGCACCTGCTGGAATGACATGGGTTCGCAAGCAGGGAAAGGACTGAGCCTTCCCTCTTCTACCTGGAAGAATGTTATTTCTTTTCTTTTTTTTTTTTTTTTTTTTTTTTTTTTTGCTGTTTTTTTATTTTTCAATATTTTTTTTTTTCTCACCTTCCTTTTGGACTGTTCCCCTCCTTTCCCTGGCGCTGATCTGGGTCGGGTGACATGTACGTGCCACTGCCAGTCTGATTGCACTGCCTGGGTTGTATTTCCAAGAGTAAGTGAAGGATCTGTACTTTCACAGGGGGGTATTGAGGGAGGTGTGCGTGCAGTGTGCCGCATGCGTTACCTAGCGTGCTGTTACGTGACTCGCAGTCTTTTACTTTCAGCTCACCCTTATGTAAAGAATCATGCTAGGGAAGGGAGGGAAAAATCAAGTGAACAGCATATTGTCCCTTGATTGATTAAAGAGCTGGGTTGCCAGGTGGGAAGTGAGTTTAGGTTCAAATGAAAAACAAAAGTAGGACTTGAATCTTCACAATTAGGAATTTAAAATGGAATGTTTCCGTGCAAATCAAGTTAAGTTTTTATTTCTTCGTCTTCCAAAGTCCTGTATACGGATGTGCAGGGGGGAGAGAGCAATCCTAGAGGACTTCTGTTCCGATTTACCCTGAGTCTTGAGCAGTGACTGCCTGAAAACGAAAAGAAAGTTCAGAGCTAATCTAGTTACTGTATGAACAGAAATTAGTTGGACAGTTAGTGGGCAAGCCTGAGACCTGAACAGATCGCTTTTGGGATATATTTAACATAACTTTTTCACCTGTTAGTTTTGGTGGTGGTGGTGTGGTTCCCCCCCCCCCTCCCTTGCCTTCCCATTGAGTAGCAACAAACAATTTATCTACCCCACAACAGTGGGGTATAGTATAGCACAGAGCTTGATGCAGCCCTGGTTGAGGTCAAGCACTCCAATTCGAACCTCTCAAGGGCTTTCTCTATGTGTTGCCAGTGTACTGGTAAAAATGACTTTAAACTCTTGTCAGCGCAGTTACTGGTGCATGCATCACAGTCCCACTCAAATAAACCTGTCACAACACAGAGTCAGCAGCTAGAGAAGAGTACAAGGGCAGGCCTCTAGCTTTTCATTCGAGCATCACTAAACGTGCACAGAGTGCCCAATTATTTCAGCATTATTGAGCAAGCCTACAGGAGGACCCAAGCCTTGCTACATTAGATTTTCTTTAGTAATTTGCTCAAGTACCGCTGAGGACACTTAAAGGGCTTAAAACGGTGGCTGCAACCAGTTTCCTTTTCTGGATTGTTAATTCAGGTTTTCTCTTTCAAATTAACTCTCACTGCATGCTGTGCAGTAGCGCTGGGAGAACTGTTTAACACTAATTTTCTCAATTTTCAGCTCTTTTTTTTTTTTTGCATTATATAACTGCTTTTATAGTTACATATGTTTTGATTAGGCATGTACGTAGTGCATTTCTGCTAGAAAGAGTAAAACATAATACCACTTTTAGAGAAATAAAAATTTCACCAAAACTGTAAAATTCCTTTCCTTTTTTTTTTTTTGATTTTTTTTTTTTTGGTCTTTTAATTCAGCCTGAAGTTTACTGATTGTGTTGTGTCCAAACATATGGACATTTTTAAAACGCTAGGATGTTTGTGAGAGCTGATATCTGGATCGATCAGATGCATTGGTTGATCTGATCAATCAGGTTTGATGTACAGGATCAATCAGACAACCCTCGGCACCCCGAACAAATTCAATATCTGTGTTTCATTTTTCACAGCAGCAACAACTCCAGGCCCAGCATTTGTCACATGGACATGGTCTTCCCGTGCCACTCACTCCGCACCCCTCGGGCTTGCAGCCTCCAGCCATCCCTCCCATTGGCAGCAGTGCTGGTCTCCTGGCACTGTCCAGTGCACTGGGGGGGCAGTCCCACCTCCCAATTAAAGACGAGAAGAAGCACCATGATAACGATCACCAAAGAGGTAGGTGCTGCCAGATGAGTGTGTGGCTTCATTCAGGTTTTTTTTCTTCTTTAATTTTTTTAAAATCTCCTCTTTTAAAGGGGAAGGGGGCGGCAGAAAAAAAAAATGGAATTTTCAAAACAATTCCGAGCTAATTGCTTTAGCATTTATTACCTAGCGGTAGCCAGGAATTGTGTTCACATGCTAAAAATCCAGTTTTATAAATCTGGCTGTACGGTATTAATAATTAACTGTACAGAAAAGTTAACATCTGTGCAATTTATTATTTAACAGACATCAGGATTCTTTCTTCCGAGTATGATAAATGTATAATTTTATGTAAACTAACTAGTACTTTTCTCTTTCTCTCCCCCCGCCCCCCCACCTCCCCATCCCCTGCCACCGCCTCCTCTCCTCCTTGGCACGGGGGCTGCTCTGCGTGCAGACAGAGACTCCATCAAGGTAGGACTCCATTTCGCAGATGTAAGGAAGGGGTGGCTCGAAAGAGCTGTGCGCTGCGCTTGTGTGAAGTAGCGGTGGAAAAAGTCGCAAAGTGACACCGGGTTGTGAAGCTGGTGTTCATGAGTAGAGCCCTGCATAGACTGTGTATCACACGCAGAAAGTGGCTAGGAGTGTGGGGCAGCTAGGGTCGCAGGCGACGTGCAGTCCAGTGGGTTTGGTGGAACAGCATTGAGGCTGTTCCTGCCTATAAGGAGAGGGCTGCCTGGAGTCTCTGCCCAAGCGTACGAGACAGAAAGAATTAGCCGGTAGTTTTAAGTCATTTGGGGGCTGTAAACTGTAATTCTGGTATATCCTAATAATGCAGTTATGGAAGGAGAGCTCAGTCGCACGCAGGGGAGAGGTGGGCTGCTGCTCGCTGTCCTTGCCGAAGTGGCTGGAGAGGAGTGAGCTGCTGCTCTCAACCCCAACAAAGGTGGTACTCACACTGAGGATCCTGCTTTCCTTTTCCAAAAGCTAACTTTCAGGCTCTGATGGACTCTGCAGCATACGTACGTGTGTGCGCCATGCCATGCATAGTAGTGTTTATAAGTAGATGTAACACACACTTCGTGGCTCCTGTAATTTTGAGCATTCAGGGATGCATACGACTGGGATTCAGCGTATGTGTCTGGGTGCTTGTCCATCCTGGACAGCCACCAGCGTCTCTCAGAGGCTCCCGGGGTTTTAATGCTGCGGTGGGGAGGTGCATCTTGGTCCTGCCCTTTCCTGAATCGGTCTGCTCTCCTTGCTGCCGCTGGCCGTTCACCAACTTGATGCGGACCCAGTTGTTGCCAGCTACGCAGTTACCTGCCCAGCTCTGGGTGCCTGGATGGAGTTACAGAGTAGAGCCTGAGTGGCTTGCACAATTTTAAGAAGTATAAGATTAAGCCTTTTTAGGCGATGGTGGGCGTGAAATGAAAGATAGGCTTCTCTTACAAAGGGCAAGACCTATGCCCACCTTACTGAGCACTTACAACCAATTTGTCAAGTTTTTGAGGGTGCTTTTTTTAGGAAGATGTAATTTACGATTGGCCTTGGCCAAATGGCAGAAGAGGTGTCACCAGCACGGATCTTGGGTTCATCAGACAAGATGACCAGGACCTTGCCAGGCAGACGGTACCAGGGCGCCCTAGTCGGCGCCGGGAGGAGCACGGTGCCAGGCGCAGGCTTTGCTCCCACCAGAGGCCCATCCGGCTGGGGCTGCCTTGCGAGGGGCTGTGCCATTGCTTCTCCGGCAGCTCCGGCTGGGGACGCGTCCGCAGCCTTCCCCAGCGGGCCCGTGCTGCCGCCGGCAACCCTGCCACATCCCAGCCCGCTGCCACTGAGCCGATGGTTGTCAGTTTTGCTGTTACCCATATGGCTCTGCATAACAACCGGGAGCTGACAGCAACTGTCAGTTTTTACTGTGAGCAGCGAAGGCACCGAAGCTGTCTGTCTGCCAGCACAGGGCAACAGCGCGCCAGATTTGGCTTCAGCCTCCCTTGTCATGAGGGCTCGGAACTGGGGTTACCGCTTTACGTGGTGAGGCTGGGCGCAGGTTAATGATGATTTGCCTAGAACACCCCCTGTTCGCTGTGAACAGATGTGGTTTAGTCCGTTCTCTGTTTCCCTGCACCCAAACGAACAAGTACAAGTAGGGCCAGATACCTGAATGCGGGAATACCAAACCCACCTGGTTTCTACAGCAGTTTTGCGTACCCGTACAGTTGGAACCGCAAGCGCTTCACTCGGGGAAGTGAATGAGGAGAACTGCTAGTACATGCCCATCGCTGTTTTTAAACAAAATAGCTAGTCGTGTTTCTGTACCGTCTGTGGGATGTTGGGGTGTTTATGCTGGCATGGGTGTTACGGGGAGTGTTTATACCAAAAAGGCTGATTTTTGTCAGGGAATGATTCAAAGGCGCTGTTATTCATACAGCTTGGAGAGGGAGAGGAGGGTGTCGCTACTTTGTGCCAATTTACTTTGAAATGATAAGTAGATGTTTGTCTTGCACGGTGTTCAGGTTGTGAGTTGGCTTGTGTGTCAGCGTTACGGGGCTTGCTGCCAGCTTTGCAAGGTGAAATAGTTTGTTAATTTCCTTAAATGTTTTCAGTGATGCCCAGAGTAGCAGTTAGTCGCTTGTTCGATCGATCTGTCCTCCCTTAAGTGGCTCCTGGTTAAGAGAGGCTTTTTATGATTGTCTGCTGTGTGACTTGAGATGGTTTTTGTCAGCCAGAACGTGCCAGTTGCCAGCAGCTGGAGTCTGTGTGCTTGTATGAAATAATTTATTCATGCAGGATAATGCTCCTTAACATTTAACAGGTAATGAACGTGACATAAATTTCCTTCTTGCTTTTAATTTTTCCCTTTCCTCTTCTAATGTGCAAACAGGCAGCTCTGGTACTCTAAATAGTAAGTAATTTTTGGCCATCTGTCAAAAGGAAATTTCAATACAAATTTAAATTAATGGTGCCTGAAATTTTTTATAGCTCCTCTAAAAGCCTCTAATGTGCAGAAAATTCTGAATCTGCTGGTAGTAATTAGTGTAGCATGTAATGAGGATATGGGCAATGTTATACAGCCCCAGTGTAACGTTTTGATATGGTAGCAAAATTTTGATTTATACAAGGTTGTGCCTGGGTTTAATTGTGAGAGACACTTTAAAGTGTTTTCTTGCTGATACAGATTATTAAGTGGGGCAGATTTTAGAATAGCTCATAAAGTGTAAATTTATGCTTTAGTGTACAATTCAGATAATGAAGGTACCCTGCCCTACAAAGAAAGGAGTTCGGCTGAAGTGTCCTGTCTCTTGCCACTGCTCCCAGTGCTTTGGATTTGGTGGGCTGTTGTCTTTGTGAAACTTGCTCTTTCTAGCTATTCTGGTTCCGACCCTCCTCCTGGTTTAGGCCAGGGAGAAGGCGGTTTGCATCACTCTTCTAAACGTGACGTTTTCTGCCCGGCAAGTCACATCGGGCTCCCGTCCATCCCAGCACCTTCCAGATAACAGGAGATTGTCCAGGAGCTATTCCTAAATAATAGATCAGCATCGGCACAGCAAGCTCCGCGGAGAAGTGTGGCTTTGGGAGCTCTTTGATTTCGGGTTGGATTCAGTCCTCCGAATCCTTTGCAAGGTCTGAAGTGTGGGAAAACTCTAGAGGCGGTAAACTGGGTCACGGGAGCGCTCTTTGTGCAGCGGCGGGGCTGCGGAGCGGACAAAGGGAAGGGAAGGGTGGCAAGCGCCAGGGCTGTGCTCAAAGTGCAGCCCTGGCTTAAGGGCTCTGAGGGAATATAATGTGTTTAGACAGAAAGACAAACAGCTCTGCAGTTAACCGAGCAGCTTTTCACAGAGGACTTGGTGTGTCCGCTTTTCAAAGCAGTAAAACTTTTTTTTTTTTAAAGGGATTTAAAGAAAAAAAAAAAAAAAGGATTATTCTGCAGTGGATTCTTGCTTGCTAATTGCACCCCGCAAGGATTTTTCCACCTCTGGCAAGAACTGCTTGATACAGGAGGCATGTCGTTCTGCCCAGCCCTGGTACCTACCCTCTCTGGAACAAACGTGGCAGAAGTTTCCCTGGTCCCTAAGAAAGTCCCTTCTGTAAAGCACACCCTGTGAAGATGCTAAGGAAGCGTTTTGTGTGCAAAAGCACCACCTGGCAGAAAGTAGCCTAGCGCTAGCCGTCTCTTCCCGTGGCTCTCGCTGTGGCAGCTGGAGTGACGGAGCCCCCAGATGCTGGCCGGGTTGGGGACCTGCCGGAGGTAGCCAGGGAGGTCCCTGCTCAGGTTATTTAAGAATCTGAGTCTTCCGAACCGCTGCCTCGTGCACAGGATTCTACTCGTGTAACTTTTTACCACATCTGTTGTTTTCTGTATGAATTGAGTAAGGAAAACTACTCAAGTGACATGTTGGCTTTCTCTTTCTTGTTTTGTTTTGTTTTGTTTAACCTGAACTGTAAATTACTTGGGGCAGAGACCATGCCCATAGTAAGATTTGCCAACAGCAATGGAGACAGTTCATTTTGCTGCTGGGGGTTACTGTTTCAGCAGCAAGAAGGGACAGTAATTAAAAGCTGTGGTCTTGTGGCAGGAATAAAATAGCTTGTTTGAGATTCCTCTGAAAAAAAAAAAAAAAGAAAAAAGAGTTTTAAAATGAGAGAAAATTTTAAAATGAGAAGATCTGAAATAACACATCAAATGCAGGTATGGGGTGAATTTCTGCCCAACGTGCTAGTGAACTCGGAGAAGTCTGTCAGGGCAAATTCAAGTGGGTTTGGCAATAAGCTTATTTTTGCCTTAATCTGTGTGAAGGTTAATAATAACACAAGTGGCAGATTACAGGGAAAGTGGACGGGTGCAATTCCCACTTTCCATTTACATTTGTGGTGGCAGGTGCTCCACTGCTTCTCAATTTAGCTTCTCGAGCTGTTAGCCACTGTTAAGTGTTTAGACCTCTGTTCATTTAGTATGTAGGTAAGAGTAAGCTCCTTACTCCTGCAGCTGTAGTTTGGTAGTCTAAAAAAAAAAAAAAAGTTGTATGAGTGTAATGCTTCTGGAAAGAACAAGGCAGTTTAAAACCAAAATGCCCAACATACATTATAAGACTTTTGGATATTACTAAATGTAATTAGATTGCTCTGACTTAGTTCTTCAGCTGGTAGGGGAACATCACATGAACTGCTGTGAGATACTGCTGTGGACTTCGCCTTAACTGTGAGGTTTCTTTTAAATAAGACTTCCTTTAGTGGCACAAGTGTCACGCCAAATGTCTTTGAATTCAGTGTGTATTTGACGAGCCAAAGAAACACAGTTATCTGTTACACACCTAAAGAAATTTACAGAGTTTATTTACTGACCATTTTGTTATTTCGCCACTTTAATACCATTCAGCTGAGAAGTGCTTCACAGGCTTGTTAAAATCCAAACTTCACACTCGTGTCATGGATTGATTCTGCTCGTGCCTTTCTCCGTTTGGAAATGAGACTTTCTGTGTATTTTCCTTTCCGTAATGATGAAGTGGTAGTTTTAAGCCTAGCGTATTTGATCTAAACTTTGCTCAACAAGAGTTGTGTTTTTGATCTTCGTGGGTGTTTTGGGGGTAGCGATATCAAAATACAATGAGTAACTTCTGTTGGCTTGCGATACAGTAATTTTTTCAGTATTAATTGATATCTGCCTCTGGGCATGTAAGCTGTGCCGAATGTAACAGGTGCCCTAATTCCAGAAAATGTGTTGTAATTGTTTGTTTGTGGAACAGATGAATAAATATCTGTGGGGCATAGCTGGTCCTCAGGTGGTGAACGTGAATGGATTAATGATGTGATTGGGTGAGACATGCTTGTTTGTTGCAGTCTCGTCCAGTAACTGTCTGCTGAAGCAGAACAAATATTAATTAGCAGGGTCCTGTTTGTTGTCTCGGTCTATCTTATGGAGCTGATTTTTTGGCGCTGCTTTTTTTTTCTTTTCTTAATAACCTTTTCATGGCTAGACTTGTAGCACGTCATTCAAGCCCCGTGGTTTTTAACAGATTTTTAGAACGCGAAACCGAACCTCAGGTATATATCTCTCTGGTGCGTTTTCTTCTTTACTGCCCCCCCTTCTCGCCCCTGAGTTTTACAGTTCTTTCTTTCATTCAGTGTCATACTATTTGCCTTTTTAATGAGGTCGTCTGGGAATTTTAATTTAGTGTAGAGTATTCGTATGAAAGTAACAGCATGTACACTGGTATCAAAGAATTAGCTGCTTCTGCCATTTTTGATGGCTTCACCTCCATTATCCAATAGCTTTTTTTCCCCTCCTTCTGTGTATTAACTGTGCACTGGCCTCTTACCTTGAACCCTTTGGCCAGTTACCACAGGGTGACTCTTTTTCGGTGGTGTGCCCACGTTTGGACAAACTCCTGCAGTGCTTCTCGCTATCAAACTTTTGTTTTGCCGCTTAGTGATTTAGGGTAACTCAAATGTTCTCTCTCCAGATGCTCTCTTCACCCAGGAGGCAAACACTTAACATGGGCTGTAATTTCTAACCTGAGCAGTCATGTCTAATTATTTCCATGGCAACAGACTGTGATGTTGATAACACAGGATTATGACTTCACATTGTAGAGTAGGAAGAGGAAGTTTGCTGGGGTGAGGAGGTGGGTGGAAAGGTCTTCTCCAGCTTTGACAATGTAATAGCTGGGGGAAAAGAAGTAAAGGGAGGGAGGGAGTTTGTTTATTATTTCTTTTGAAGTTCACCTCATTGTAAGCGTGCAATTAAAATCATACTTTGAATGCTGGCATTCATGATTTACACCAGTTTGCTCATGGTGAACGTGTCTGGAATGAAGAACACGCACGCAGGTCAGGTTAAATAGGCATTAATCAAAGTAATGGAAGAAAATAAGCAATACTTACCAATTTTTGCCAAAGCAGGACACAAACTAGATGGCTGCTTTTTGCCTTACAGATTTCTGTTGGCGCTGTGATACATAGTTTTTTGTTGTTGTACTGAGCACTTAGCGTTTTGATGTTGTCTTTAAAACTCTTAGATCCAAAGTAACTTGAAACATCCCTTATTTATATTGCAAATCAATGGATTCCTTGGGCACATTACCTGCTAAAGGGAGGGAAGGAGGATAGGTTACCTTCTGGAATCAGCGGCATAGATGACATGCGTTGGAAGTTTCTGTCCTCCAGCTAAAGTCCCCGAATGCTAGTAGTGGGTTAATATTTGTATGAATATTTGTATTGCTCTGCCTGTCTCATCCCTGGCACTGGGAAATAAGCATATTCCCAGTCAAACTGTTGTCAGTATCTTAGGTTGATTTCAGACGAAGTTGAAGGAAATGCATAGTCTGACTGATTCCCAAGTTATTATGCAAGATTGTTGAGTGCATCATGAATTACAAAGTTTTAGCTGTGCTTTGAGGGAAGAAGCAATTAGGTCGGCCAGCAGGAATCGGCCATTGAGGGGAATTTGCGGGAAAGTTACACCGTGTCTCCCGCCTCTCTCTGGTACAGCTCTAATTGAGTCGAATAATTAATTAAATATCTAAAGCTCGATTAGCCTATTATGCATAGCAATTTGAAAAGTTCTGTGTTTTCTTGAGCGACATTTGGCCTTTTGAAGAACAAAAAATTGGAAATGCTAATGTTTTTCAGCCAACTAAGGGAAGAAAATAAAAATGTCTCCATAGCAACAAAGCTTCTTTCTAGATGGTTTCCTAAGATATGCCTGAACCAGAAGCAGATGTCTGATTTGAGAATCTCGCCTCCTTCAATGTAAACAAATAACTTCTAGGCAGGTGTTGGAAATAATATGGAAATCCTATTAAGGGGCCCTGGGTTCCTGTCACTCAGGAAGCCCCTGCCACAAAAGGGCTGGTTGTCTGAATAAAGGAGGCAGAGTAAATTCTCGTTAGGCTTTAGCTTTTCCCAGGAAATGATTGTCTCTGCGTGCTCTTTCTCCCGCGAGCCTGAATGCAAGCCGTTCCTTCTATTGATCCCCTCTGCCACCCTCGCTTTCTCCCTCTCCTCTCCTGCTGGATTAGCGCTTGATGTCGGTGGCGGCGGTGGCTGCTCCTGCTTGGGGCGTTGCGGCATTTGTGATTTTAACCCCCGTCCCTCCGTCCCCAGCCCTGCCTCGGCCGGTGAGAGGACAGCCGGAGGAGATGCCCAACGCCGGCCTGGACCGAGGAGAGGATGGGAAGCGGGCGATGGGGGAGGCGGAGCAGCCGAGTCCTGGGCGGCTTATTGCTCTGTCTCGTTTGTGTGAATTTATAGATGATGTTGTAGCCCTTGGCACCGCGAGACTGAGCGTCGTCTGGACATGGGATTTTCCTTTTTTCTTTTTTTTTCATAGGGACCGTAGCTTTGGAGGGGCTGTGTGTGGTAAAGGTTTCGGCGTGGCTGGCTTGCTGGTGTCACGTGTTGGGATTCGGAATGAGAGTGTGGTTTTTCTCGTACTGTGTCTAGGAAGTTGGTGGGCCTTTTTTTTTTCCCCCTTTTTTATCTTTTTTTTCTTTTCTTTTTTTTTTCTTTTTTTCTTTTTTCTTTTTTTCTTTTTTCTTTCTTTTTTCTTTATTTTCTTCTTTTTTTTTTTCTTCTTTCAAAGTTACTGAGAAAACATGTTGTGCCTGCTGTCAGTAGTCTGTTAGTCTAATGTGACACTTGTGCCACCTTTGCACTTGCCGGTGTCAGTTTTGTCCTCAGACCTGGCAGTGCTGAGCCCTGCGCTACCACAGCCCAGGGACCAGCTTACCTACAGCATGTGGGTGAAAACTTCAGCTCTGGGCAGGTGGGAGCAGGCGCTGAGGACGTGTTTTCAGGGTTTCTAGGCTGGAAACGGAGACTCTGTGTGTGTGTGTGCACACGCGCGCGCGTCCCTCTCCATCTCCGTTTTTCTCGGTGCGCCAGACGTGCATAGTGATGCTCTTAATAACACTCAGAGGGTTAAATGTGGATAAACACAAAACAAGGCTTCTGAAAAGCCTGACGATTATCATGCAGCATTTCTCGGACTATAGCCCCCGAGACGCACTTCATAAAGCCAATAAAGCGCACGCCGGTGGTCTCCCGTTGCCCTGGCAACGGACCACAGGGCACCCTGTGTGTGAAATGCATGAACATCTGCGAATTAATCTTTTTTAGTTTGTTCTTTCCTTGGCACCGGCGGGGCTGTGCTGGCTGGCAGCGGCGGGGGCTGAGCTGGAGGGTCCCCCGGGGATGCCCCCAGCGCCTGGCAGAGGGGGTGAAGCCGGATCCCCCCCGGCCGTGCTTCTGGCGGTGGGGGGACTCTGCCTGACGGCGTGCTCGCTGGCATGCTGTTGGCTTGCTTTTTGGCTGCACAGGGAAACTAATAGAAATAAAATAACAAAAAAAAAAAATTTTCTCCTAAGTCGAGGTGTTACTGGGCTTGTCGGTCTGCCATGGAAAAAAGCAATCTGAGGGGAAAATTGAAATAGGCGCTTGTGTCCGCAGCCCAGTTTACTGGACTTCACCGCTCCCGTGCTTCGCTCTCACCGGATTGTAGCAGAGACAGAAGTCAAGGGGTCGCGGGTCTTGCCCAAGATGGAGATGTGTAACAAAAACCATCACCGCGATAGCCCACCCGGCAAGAGGCCCCGCCGCGACTGAGCTTGGGGGATGCAAAACCTGTGGAAAGGGGGGGGGGTCAGCAGTTTCCACTGCCTCCCGCAGCAGTGACCGGGGGCGGTGGGGGCCGGGGGTCCCCCTGCCCTGCGCCCCCTGCCGCAGCCACCGCGGGGTGGGGGTACGGGGTACGGAGCGGGTTTGGTGTCCCGCCACTGGCTGCCAGCGCAGGGCTGATCCCGCCGCTCTCCACCGAGTCTGCGGGAGGACTGTAGGGGGAACACTGTGTATGTCCTATCATCAGCGCGTGCTGGATGCAATCAGTGTTTTAATGAGGCGTTGGAAGCGAAATGCCGCTTTAATCTGCTAATTGCGTTAAGAGGACGGCAGATTGCTCCATATCGCTTCTTTCTGAGCTGCGAGCTTATCAAAGGGTACCGAGATGCTTTTAAGTGAGGTATTGCAGCCAGTCGGACGCTGGTTGTGTGCGTACGAATATTAGGCAGCACAGCTGTACCTCTGTTTTCCAGCCTCCCCGAGAGGCAGCGAATGCAGCTGTGGGAGTTTCCTTAACGCCCGCTTATGAGTAAGTGGGGCGGAGGGGAGGGAGAAGGGAAAAATTTCGACATGGTTTCTTCCTTTTTTTGTTCACAGGGTGAGCGGTCTACCGTAGCTTCTCCATGCAGCGAAGCTGACGTATTTCAACCCACTATTTTTTTTTATTTTTTTTTTTTCTTCAAAGAAGGCATACAGTATTTTCTTTGCCAAATTAATTTGGCCAGGTCAAAGTAAACAGTAACATTGATTTTGCTGGCAGGGTCCTGTTTTGTCAGACTGGTCTGTGCTGCAGAGGTGCAGCGCGGGTGTACGGAAGGGCCGGGACAGGGGTCTCCCTATTGCATATACCCCCAGAAGAAGGCTTGTCCGCGGGGGCGTGCGTGCGTGGTGTGAGTTCGGCACAGACCACACACAACACAAAACTTGGCAGCTACAAGCATAGTATTTCTGAGCCCTTTGCTCGTTTTATTTTAATAACAACGTGGCCAAATTACATAGAAATCATTGCTTGCATTGAGTTGAGAAGCCAATGCTGACCTAAATAACATGAAGCCTTGCCTTGTGATGTTACACCACCAGGCTTTAGGAAATCATTGTGTTTGGCTTGCAGTATTTATAGCTGTGTGTTTATATTTTTTGTCTCCCCCTTATATGTTTGCTGAAACCATACCTGTTGATGCTGTATTTCTGCCCCACTTCTCTATTTCTTTTAAAAATACCGAACTGCAATTTATTTTAGCCCTCGAGGAAATGAATGTTTTGCTTTTCCTCCCCTGCTTCGAGAAAAGAGTTTCCTGCAATGACCTGCAAATATTATTTTTTAATGAGCTTTGCTGTCCCCTACTGCAAAATATGAGAGGAATTCAATGTCTGAATAATTTTAAAATAATCCCTTTAAAATCAATTACAGTAAACCTTGTGGGGTGGGAGAAACCCTTTTTCTGCCATTCCCTTGAAGTACGGTTTCTTTCCAAGTGCCCTGTCAGGGTGCATAATTGGCATTACAGTAGCAAAGGCACCCTGCTTTCAGCATAAAGGCAGCCTGTCCAGTGTCGGTTTGGTGCCTTTATAAAAAGCACTGTATGCACACCACGTAGGTAGCCTAAAAGTTTTATGTCTCACTGCAGGTATTCGAAAGCAATTAAGTATTTAGCGGACCTTCTGCAGGACTCTTGCGTGCTTCATGAAGGTTTTCTGGTAACTGCATTACCTCCAGCCACGGCGAAAGCTGAAGGTGCCATTTTTGGACCCTTCTTCATGCTCCAGGGGATGAGGAAGAGGAGACATTTTTGTGTGGTGTTGTCTCGCTTCCCTATTCTTTTTAGAGTATCTAGCATCAGACTGCAGGTTTTTCCCAGTTAATCTGCGCAGGTTGCAACCCTTCTGATACCAAATGTTTTCTGTGCTGTGGTATCTCTCTGTTGTGCCTTTGGTCTCCATGGACCCTAAACCATTTTGCAAATACTGCTAATGACTGTAACAGTCCTGCTAATACTGATATAAACAATCTTAGAGTCGAAAACAGCAATAACTTGATTTATAGTAGTGAATTTAACTCAAGTTTCCCACCAAGAGGAGTAGGGCTGAAACGGCTGTGGCGAGCACAAAGTGATGGAGCTGCGGCTACTTAGTAGCTGAGTGTTTCATAATTGTTTTGGACAGAAAGAGGAAGAAAAATTTATTTGATTGAAGAAGGCTCTTTATGTTGACGACACACATCTCCAGAGATTGCTACAATGCAATCACTGTAAAACTGCTTGTTTTACAAACAAAATATGTTACATTCTAATTATAAAAACAAAAATATGTGCTTTAATTTGACATACAGACAGAATTTCTCTTACTTTTTTTTTTTTCCAAAGTCTTAAAACTGCCAGGGTTTCTCTCTGGAATACTAGTTATTCAGCATGCACAACTGCTACTGTAGATGTCAAAAATAAAATATTTATAAGTGTATTTGATATTGTGTTCTGGCTCAAGATATGTATCGTCCAACACTGCACTGTGATGTATATGTAAACTGGTCTTAGGAAAAACATTTGTTCATATCCAGGGTTGTTCTTGCCAATGGGGAGATTAAATCAAAACAAGCACCACTTGTTGTCTAATTTGCCCATTTTCTTAAAGTTTACTTAAAGTTTAAAAAGAATATGTTAATGTAATGATATGGTTGTGACAAAAGCCAACGAAATCGAGGAAGCAGACATCTGGAGGTGGCTGTTTCCCACACTAAAAGAGGCAATTGAATTAAAAGATGTAATGCTTAGCACTTGGTTCTATGCTGTATGACTAGTTTGCGCTGCTCTTTGAAAGTGTAAACATGAACCCTCGTGAAACCTCTGGAGAAAAGCACGTGAACATTTGCCTTGTGGCTGCAGAGAAAGAAACACTAAGGTGGGTGATTAATAAGAGATCAAATGAGCATGGGGGGGAGCAGAGGGAGAGAGAGAGATGTGGGAATAAATGCATGTTTCCTCTCTGCAACCACCTGACTAACTACTGTGCTTATTTTATCCACATTTTACATATTCTCTGGAGAGAACTCTTTTACAACTCACATGAGAAAAGAGGAAGAAAAATCGTAGGCAGCAGCCTTGATTATGCCGTATAAAGATCAGGCAGCTAGTAGACCGAGGATGTGTGTTAAAAGCTGTTTGCTCTTTATACAGTGACAGCAGAAGCAAGGTGTAGGAAGGCGTTAATCCTCCAAATATTAACACTTTCTGAGATCGTAGGTTACTGTTGTCTCCTGTTATGTCAAAATTTGCCTGATGTTTCCTTTTCTCCTGTCGGACATCTGGTGGCTCCTCGGAAATATTTGAAGAGCCATCGTTTAGTAGTTTACGGGGAAAGCCTTGAATAATTCACACAACAAATGATTAGGCAAGCACTTGTCTATCTAACTGAATTATTCTGCATGTTTGCTGAAGCAGTTAAGCAGGAGAACAGCATTTCCTTCTCCGGAGGGTTTACAGTGGTAGTATTGACCCACCTAGTTATTGGGTTTCAGCCTTTTGTTGACACTGTTGTAAATGAAAGCAGCCTGGACAGGCACTGAGCAGCTGGGCTGGATAATTGTGAAGGATTCATGCTTGTTGCTGTTACCCCCAGTGTTTGTAGTGGGTTGTTTGCTTTGACTTTTGTTGAACTGTTGACAAAAGCATTAGATACAAATGGGAACAAATAAAGTGGTGAGATGCCAGGAGGGCTTGGCAGTAATGGTGGTTTTCATTCCGACTTAAATGGGGAATGTCGACATTTATCTGGATGGGGAATGGAAGGTGTGTTCAGCGTTTGTGTGCTTCCCCCTCCCCTTTCCCTTCCTTCCCTTACTGCTAAATATGTTTGGCAAACACAGGTGAATAAAAACAGAGCGGAGGCAATTTCACCATTGCCTTAACTCTTTGGCACCAGGTTTTTGAAGCTCTTTCTGACTGTGGATGTCTTGCTGGGCAAATCCAGTTCCTGGCATGAAAGGATTAAGTATAAAAAGGGAAGTGGAGGGGAAAAAAAAAAAAAGAAAGAAAAAGGAGGGGGGGGAGGTAGAAGGGGTAGAGTTGAGAAAAGAGAGGATTAAATAGAACAGTATACACTAAGTAGTATAGCCAGCAAAATTGAAGTCATTTACTGGAACGCTTTTAATTTGGTTTAAACAAAATACTCTTTTGTATATTCAAATGGGGAGTAGCTCAGCTGTTGTGAAGCCAGAAAATTAATGGTATTTTTAGTGAAATAGCAAAAGCATGTCAACAACATAGCTGTGGATGATAATGTTGGCATTTTATTCATGAGGAATTATCAATGCAGGTTACTGGACAACATAGTGTGACTGGAATGATTGAGCACAGGGGGGAAGCGGCTGTCCTTCTGTAAGATGATTTCATTTTGCATTTAGCCTTTCAGGAAGAGAAGAAGGAGAGAGAAAGCAAGCATTTTAAAAAACGTGCCTAAGATGCCTATGCTTGTGGTTTGTGGCTCCCGGACACTAACCTTTTTACCTCTGTCTGACTCACGGTTTTGTCACTGCTTCTTGTTGCCAGCTGTCCTTTCTTGAGGGATGGCATAAGAATAGAGGCAGAAGAATGGAGTCACGTTAGGATGTCTTTGCTGAAAAGGCAGTTTTGGCCCTGGAGGAGCTGCAAGTTTGTTCTAGCCATCTCTGGCTCTTGAGTTGTGTGCCTGAGCATTGTTTGCTTGGGACCCTTAATGCATTTAATGTGTTGTGAAATATGGTTACCTTGGCCAGTCGTGGAGGAAGTTAGTGTACGATCTGGAAGGTCTTACGGATTGGCAGGAGAGATGCTTCGTATTTGTTATTTTGGCTATAGTTTTCTTGTAGCAATCAACCTCTGAGTGTTGTGCAGGTCAACTGGAAAGTGGCAAATAGAATTCACAGGGGTGAAGACAGCACTGCGATGAAAGGGGAAGACACAGTTTTGTATTGCTCTCTGAAGGCATACAAAGGTGTTCCGTGCCTCTGCTGTAGCACGTGTGTCTGGTGGTATCTGAGGTGCCCACAGGGTTTCGGAGCACCACCGCTTTCATATGCAGGTATTTTTTGTCACCCACCTTCATGCAGCTTCAAGTTGTCCTAAAACCAGATGCTGTAGTAGCAAGGTAATTGTGGCATTTATGGACCCACTTTGAGCAATCATCCATGAGTGTTTTCTTTATTCCCCTTTGTTATGGTTGCCATATTGTTCCTCGCCTCTTCACAATAAGAAGAGAAGGGAACCACAAAAAGGGATAAGGAAGAAATTGCCTTTTATTGCTGCCATTGGTAAGGTTTCTTGTAACGTGCAGTGTGTTTGTTGTGCCAAACCACAGCCCGGTGGACGTCAGAAAGAAGCATTTTGCCCAGATGTTAAATACTGTGGGATCAGGGCCTGAATTTGTTATTAATCCTACAAATATTAAAGGAAAGTGAAGAAATATCAAGCTATTTCCAGCAAACATGTACTGGGAGTGGTATTACTGTAAATATCAGCTTGTGCATGATGAATCCCCAGTTCTTTTTGACTCCCTGTTTGGGGAATACCCTGAACAATTCTACAGGGGGCTAAAGAAATTCTCGTAGCAAATTTCAACCTTGAATGAAGGAAAAATGAGAGAACTCTGAAAAGCAGGGACTTAAACCCCAATCGAAACAAGTATATTCCATAGTTGTGTCTGCGTAGTATTTGGGAAATCCAGTTTTGGATCGTCTAAATTGTGTGAGAATTCAGAAAAAATAACTTGTGAATGTTCTGCGGCACTGCCTGGATGCTTTCTAATCAAGCTTGGATAGTTTTGTGGTTTTATGTGAAATGCACTTTCCCCTGTACTCGGTCACACAGAGTTAGCTCTTTAGGCTAATCTGCTTTGCCTGCAGACCTGTACGAAGGGCCCCAAGCTGTGCTTTACCAGGAGAAGGCACGAGTTTCAGGAGGCCGAGACCTGGAAGCAGGAAAGTGCTTCTGGAAAGAATTTGCATCGGAGCAACAATAGTTTTGCATGATTACAGGAGCAAGAAGGAGAGAGAGAAGTGGCGTACTGCACAAGCTGAGGTTGGATTGGGCTCACCCAAATCACAAAGTGATTATGCATCAAGGTGCAAAATTTTTTTGTGTAGTGGGGTGTCATATAGTAACAAAATGGAGCACTCAACGGGCCAGGTAGGAATAAGAGTGGAGATGGGAGAGAGCATTCAATAATGTAGCACAGGAAACTGTAAAATAACGAGACAGAAGTAGAAGCATGACAGAGAGGTGATGCCCTAAATCAGTGGTGCACAACCTTTAGCACAGAAGGTCTTTACTGGCAGCTTGCCACGAGCCAGTGGGCTGCACCTATTTTGCATATAATTTACACTGGATTTTAGTCAGATAAGCACACACCCTGTTTGTTTTTCTTATTTATGGAGTGCTGTAAGTGCAAACACTGCATAGCACGAAGCAATAAAAGACTGTGTGCTTGGTGGGTTATGGTAAAAGGAGTGATGATGGGAAGACTGGTTCTGCATTTTTTAAATCGGGGAGATTTATCAGACATCTGGCTGTCTTTGAGAAGGCCTTACACATTCGGAAGGTTTGAGTTTATTAGGCAGCTGCAAGTTTGGCTTTGTTCACATTTCAAATACATAAGGTTAATTTGAGGAAAAACTGTTTCAAAGACAAGCTTGCAGATAGCACATTTCCTGGTTAATTTTGTTATCCATGAGTAATTTAAAAAACAACAACAACCACTAGCACTATTTTCTTCCTGAAATTTTGTTCGGAGTATTAAGTTAGTTGCATCTCAGATGTAGTGGCTTTAGGTTCTTGTGAGTTTGGCTGATGACAGTTTTACATATGATGCAGAAGTGTTTCCTCTTTTACATTTCCTATGTCTGTGCGATACAAATTTATGCCAACTAAGAATGGGCTAAAGTTATTATTTGTAGACATATTAGTTTCTGGAGCTTAGTATAGGCAGTCTGTTACAGTAGCTGGATTGCTGTAGTTATCTAGTTGTGTTTTTGCTGATACAAGGAAGACTGACACCCCATCCCACCCCCCTTATTTTTCTATTTCAGTCTAGGATATTTAATGGATCCAACCCTCTGATACTGGAGTACCTCCAAATCTTTAATTCATTAATCCTCACAACAATTGCGTAAGGGGAAAAACGCTCTCTAGGCTTCTGAAATTATTACTATTTTATAGATAATGAGCAGGGGCATGAAGAGGCTTAATTGACTTCACACGATCAGACAAAAGAGCAGACTACTGAACCTAGATTTCCTGAATATAAACACAGTTTTCCAATCTTTCCAGTTTTAGGTTTTTTTGCTCAGGCATCAGCATAACCTTGTGATCCATTTTTACCTAATTCTTCCTTTTAAAACCTCTCAGTGGATACGAGTCCCATTCATGGCAAGCGCATGCATGCTGCTTTCTGGTGGTAGCTCATGCGGGCTAGTTTGGTAGCTCCTGTGGGCTACTCTGCCAGCTCAATCCTTTTGGGCTAATTCCGGTTTCAGTTGACTACCTAATCTCTGTATGGTTTTTTTCAGAAGAGAAGCTTTGGTTGAATTTTCATCCTTCCTTCGGGTTCGATTGCATTGCTCTTGTGTGTGGTATGGATGCCTCAGCGCCGCACGGGGTTGTAGATGCAGCAGAATCGGCAGAAGCCCACTGCGCTGTTGGGAGGGTCACGGCAAGGGGAGCACGTGTGCAGTGTCCCGTCCCCCCCCCCACCCTGGGCTAACCAGCCATCACGCAGCATACATACACCGTGCCACAAAGCACACCACCAAAACGCCGGGGCTAATGCTAAACCCGTCTTGGTAGCACACCACCCACCAGCAGGATGACTCCGACAGCCCAGCACTCTGCCTGAGCTGTTCCCCGTCGCATAACCTTGGGTCGGGGGCCACACTAGCAGGGCTGTGCCGCTTTCCATGTGTGGAAGATCGTTCAGCTGCAGATCAGGATTGTCAGCACAGTGCTCCACTGCCAGCTAGCAAGGTGCCCAACACGAGCTGCTGCATGGCTGGAGGACTCTCCCAGGCTTCCTCCGGTGCTGCTGCGCAGCGAGCAGCCCCAGAGGTGGATATGGGAATGTGATTTTTGTCAGTAGTGAAAGCGCCCTGTGGGGAGAGTGTGTAGGCAGGGAAGAAGGATTTCCATCTGCGGGCTGGAGCTCTGGATACAATTGTGCCTGCTGTGAAAGAGCTTGTTACACTTTCTCACTGTAAGGGCTCCATCTGGTGCTCTAGGTGTCTTTAAATGGAAATTTACGTTTACTGTCAGAACTAAAGTCTACGCACAATGAGCAGTCTGATGGTCTTACCAGTCACAACAAGCGCTGAAAGCCTCTCCATCACCTCCCACCCTGTAATACAAGGGGCAAGGAAGGACAGCGGGATGGAAGGGGATGGACTGGGCAGATTCAGAAACTGCCCTGATCATAATAGGAAGCAGTAATGAAGACCCATTTTAAAATTCAATGTTTTCTCTGTCTTAGGGCAAGATTTGGCTCATTACTGAGCGTAAGCAAGGTGGCGTTGCAAGGAAACTGAGTCTGCTGTTGCTTAAGCAGCCCAGGTGTTGGCTAGTATACAGTGGTGTGACTTCCAGCTCAGCCTCTTAAATTCTAGCTAAAGCCTTGCTGTCAGTGCTTTGTCTACTTGATGTAAAGTCCCCACTCACTCATCAGGACAAGCGTGCCCTAGGTTGACGTCAAGTTTGAAGATGGTGTGTGCAGAGATTGTCATAGTAGTCAAGCCTTGCATTAGGAAACACTTTGCTAGCTATTCTGACTTCTGCCTTGAAAAGTCCTGTCCTTCAAACACAAGAAGAAGCTTCTTTATGGATAGGGTGACAGAGCACTGGAACAGGCTGCCCAGGGCAGTTGTGGAGTCCCCTTCTGTGGAGATTTTCAAGACCCACCTGGATGCAGTCCTGAGTAATGTGCTCTAGGCAATCCTGCTTTGGCAGGGGAGTTGGACTAGATGATCTCTAGAAGTCCCTTCCAACTCTGAAAATTCCATGATTCCATGACTGGCAGCTACTAAGGAGAAGAAATGCAGTGACAAACCGTTGCAGTATGGATTTAATAACCCTTCCCAACTGAGAAACCCATTTTACAAATATATCCCACGCATCCTTCCCAGCTCCTTTATTGCCTTCTCACCATCTAGCTGCCTCAGTCTCATCTGGATCAGTCTTTGCAACTGAAACAATTTCTGACTGTGCATAAAATCAAGCTGTTTGGTTAGGTGTCCGTCATAATGCGGGTGTTGCTTTTTAACGTACTCCAAAGCAAGCCCAAAAATGCTTTTCTTTGCTGTTGCACTGCCTGAGTGAATGGTGGCTAGAGGAAATTTTCCATATTGAGGAAGCTTGAGGAGGTGAGGTATTCCCTTAACCCTCCAACTACTGGTTTTATAGTGCTGCTTGGGCCTTTGATCTCTACACTCTTAATTGGCTCACAGGGAGGTTATTTACAGTAAACAAGAAAACTACCTTGAAGTTGTCATTTTAATAAACTTGTTACTTGCCAGCTTCTCTAAAGGCATCCCAAATGGAAATAAACATCTTTCATTTTGTTTTATAAATAAATTTTAAAATGGTTTCCTAGACAACCTTGATGAAATGTCAACTTCTTCTCAGATCTAAACCCACACCATAGGTATTGTTATCTCCATCCCTGCTGGGTAATTTGTACACTGCAATAGTTTGTTTGGAAACATGCCTGTTGTTCTTTAAAATGTACTTAATGCTAGATTAGAGAACATAATACTTTCTTTTTTTTTTTTTTTTTTTTTTGTCTCCTGTTTCTACCAGCTCATTTCTAAACCATTTAAAATAAAGAGCTTGAGCATGTATGGTATTTAAAAAACCTTTCACATGATGTTTTTAAAACAGATCAATTTCAGCATTAAAGTGTTAGGAATTCAGCCAAGGAAAATTCAACTCAGGATTGTATAGCTATAATGATAATGTATTATACCCGTCTTCCTTAAAAATGATTGTAACAGTAGAGTTGAACCTAGTGAATTACATAATTTAGGAGCGTTTGCCAGAATGCTGTTTTAGGGGGATTACTGTAGTCTTCCCTTAACAAAAGCAAAGGGAAAGATGGATCGTATTATGAAGTACTTAAATGAGAGAGAACAGTCTTCACAAATTATCTAAGATAACTCATTTGAATAGAACAGAAGGTCATGTGTGTGCATGCCAGTTATCACACTTAACTACTTGGCAGGGTGTAGGGGGAGTACAAGAGGGAGATTTTTGCTTTCCCTCTCCTCTAGCCTGAATTAAAAATGTATTGGCGGCTCATTGCTGACATCAAAACATTTCCAGCCAGCCTGAAGTTAGAATTTGATTGTGCTTTTAACGTTTAAAAAATTAACAGCATGACCTGTCTAATATAAATAATGAAAGGCCCAGAAAAGTAAAAGCTACTGCTGCTTCTCTTGGCAAAGCTCTAGGATGTTCAGGAGTTATAATGCATCTAAAAATCTGGCAGAAAGGACTGTGTGTTTTATTTTTTCAGTCTTCAAAGTGGCTGTTGTACATATAATGTGTTATTATATACTGATGTAACTGCTTTAAGGCTGACTGCAGGATCTGTGTTCCCACCACTCCTCCATCCATTCCACTTACCAGAGTCCTTGATTTGAAGAATGAGACTGGGGACAATTATTTTTGCAGCAGGCTGATGTCCAGATTCAGGGTAGCACGCAGTAGGCATCTAAAGTTCAGCACATATGTACATTCCTCTGATTTCTTTATCTGCCTTGTGACTTTCCTGAGATCAAAGTGTGTGCCTGAAATCTGGCATCTGCTCGAGTGCTTTCCTGAATAGGAAATGGGATAATTTCCTGAACAAGGGTCTTGGGAACACAAGTAAGTGAGTGTAGATGAAGTGAGGCAGATATAATGGGCTTGGATGTTATTTGGGCAGAGAGGCGAACAGTAGTGCTCAAAGATTTCTTTCTGGAAGATGTTTTTATAGATGGTTGAGAGAATGTTTGTCTTCAAAATCAGCATGAAGTGGAATTTGCAAATACTTAATAGAACCTGGCCATGTTTTATCCACCTGCCCAATTAAGAGACTGGTTGGATAATGAATTCTGTGTTCACCTGGGTGCTTAGCGGTGGCTCTGGCTTCCTAAATCACATAAGGTACTAGAAAAACATAAAATATATTGAGTCTTCAGAAGCCACGCAAGATCTGACCAGGGAAGACATGAGCAAATTGCCAGTCTCTTAGTTAATACCTGAGAAAAACGTGTGAACATGTTTCTGCTGATTGAAGCAATCGGCACGTGGAGTGAATGTTTCTATTGAATTTTAGGGTGCTTTTTGTAATCATGGTAGCCTCTTGAAGGCTACCTCTTTTCCCATCACTTTTCCACTAATCAAGTCAGGAACAAATAGGATTAAAAATGGGGGGAAGGCAGGGAACAAGTCAGAAAGTGTGGAAAGAGATCATCATCTCTATCTGTGAAGTATTCAGTTAAAACGATAATTTGCTTTGTTTTCTTATCGTCTCCTAGGTCATCTCTGCAGCAAAACAACTATAAAATTCTTTAGAGAAAAACAAGCAGAAGGAAAGAAAATGAAAGTGTTTTTCCCTGAAGAGTTGATACATATGGATGGATTGGAAGGGAACAGAAACGTGAAAACTCAAAAACTGATGCCTTTGCCATCAGTATAGCCTACGTTAGATGTAACCAAAACTAAAAATGTGGGGGACTGGGGCACAGTACCTGACTGAAAGCAGCTAAACGGAGTGTCTCGTGGGACTGTCTTCAGACACGGTCTCTGTGGTTTTAACACAACAAAAAAAAAAGGCTAATTAGTGCTAGGTTATATCCTTCTGGTGAAAATGAAGAATTAGATAGGGAATGTAAATCCCAGGAGAAAGTTGTTAGGACCTGTCACATGAAAACTGAATCCACTTAGCTGTCCAGGGAGAAGGCAATGCTTAAAGCCTGATCATTACTACTCTAACATGGAAAATCTGGGGGGGGGCGTAGGTTTTTACCTCCTAACCTCTGTTGCCGGTACTGATGAGATTTTTATAACCCCTGTGGCTTGAGCCGCTGCAGGGAAGTGTTTGCGTTCAGCTTGGCTCAGTGCCGTACAGTCCATTTTAATCACTGTGCAAAGTGAAAGGATAACAGTTTTACTATGGTGCTCGGTCTGAAAAGAGGGCTCTAAGCAAAAGCCGGTTATTCTTCAGAGGGATTTCGTGATTCTTGCAGATATTTTTTAACAAAGCGAAAAGCATACTGACACAGGCCTTTAATGGCTATCATAAAACACTCCCTATTTAGTGTTTTCTTACTTTTCTAAAAACTAACCGAATTACCTTGTGTGTTCTGTTTAAATTCAGTCGCTATGAAAATGTAGTTAGCTTTAATATTCTGGAGGCACATTGGATGCTGGGAATTCTCTGTGCGTGCCCGTCTTTGGCTTTTGAAGAACGCTCACGGAGCGCTGCTGCTTTTCCTTACGTCGTGAATCCTTACGCTGCTGAATCAAAGTCCGTAATGCAGGCTGGTGGTTGTCCTGCTCTCTCCCTTTCATGGTGGTGAGCCCACAATTAAATTGCTGCACTGAATGCTCCGGCTGGTTGAGCTTTTTCTCTTATCCTGTGATTGCGTGCTCTCCCTCGCTCTTTCTCCCTAGTTACCTCCCAATACTCTCTTCTCTGTTTCTGTTTCTATTTTGCTAGTGCTGCTCAAACTGTTTCAGGTCTCTGCTGAAGGAAATAGCATGAAAGATCAGTAATTGGAATCCCAAATAAATATTTGAGGAGGGGAGAGCTGTACTTCCATGTTTGCTTGGCACTACGCTGTTCCTCAGATTTCCGAAGATGATTATATTTACCCTCAGTTCTTCTGAATCTCCGTAACTCTGTGGCCTTTGACCCCCCTGTTTCAGTGTGTCTGATTTTGGGTAAAGTAACATTCAGGGGTTTCATGTGATGACCAACATGCAGGTTTGTCCTGGATTTGGGCATTTATTTTCTAAAATGGCAGCAGCACGGTTTTCTCTTCCTGGAAGCATTTCCAGGCTTGTGCCACTGTTATCCCAGGAGCGCTTAATCTTTTCTGGGATCGTTAGGGACAGAATTCCTTTGCAGCCTTTATATGCCCTGAGGCTCACCCGATGTCTTGCCTATACCAGTTGCAATTTGTGCCTTAACACCTTCTTGCAAATCTTTTCACTCGGTCTGAATCACCTACTCTGCTGTGTGCTGAAGCATGTGGTCTGAGTTTGGGGTCTGTTCAAAGGGGAGGAGATTGAAGCGCAGGTCATGAATGGAGAATGGATCAGGTGAATTGCTCTGTGGATTAAAGGGGAGGATGTTTGACAATGCCTGGGTTGTGTTACCATCAATTAAATTCAATATTTACGAGCTGGCAGATGTGGACGAGAGCAGACTTGATGGTAAATGTAATCTGTGAACTTTGAAGCTTCTGTAAACCCATCAGAAGTGTTTAACTCCTTTTCCTGCCCATCTGTTTCTTTTTCTTTTGTTCCCTGCTGAAACCAGGTCCTTTGTTCAAACTGTCTTGCTTACCAAAGGGTGCTTGTTATTCTAGCCACACTCCTTGATTTCACTACCTTCATGTGCCTGTGCTAAGATATACTTTAACCTAAACCTGTCTTTCCTTTTTGCCTCACAGCTGTGTTCCTCTACTGCTTCACTGCTTGTACTTAAGCTGCATCGGTTCTTCTCTCCATCCTTTGACCCTCACAGTGTCAGTAGTGATTAGGCCTTATGTGTGTTATGTCCTTCAGCCAGTGATTACTGGAGAAGCTGTATTTTAAAGGATTTATTGCAAAAATCCATCTGTGAAAGGCTAGCCAGCAGCCCTCACCATTGCTTTAAACAACTACTTTTCTTGCCACCAGCATGCACCTGTACACCAGGAGGGGCCGGACAAACAACAGCACATGCTGATAGGATTATATGTCAAAATTGCTAGGTATCTCCAACTTCTGCTGTGTGGCCCGCTTAGCTTTTCCAACAAATTGATAAGTGTATGTTGAAATACATGACTGGAATTAACGTGTGCAACCAGAGTGGTTTGTTGTGCATTTTATCACCCATTTCGCAACATCCAGACTTTGATGCTTTTAATTAGCTCAGATTAAATATCGCCATGGTACCACCAGGGCAAGCAGATCACCAGTGTAAACAGTTACACAGACATTTTTAAAGAAATTACACACACATATACATAATATACGTACATATCTATACTTCTGCGGACGTAAAACTTTTAAGAACACTTGTGTTTTGAAGACTAACTGTTGACCCTGCACATTCTCTTTATTGTGGACTTCCTTATGGCCATCTTGTTGCCCTTGCAGCAGCACTGTGCATCTAGACTTTGATGTTTTTTTATGACACTCTTATACACTAATTAACTTCATTAATTTTGCAATTAGTGAAGTTAATTAGTGGGTAAAAATGCTATATAAAACTTCAAAGTTTGCATTTTAATCATAGTTTGTATTAAAAATAATTATCACACGCTTGATTACTACACTCAATCCAGTTAGCTCAGACAGAGTCATGTGATATTAAAACCAGCTTTGTTCTGTGTCTTTGCTGGCTAGTTAGTAGCATTTTTCACTAACAATTACTGAGAGTTTGTCTGGTATCTGAAAATGTAGCTACAGGAAAAAGGCAGCAAATGAGACCAGAAAAAAAAAAAAAAAAAGGTTGATCATGGTAGGGCTGAGTGGAAGTTGGGTTTCAGTTTGTGTAAGCAGAGAAACAAGTTGGAGAAGGGGGAGGTGAAAATATTAAAAAAGTTTGCCATGACCGGTGATATACGTGGGAACAATACTTGGGTACCAGCCTCCCCTCCTTTGGTGAGCCATTCCAGAAGAGGTGCACTGCGGGCTGTGCTACCTGCCCGTGTCAGCCTGGTCACAACCCACTGCATATACCTAAAGGGAAAGGCATGGTAAGGAAAACCCACTTGCCTAAGTAAGGATAGCAGAGCGGGGGTGTTGGAAAATTAAAGCAAAAAGCACAAGATCCATGAGGCTAGAGTGGTTACTGGGATGTAGTAATAGCGAGAACAGTAATGTAGTAATAGTAATAACAATAACAACAAAAAGGTGTAGTAGCGGTGTGGGTGACCTCAGGAGCACAGCCACTGTGCAAACACTCCTTATGGTGTCTACAGAGCAGCCCACAGTGTTTCATACCATTTCCGTCAGTTTAATAAAAGTAACGTACCTGTGCCTACGGGTGTATGTAAATTAATGCATTTTTTTAGACAGATGGTGTTTCTTATAGTTAGAACTATGCAGAAGGTTTCACATGTGGGAGCTCTTGGTTACAGTTTTCCTCCCTGGGCGCACAGTCTCGATGGGCTGTACTGGACTCCCCCTTCCTCTCAGCCAGGTGTTTCTTACGTCCTGTCCTGTCACCTCTCTGGTGAGACCTTTCCTTTTTTTTTTTTTTTTTTTTTTTGTGTATCTGTTTCTGATTTCAGCATACGGTTTTGTCTTAGAGAGCTCAGTGCACAAGCCAAAGCCTGGAGCAGTGCCTGAGTCCAAGCTCCAGCACTGGTACGTCCATCAATAACATTGGCACCAGCCAACCAAGCAGCATTACTGCCTGGTCGTTTCCCTGCGATGCATATTGTATCCGTTTTTATAGTTTCTTTCATACTTTCAACAGACTTTATAACAGCAATAATGTCATTCAGATAATTATACTGTAATTGACCTTAGTGTTGAGCATCCTTGGCTTTTACTGCAGTTTGCTTAATACTTCAGGATGGTCAATTATCTTGTAATTCCCACTTTGTTGGGAGTTATTGTTTTAATTATTGCACTCCAAATACATCACTTTGGCATAGTAGTAAGGGTACGCTGGGGAATGGTCATATTCGTGAATGCTTAGAGTTACCAGCTTTATCATGTGGGAGGGCTTTTCATCCTGTCATCGCTAGTCATTACTTTTAACATTTAATTATCACTTAGTCGGCTCAGGCCAGGTCTTCATCTGCAGGAGCTAGCATATGGGGAGTGGGGGCTTGCAGAATTTGCGAGCAGTTGGATGGCTGTGCAATCTGACCATATTGATCTCTTTTCTCCCATGTTACAGTGTGAGTCATCTATATTAATGCAAGTAACTTCCAGTGGAAGTTTGGGGTAAAACAGTGAATTATTTTTTTTTCTTTTCCTAGCAATTTGAAGTATTAATTATTCCAAATAGACAGCGAGCATGCTGACGTTTGCCCTGTTACTGGTGAGAATTTTACAGCTGCTTAAGAGGCTTGTATGGCCCTCTTTACGTTCATTTAATTTGCGCCTGTGTGGCACTGGTACTCCACCAAGAAGCAGCAGCACCCTGCCAATGCTGGAGAGAAACCAGCGTGGTCCTTGTGGTGGGAGATCTTTTCAGGTAACACTGTGCTCACCACTGCCCAAAACAGAGACTGAAGCATCGCATACCATGCTTTACAGCCGAGTGCAAAAGCTACTGTGGGTCCAGCACTCAAACCACAGTCCCACATCTTAGGCAAATTATGTGAACGAGGCAACATGCTCCACCTTCCTATAAGTGTTTATCACAGAATCTGCTAGATTGGAAAAGACCTGTAAGATCATCTAGTCCAATCATTAACCTAACACTGACAACCCACCACTAAACCATGTCCCTATGTTCAATTGTTTTTTGTCAGCACTTTGTGGTGTATTTAACATGCATAAAAATGTTTAATCTCAGCAGAATATGAAAACCTGATACGTTTTGCTAAAACAGAAACTAAACATAACCTACTTTCACCAAAGACTATTTTTTCCTGTGTCTGATCTAATTATTATATGTGAGCAAACTCAGTGTTGGTTAGTAGGAAAATGCTGCTCTGTAGTAGATTAACGCATTTTATTGAAGAAAACAGCAGTGTGAAAAGACTTTATTTCTCTATAAATTTCCATAGTTACTAAAATGAGGACTCTGGCCCATTAAGTTAAAGCCTGCCAAGTCATAATGCTGAATCACTTAATTTCTCTAAGTAGCTATCCCGTTCCAGCTTCTTAAAGGCAGCTGTTAGGAAAGCACCGATGTTTTAATCAAGGAACAGGGCAGACAGCTAAACAGTGTGCTTCGATGGAGGTTTTCTTGCACAGTCTGCAAATATGAGGATCTCTCTTGTAGTATGTAGACTTGCACAGTCAGGAACCAAGGTGTGTGGGTGCCTACAGGATTATATGTAGGCATCTGATGTCAGTGGAAACCATGAGGACATTGTTACGTCCCAGTATTTCTCAGTGAAGACAAATCCTTACAAGTGTTTAGAGGCTGAAAAGCTGTCGCGGGCAATAGCAGTATGGGCAGTATGGGTAATAATGTTGTCCCACGCACGCTGAAAGTAGTAGGCATTGGGTCCACGTGAAGATCTAGAGCATAGCTCTTTGGCTATGTAGATGACATATCTTTATTACTTGGCATAAGATATAAGTTTAGATCTGTCAGCACCAGTACCAGAGATCCCATGAAGTCAGAGATCTTTATGTGGCAGGTGCATCACACGTTGAAGGGAAAAGAAGCTAATACTGCAGGGATATTGATTGACAACTGGCTCCGTGCAAGGACGGGGGTAAGACAGATAAAAGTGAGAATGCTTAGATTTGTTCTGTAATCATACACTCTTGAGGCAAAATGCTAGTCCTAGTACACTAGCCAAATTTCAGTTTGGGAAATGAGATTCTGCCTGCTGTCAATACGCAAGTAGTCCATTTTTCTGCTAATGTCAGGTGAGGTACCACAGCAAGATCTTTTCACACTGGTATCAGGTCTGATCCATCTTTGAATGCCCGATGTGGTGCTCATCCTTTATGTGCTAGTGATAATTAGCTACTTTTTCATTCTAGTAGGGAGCTTTAATTTATTACTTTATTAAGCAGTGAAATCAAAGATTAAAATGGTATCTGTAGCACATAGCTAAATAGATTGTGAAAAATGAAACTATATGGTTTCAAATTTATGAAAATAAATATTTCTATTTAAATAAGTGCAGTAGTTTACTTTAATTCTTTAGACACCACTCTAATTTGTAGTTTACTGGTGATTATTTTTCTTCGTTTTAAAGTAAATTGCTTTCTGTAGGGTGAAGTTGAGAAATAATGAATTGAATTCACATTACAAGCTACTGCCTCCCAAACTGTAAATGAATATAAATGTAATAGGAGCATACTATTAAAATCTTTTTGCAAAAGACTATGCTATATCGTTGCAGTAAACAAATACATTTTTCAAGCCATCAGTTCATTTAATGTTACATTTCTACTTGGCCTATATTTTAAGGGCTTCCATGCCTACTGCCACTACTGTCTCCAAATGTCTCAACATGAGTTGTCTCTTCAGAGCAAAAAATAACATTGTTAGTTTCTGTCATTTACTATAATAGTTGATTAATGATCTGCTTTAAGGCTAAATCAGTGAATGTATTTTAAGATGTATTTGCTGAGGATGGGAAATCCTTGTCTACCTATTTTATACTCTCAGGGAGAGAGAGGGAGGCAGGCAGGCAAACGGGAAAGGCACAGGCTGTGTTCATCACCAACTTTGTTCTAAAATTTTTGTTTCCACCCAGTGTACATAGAGGGTAATTAACAATTACCAATCAAAAAGATGGAACATTTTTGGAAATTCCACCACTCATTAATCTGAGCTGCTGTTGACAAGAATTGGGTATTTTAGAGAAGTGGAGAGGAGGACCTGATGTCCCAGCAGGGAGAAATGTTCTCTCATGTGACTTGGGCAACAACCACAGCTTAATTTTTGTGGTTAAGTGTTCTTAATCCTTACCAGAAGTTTGTTGTGTAATAAGTTAAGGAATAGAAGAAATGCAGTAATAGCAGTGGAACAGAAGTTGCACAATGTGAATGCTAATTTTTTGGTTTGTGTTCCTGGTAGTAGCTATAAAATAAACCAAGGGAGGTGTCCACTGAAAACCCCAAAACCAACTTGCTGTGTTGTACAGTTTTATGCGGAACAACAGCTGTCCATAGTGCGTGGAGAAAGAACCCCCAAACCAGTGTTTCTGGATGAATGGGAGGATCTAAAATCCAGAAGTAAGGACTTCTTTGGTTGTTGTTCCTCCCACCCCTTTAATATGAGGAGGGCAGAGAGATGGAAACAGTCAGCAGGGTTTCAACTGAGAATTACTTTAATCTTAATTCCTGTCAGCTCCAATTCTGCAAAATGCCTGAACACATCCTTACTTATGTACGTTCAGCCATTGACTTCAGTGCGAGATAAAGTTTAGCGCATGCTTAAATGCTTTCTTGAATTAGGGCCAAAAGCTGCTGCTGCTGCTCAAATCAATCCCAGAGGGAACTTTGCATCTTTCATTACTTTCTTTTTTGTGTACCAAGATACAGGCTCCATCAAGCTTTGGAAATATGGTAGGAATTGATAAATGTCGCCTGCCTTGTTTAAAGGAGTAGAGCAGAATTGTCGGATAACAGTGCCTAAAGTACATATTACCTTCCTTTTTGTCCTGTCCCATACCTGTGTTCTTTAATGATCATTACTAAGTGAGGGCTGCAGAATGGCAAGAGACTCACTGAGCCACTGCGTCGTGTTTCCGTCTACTGCAGGCACAGCCTGGAATTGTAAAAGGCAACAAAATAAAATGAGTTGAGGTATTTCCCCCTCTTTTTTCCTGCTTTGAGACTGTTCAGCAGCTTGCTTCTTTCTTTGCTAGAAATCTTCATTCAAACCTTTACTGAAGTGTGACCTACCTTGAGCCACTTTGTTCTTCTTAATTTACACAGGCAAGCACACATACACACCCACCACCCCCCTTCATTTGGGAGTATTGATTTAATGCTGCGTATTTGTAGAGGAAACAAGCCAAAACCAGGCCAATGCACAGTATTCACAAAATGGTCCAAAGTAGCTCTACGTTCCTACCATTGACACTGCAGATAGCAACTGTGATCTGTTGGCTGATATCCTTTATCCGTCTCTTGCAATGCATTGTGCGCTTTTAATACAAGACACTTGCTGAGTAGCTATTGCTGATTAAACCCCAAAGTGCTATCTGTGGGAACAACTCCAAATCGTATTTATTGGGTTAAGTTGTATTGAGGGGTAGTAACAAATGAACCACTGTTTTGAATAAGCATCTGATGATGTTTTCTTCATGTCTTTTCTGACTGCAGAGCTCTTCTGTATCTCCCTCAGCCAGTTTCAGAACAGCAGAAAAGCACAGAAATTCAACAGATTATTCTTCAGAGAGTAAAAAACAGAAAACAGAAGAGAAGGAAATAGCAGCGCGTTACGTGAGTATATTGACTACATTGTGCATTGTTGAACTTAAGTGTTCCTCTGTAAGTTCACCTGATTTCCACCGCATAACTAATTTTAAAATTGAGGGTCAAATTTTTAACAGGTTCTTGCTGTCTGCCTCTAACATCTATGCTGGATGGAAGGTTTCGGTGTGTATGATTGATAGTTTTTTAACAATATAAATGCAGAGCACCCGGAAGGTGTGTGACAAGAGGACTGAGCATTAGTTAGGCTGGGACTTGGTAGATCTGGGCTCTACCTTGGCAGTACAGCTTTGGATGAGGTTTTTCATCCTGTGTCCTTGCTCACCAATGTGAAAACTGGGGAGAATGCTATAGCTATGGAAACTTGTTAAGCAGAAGCCCTATAGGTGACCTAAATATTGTAATTGTATTACCACATAAAGCTGGTAAAAGTAAATGCTATGTTGTGTAGTTTTGAGTAGCTTTGTATTTCATTGCTTTATTGTTTCTTAGTACTTAAGAGACATTGGGTTATTAAATAAATGTTTTTAACACATTGTGACTTGTCATTACAGGACAGCGATGGTGAAAAGAGCGATGACAACTTGGTAGTTGATGTTTCCAATGAGGTATACGCAATGCTATTTTTTCTGCCTTACAGTAGTGGTGGTGGGGTGTCTTCAGTGGTTTCTATGCATATTGAGTATATGAATAAGATTACAGCTTTTGCTTCCATAAAGGAGCTTGAAATGCCTGAGAGAATCCAGTCCGGTCATCTTTCTTTAGAATGCAGATCAGATCTGTAAGGCTAATTTCTACGCAGGACCTTTTTGTTTCTTGTATGAACCAAAAGTCTGCTTGAGATATTTGAAGCCAGCCCAGCATAGCAAATAGGATGCAGCTTGTAACAGTATCTGTGTTTTCTTTCGCTCTGGCCATGACTTCATTTATGAACTTTATCAGGTCTGCCAAGTGCCTCCAGCCTTTTCAATCTGTCACCTGACAAATGAGATTTACTTGCCTATTTCAATATCGATGGATTTTTAACATTATTTTTCATGGTTAATGGCATCAAATTTTAAGACTTTCTTAAAAAAAAAAAAAAAGTTGTCTTTCATTATCCATCTCGATTTTACAGTTTTATCAGCTAAATCAATTAAGAACTGAAGGAAGATGTCACTTTTTATGACAGATCTTCATTCCAAAGTGAGAATTGCTCAAGACAAGCACTAGTGGCTAGTATGGAGTTTTTATGCTAACCCACGTTGCTGATGTTTAGGATCCTTCCTCTCCCCGGGGGAGCCCAGCACACTCTCCACGGGAGAACGGCTTGGACAAGACTCGACTGCTGAAGAAAGATGCACCAATTAGTCCGGCGTCTATTGCATCCTCCAGCAGTACTCCTTCCTCCAAATCCAAAGAACTTAGCCTTGTAAGTGCTTCAAAATGCTCCTGACCCGTGATTATAGGCTGAAACAAGTGCTTACCAGATTTCTGTCTGGACACAATTTGGATTTCCACAGCTGTCAGTAAAGCACTACGAAGCATCAATTTCAAATTTGTTTAATTTATCTCTTCAAGGGAATTTAATAAAATAGTAAGGAGAAAGTCCACAGCCTTTTTTGGGGGAATAGGAAGAGGTTATTTTCACTGGTGGTGTGGGTAGATGATAGATGTGCTGTGCTGAGAGATGTTTTTCTCCTCCCCCATATGAAGAACTGTCATTCTGAGAATAAATAAAAGTACACAGGGGTTCCTTGAGCTGTTTTCCTGTGCTGTGGTTTATAGCAAATTCAGTTCCCTGCTTGGATGTGATTTGGTTGTTAGCTTTGTTTGAATTACCAGGCCATATACAACAACAATAATTTTTATTTTCTATCTAAAAAGTAATCTGTCATTTACAAGAGCCTTCCTTGACTTGCATCACAAATCACAATGCAAAAAAACCCCAAAAAAACCGAGCTGCCTGCAAGTCGAGGGTGTTCTTTCCTTTCCTGTTTGTGACCACAGTTAATCACCTTCATGAGCTGCACAGTAACTCCTCTCTCAATTCTTCACAGGTCAGGATATGTGATTATTTAAAGAAATAAAATAAATAAAAAGAAAGCTTGAAGTGAATGTAGTGCTCAGGAAAGGTGATGGAATGACAGGTTCAGGCCCGGGAGTCAGTGGTTTGTCTGATGAACAAGCTTGTCACAAGAGTGGCACTGCACAGTTCCTGACTTTATACCCATCACTGTCTCTCCATCCTGTGTTTCCAGCACCATGTTTGGGCAATGACTTGTCAGTCGGTTGCCGGGCTTTTTTCTGCTCTTCTTGTCCACCCAGCAGTGGCCTCTCACAGAAGCTCACAATTGTAATGGGAGCAGGTCCACCATGAGTGAGACTTCCAACAGATTTCACATACACTGCCAATGTAATTGTCAGACAGCAATGATTTTCAGTCATTGACCTCATTCTGAATCATAGGGATGCCCCCTATGAGGAAAGCTGTGAAGGTTGTAGTTCACTCCCAAAGCCATTCTGTCTTTTTCAGTGTCTCTGCAGCTTCTCTTCGTTGCCAGGGACTGTTGAAACGCAAACCCAAAAGCTAAATATCACTAATCACACACACTCTGGTTGTCATTGTCTCTCTTTCTGACCACTAGCTAAAGTAAAATAACTAACAAACTGTCTTCCTTTTTCCTTTTTTTGGTGATTAGAACGAGAAATCTACCACTCCTGTGTCTAAATCAAATACCCCAACTCCACGGACTGATGCCCCAACTCCAGGTAGCAACTCCACTCCCGGACTGAGGCCAGTGCCTGGCAAACCCCCAGGTGTGGACCCGCTAGGTTAGTGTCCGTATATTTCGATGGTGTGAAATGGTGGCCCTTTGTCCCTAACCAGGCTGTCTTTAAATCTACAGTGACAAGGCAGTGTATTACAGCTGCTTAAACTGGATGCTGAGCTGGTTCTTCAGCACTTTAATGCAGCGTGTATATAGAGAGATATTTTACTGTTTGCCAAAATCATATTTCATCTGATGGGTCTGGGCTGGCTGTGTGACTTCTCTCTTTTTTTCTTTTTTTTCCCCTCAATAGCTTCAGGTTTAAGGACACCTATGGCAGTGCCGTGTCCTTATCCTACTCCGTTTGGGATCGTGCCACATGCTGGTATGAACGGAGAGCTGACCAGCCCTGGAGCTGCCTACGCCGGTCTGCACAATATTTCCCCTCAAATGAGTGCAGCGGCTGCAGCAGCAGCAGCAGCAGCAGCTTACGGGAGATCTCCAGTGGTAAGTGTTTGCCGCTCGTGCACTCAGTGTTGAGAGCAGTTTATGTTAAGTGTAAGACCTGTGGGGTTAAATCTAGTTCAGTGTCTTTGTAATATGGGGACTATGCTACGGAAAACATGAATTAAACAGTCTTCCTTTGCCTAACTCCATCTTTAATACACCTTTTTGTTTTGCTTGGGGAAAACTATAGGTTGGTTTTGATCCACATCATCACATGCGAGTCCCAGGCATCCCTCCCAATCTCACAGGCATCCCAGGAGGAAAACCGTGAGTAGCAAACACTCAACTTTAAAAGTCAGTCATCTGTTGAAGTTGTGTTCCCTTGCCAGTTGGAATTCCCCTTAGCTACTGAAAACTATTGTGTGAATAGAAATAAATATAGCTATTTGGCAAGGGCAGGAGAAATACTGTTTAATCTTAAAGTTGCATTTGTAAATTGTTTTGAAGACTAATAGCAGCTGACAAGGACTGGTTGATACAGAGTAAAGGAGACAGAAATAAATGGAAAAAGAGCTGAACTTCAAGGTGTTACATGCTGAATCTTACTGGTTGGTCTTATATGAAAAGATGAACTGGAACGAGATCTTGGCTTTCCATCTCTACTGTACTCTGCTTCTCAGTTTTAAAAAATGATTTCTTTGTTCACAAAAACCTTGCAATTACTTGCAAACTTATCAGCTGCTATAAACAGCGGTGTGCAGAGAAAGGAACACTGAAATGTTTTGTTTGATTGAAAATACTGGAAAGAATTATTGTATCATAATGTTCAAATTCATCCTTGATGGAACTGACCGTAAAAGGTGACCTGCTCTACCAGGCTTCACTTGTTGTGAGCCTTGGAAAAAGAATTACACAGATAAGAAGAACTCTCTGCTCACATCCCTCTTGAGCTAGAGAGAGGAAAAAATAAAACAGTGATGCAAACCATATTGATCCAGATTTTATGTAAGGGTCCTCCACTTCCACTTCTTGCCTGACATTTGTGGGAAACTGTGACCAGCTAATACTGGAGAGTTTGAAGGGCAGGGGATGTTTGTGCCATTCCTTCTCTCGCTCTCATATGTGTGAACGTATTTGTGGAGGAGTCGTTCTGGGGTAGTCACACGCATGCATGCATGTGAGTAAATGTATACACTCACCTGCCAGTGAGCTTGTGGACACGCAGGATTAATAACATATCATGGTGACAAGTGACCAGTCCTAGTGCCTGTAACTCCTCTTGTACAATGTGTCACGAAAATCATAAACCATGCCCAGGTCTCTCAGACGTCACGCACTAGTTACCACCTCAAGTTGACTTTTCTGCTAGTTGTGCCACCCGATTAGGTGGCTGCGTAGGGCGAGTGTGGAAATTGGTGTGCAGCAGCTGCTGGACCCACTGCTTTCATTAAAAATTCTGTGGGGCACAGGTCTTCAAGTGGGCACTTAAAAATGTCTTGATGTAATGTTCAAGTGTTCGCTGGGTTCAAGTTCATCCCTGGTGGAGTCAGTCAGCCGGGAGGGAGTGTGACTGACTGGCTTTACCAGGCTTTGCTTGTGGTGGTCGGAGAAGCGGCAAGGGGGAGTGGAGACCCAGGGGAGACCACTCCACTCCAGGGGAGTGGAGACCTCCCTGCTCACATCTCACTCGTGTTAGAGATGAGGGGAATAAAATGTGAGGCAAACTGAAATCAAACCAGTTCAGTTCTAGTGCATCTCCAAGGTTTTTGAATGCTATTGGCATATTGATGACTGTTTTAAACATTTAAATGTAACTGTCATTTATCTGCCGTGGGGCCTGAAACTTTTGAAATCTGTGGTGGTTTTAGCAAGATTGTGTTGATTTTTCTTCATCTTAAGTGCGGTACTTTTCACAGCTATCATTCAGGATTGTTGCTTTCTCATTTACTCTTCCTTTTCCCTTAGAGCGAAAGTTGTGTAAATTCTCCGCACTGTTGAGTGTCTGTTGAAATGGAGTGGGCAGCATGTGGCACATCAGGGATCTGGCCCCTAATAACTCTCATTTCACTTTGGAGATATATCAAAATGCTGAGGATTGTACAATATATAAATAGAAAAGGTAGCTAATGTGAAAAGAAGAAAAAAGTGCTCGCCAGGTGTTTATAGTGTCAGGTATTTGTAAGATTTAGAGTACTTCAAATAAGCAACATGAGGTATTAGTTCTCAGTGTGAAAAAAAAAAAAAACAACCACTCAACCACCACAAAACCAAACCAAGCAACAAAGCAACAGTTTAATCACATCTGCTGGTATGGAGTAATGAATAGAATGAGAATAATGTCACAGATCACTCCAGACCTAAGCTTTATTTCTGTAATTGTTAAATATGTTCCCTGTGTACTTTATAAGCATGCTAAAAATCACTTTGGCTGATAAAAGTATCGTACACTCGGTGCTCAACATGACTCTGCAGAGAGTGACTGCATACAGAAATCAGAAAAGATGATTATGAAGTTTCACTTGATTTTTTAGAGATTTCAGGTGACCATCAGCTGCTTTTTTCAGTACCTTACTGTAGCAAACAGGAATTAGGGAGATAATGAGGAAGATATTTCAGATTTCTGTGGTACTAATCAAACCCCAATTCTACGTATATAGGCAGTGTGCTGCTTCTGACAGCCACAGAAATCTGTCCTGCCCTTTCCTGAACGTGTTTAATGTCAAAAAATGGAGAATGATGATATGATCTGTCACTCAGACCTGCCAGAACAAGAAACAGAGCGCAGGATGAGAAGAGTGTGTAAAGCTCTGGGAATAGGGCAGAAAGGTGAAAATGCAGTTGCGTTTTGTCCCACTGAAAATTACTGTTCTAGTGTTAATGCAGTATGAATCTTAAATAACAAATTCAATAGTTGAATTCTGAAGACTGCCTTCTTGAAAGACTTTGAAGCAACATTTAAGGAAGCGATCTTCCTAAGTATACTCATAAAATGATTTTTTTTGGTGATCTCATCTCACCACTGTGACAGTGGATTTTTTATCAGTACTATGATGATTTTTTAGGTCAAAGGAAATTAAAGCCTTCCGTTAAGCATACCTTGGTCTGTGTAGGTGAACCCTCTTACAAAGTTTGTGCTCCTGTAATAGATGTGATGTGTCAGGTAGCATCTCAGAACAAGACAATTTCACAACCTAACTGTTCTCCCTGGAAAATATTTTGAGATGAAGCTGTTGATAGGTTATTCACAAGTGGCATAACTGGCAGTCACACAACACATTCTTTCTCAGTGAGAGCCCTGATTCTGGCAAGAGAAATTGGGATTTGTATTTGTTGTGTCAGGCCCACACACAAAAAAAAGGGGGGGGGGAGGGTGGAATAAAAAAAAAAAATAAAGAAAAGAAAAAAGACAGCAAGCCCAAAAGTAGGAAAAAAAATCCAGTGCGTTTTTGCTGGTCTGTCATGTCAGATGTCAGCAACCGTGCCTTGAGAACTTAACTCTTTGACTGTGGAGGTTTCTCTGCACCCTTATGTAGAGTGCTGGGCAGTTTTGCTCGAGGGACGTGGGACCTGTGGTGCGTACGGGGCAGCTTGGCAGCAGTCCAGCTGAAGTTTGCACATTAGGAGTCAGTAAGGGAACAACCAAATGTTCCCTGGCAGTCAGCTACCCGCCCTGCTCTGCAGCATCCAGCCAGCTATTTCTGTCTTCCAGGGGCCCCTGACCCGACCTTCCTTCCCTTCTCTGCATGTGGTGGTCTCCCCGTGCCCCAAGTTTAAGAGCAGTGCCGTGTATGCTCACTCACGCCAGAAATCATCATTGCCTGAGTTGTAAAAGCTCATTTGTTTGGTAGATGGTGTTTGACTTTCCACATTAAAAGAAGAGTACCGAAGTTTATGCTTTGAGGGCCATGCTATAGATAAATAAATGATTTCATCTTCACATGATTAAAAAGATTGCAAAAGGAGCTGAGTGCACAATCTGAATGCCTGCAGTGGAACCACACCTTTGATTCTGTTTTCTTACATTGTCTTGAAGAAGAACTTCTTAAATCACCCCCTGATCTTCTTTTTTTTTTTGCCCCTCAGAGCATACTCATTTCATGTAAGTGCAGATGGTCAGATGCAGCCGGTTCCTTTCCCTCCTGATGCCCTCATCGGTCCAGGAATCCCTCGCCATGCCCGTCAGATCAACACTCTGAACCACGGGGAAGTCGTGTGTGCGGTTACCATCAGCAACCCCACGAGACACGTGTACACGGGTGGGAAGGGGTGCGTCAAAGTCTGGGACATCAGCCACCCTGGCAACAAGAGCCCTGTCTCTCAGCTGGACTGCCTGGTAGGTGAACAGCGGTAAACGGCAGTGGAAGAAGGTAGCAGGTTGTGTTAAGATTGAAATGATACTGTTAAGGTACAGAAGACAGTGGCTATTTGAGTGCTGTCATTGCTGTCAAAGCTTGATACTTCATTTGTAATTTTGTTGTTTCTTTTAGAACTGAGTTTGAAGTGTGTTCCTTGTCGTACTTGTGATTTCCCCCCCCCCTCCTCCAATGAATTAAAACATCTTTAATATCCGAAAATTGTATTGGTAGGGGGAAAGATCAAAGACGGCACAGCAGATACTGCTTATAAACTTTGACATTTGTTGGCAGTCTTAAAGCTTGATATCCTCTCATGCTAAAAATTGCTGTCTTGCCGCTGTATTCTCCGAGAATATTTGAAGATTGTGTCACGTATTTTGTGTCTGTGTATGCGTGTGAATGCATTGCCCTGTCTTAATGTGACAATTAAAAATATCCCTCAGTGTTATTCACAAATTATTTGAATGTGCTAACAAGATGAACCATTGTTAGCAGCTTTTCTCGTGTCATTTACCAGTTCTTGGTAAGATGTTGCTTCTTGTTACAGAGGCAGTAAAATGAGAACTGTGCAGCACATGTAGACATATAATGAATTGCTACACAAGTTGCTACACAAATGAAGAAAATTGCCCAAATATTTTCCTCTGACATCTCCTAGATGGTGGCAGCAAGTCTCACTGGAACAGGGGGGTGGGGAGTGTGCAGGGAATTTGGTACTCCCCCATGCCGAGAGGTTAATGTGCTGAAATAAACAGAATATGAAAATGTAACTTTCTACACAAGCTGTCGAATACAGCTATCTTGAATTGTTTTGGGCTGGGTTCAGGTCTTTGCGTCTTGATGCTAATTAAGATTAAATATCTCTCACTACTGAATTTTGTAGATCAAGTTTAAGTACTTCCCTAATGTCATGTAATTTTCTGGCATTAATACACTTTATCATTGTCATAAGTATAAATGGCTCATTAAAACCAGGAGGGAATACAATACTTTTATGGATTTCTGCTCTCATGTTAATGCTGTTTTCCTTTCCTCATGAGTAATCTCTTGATGGCTTCTGTCTCCACAGAACAGAGATAACTACATCCGTTCCTGCAGATTGCTCCCTGACGGCCGCACCCTGATTGTTGGTGGGGAAGCCAGCACGTTATCCATTTGGGACCTGGCAGCTCCAACTCCTCGCATCAAAGCAGAGCTGACATCTTCTGCTCCAGCTTGCTATGCCCTAGCTATCAGCCCCGATTCCAAGGTCTGCTTCTCTTGCTGTAGCGACGGGAATATTGCGGTGTGGGATCTGCATAACCAGACTCTAGTCAGGTAGGTCAACAGAACTGGATCATCAGGTTGTGAAGAGTTAATTAGACACGGCCTGATGTGCTCTTTTGTGTACATACGCTATTTTCTTCATGGTGTCTGCATAGCTGCTTCCAGTATTTCATTGCTAGGCAATAGCCATGGTAATACCTTGACAAAAGACTGTATAATTGTTTATAGGTTTTGAGAGTTTCATCATTCCAGGCCTGTTGAGCAGCCCATAACTATAATTTCCTAAGATCAGCTGGTGTTGACACTGCTGTAGGTTCTTTGAACAGATGGTTTTCTTTGTGTCTGTGCAATACACTGTGCTCGCACTCCAATCTCTTTAATCAGTGCTCCCGCAAATATGTCTTGGGTAAAGACGTGTGTAAATTACTGCATTGCAAACCTAGCATCTTAGGAGTGTGGGTTGCTGCTCAACACTAATGTACCGTAAGCTAGGACCCAGTCATACAGAGCTTCTCTGTGCACTGCACTGTACGTTGTTGCATGTAGTATTGCAAGTAAGGGCAGGGTTTTACTCTCTGATGTTCCCGTTTAGACTGCTCTTTTTTTTCCCTGCTTGTTTGGTGACCTGCAGATTCTTCTTAAACTCAGTGAATTCTGATGATCATGCTACATTCCTTTGCAGGGGGGAGCGGAGTATTTTCAGTCAAATAGTGGGTATCACACAGTCAGCAGTGAAGATCCCCAGAGTACCTGACTCGTAAAGTGTGTGTTTTGAAATCAAATTAGCGCTTGGCTGTCTTGCCTGATTGCTTCATCAATTCATCACAAAACTCACGTGGTCGTCCCAGAGTTTATATTAATCTCAGATTGCTATTGAAATCTGCGTTACTGTTTTCTTTAATGGCTGTGTGTCAGGTACTGAAAGAGAAAGGAGGTATATTGTATACATGCTCAGAACCGGCTCTTTCCATTGTGAGAACATGCGTGTCTTCTTTCAATATTTTCAGGCAATTTCAGGGCCACACGGATGGAGCAAGCTGTATTGACATTTCTAATGACGGCACCAAACTATGGACGGGAGGCCTGGACAATACAGTCAGGTCCTGGGATCTCAGAGAAGGGAGACAGCTGCAGCAACATGACTTCACATCGCAGGTTCAATCTCAGAAGCTTTGGCATGTTAAGAAAAATCTATCATGGTTTTCTGAAACAAGCACTTCTGGTTTTTGGTGTTTTTTTAAGAGCAAAAAAAAAGCAGGCTTAAAGAGAACTCCAAAGAATCTTTCACTTAGTCTCACGTCTTTTTTTTTTCTTGATGTGTCAGCTAAACATCTTTCTGGATTATGACTATTTGACAGATCAGCACTTCTCCCATGAGACTAGTGGAGAATCCTTTTTATAAAAGAATTGCTAGATTAAAGCGTTCCTGTGTGCAATCTGTTCCCGTTTCTGTAGATTCTTGTTCAAAAATATTTTACAAAAATATTTTTAAATGCTCTCAGATAATCTAGGACATTAACTTTTATAGCTTGATTCATTGCTTTGCTATTACAGTTTTAATTGAGCTTTGTTTACACGAACTAATTTATCTTGATTACTATAGTGATTGGATTATCATGTTTTTAAAACTGTAGTAGACCAAAATGTGTTTTTGCATAGTGTTAACAGTGTAGCAAGAGTCAGTTTTGAATATCTCAAGCTCATTCCTTTACTGATTCAAGCATGTGCTGTGCTAATTCCAGATCTTCTCACTGGGCTATTGTCCAACTGGTGAGTGGTTGGCAGTAGGAATGGAGAACAGTAACGTCGAGGTGCTGCATGTTACTAAGCCGGACAAGTATCAGCTGCATCTTCATGAGAGCTGTGTGTTGTCACTCAAATTTGCTCACTGTGGTAAGCAAATCTTTTTATGCCCGTGTTTTCCTTCCTGAGAAATTCATTCAGCCTTGCCTTTAAATTAAACTAGGGGTATAGCTAAAAAGTAGATGTTAAATTTAAGTATTAAAATTATTTAAAAAATTCTGTGAGACTCCTTTTTTCTGTTAACTGGTTATGTTGTGAGCAAACATCGTAGTGCAACCAGATGAAAATATGACTGTTCTTTGGATATGTTTTCCATTAATGTATGAATGCATTGTTTTTATGATTAATCTGTTTCTTGGGGTGCATTTCTTGAAAACAAAATGCAACAATAACACTTAAACAATCTGTTGCAGGCAAATGGTTTGTAAGCACTGGAAAAGATAATCTTCTTAACGCGTGGAGAACACCTTATGGAGCCAGTATATTCCAGGTAATAATCTCCTAAAAGCTTTTTTCCACATACATTACAGCGCAGTAGAGCTGCACATCTCAGGGTCTGTCATTAGCTTAAGGAGTTTTTAAATGGAAATTCTTGGCTAAATACTATGTTCCTTTAAGACTTTGCCTGTAATTAAAGAGAGATATGCTTTTGTCCTTTCTAACATTTGAATAATTTAGCTCTTATGATAAAGTAGCCCTTTAATCCAAAATTGTTTTCAATACCCTTCTTGCTCACCTCCTTGTGCATATGGCTGTAGTACAGTATGCAAGTGTGTTGCTAGGTGAGCATTCACTGAAGGTCCAAAATGTAGCTAAAACAGTGAAAGTCATGTTCAACATGTGTATTTTTCTTGGATGAGACGCGTAAAGTTAGTGGATTGGACAGGCAGACTGCTGAGCTGAAGACTGTCTCCTTATGGAGGAGGCCTGTGGAGTGTAACTGGAAGTTGTAACCTTTCTATAGTCTTTAATCCCTCTGTGCCCAGTTTTAATGGCACTTCTGTGCCATTAAAGGAGAGTGGGATTTTTGGCATGTCCGTCTCTTCTTTCACCTACAGGTACCTCTACACTGGGAATTTTTTTAACTAAGTTAACTGGTGTTCTGGTTTAAATGGTCAGGTCTCACCTGTACTGGTACCTGCTGTGCCTCCACCTTTGGGCACAGTGGAGTTTACCTTGACATGAGAAAGCTGAGGTCCGAGTTTTCTTAGTGGGGGCGATTCAGCTCTGGAACGACCTCCCACAGAAAGCCCAAATTGTCCTACCAAGAATTACATCATCCTTAAAAGTGACGTTAAAACCCCAGTGGGGCTTTCTTAATGAGGGGTAGAGAAAGAAACTTCTTGTGCAGTGCAGCAGCAGTTTCTTGGCCAAAACTTTGCGTGACTGGGAAGTGTTTAGCTCTTGCAGAGACAGGCAGGAAAGAACGTGGACGTACGTAAAGGAAACATGCACTAAAACAGCAAGTAAAATGTGACGATACACGTCGTCTCAGAAGAGGCAGAAAAGCTGGGAGAGGCAGAGCCAGTGCATCCTGGTGTATCCTGTCTCCCATCCACCTGCTGTACAGTGTGGCACACACGGTTGCACCACAGTATCTTTCCATATTTGCATGCTCCTTGATACTGGAAATTTCTCTGTGCAAGACTTTTGTCGTCTGTGTTGGGGAAATAGTAGGAGGAGACGCAGTTACTTCTGTGGAGTCTCCTTTTTTCACGCCTGTGGGTGGGTAGGGCTTTTGCAGTGCTTCTCCATATGGATTTCTGGCTTACATCAAAAAAGGAAGGAAAGAAGAAGGTGGCTTTTTATACATTTTTATGCAAAAGCTAACGTATAAAATAGTAATAAATGCTCATTGCTTATAAAGTGTATAGAAAGGACTGCTTTTTTTTTTTTTTTGGATTGATGGATTATCTCTAGGTCCATAACATTCACTTCCCTTTCCGCTGCAGTTTTTTGTTGCCGTAGAACTTTAGGTGGGACAAGTTTGGAGAAACAATCTTGTAACAAAAGCTGCCACTGTGGTACTGGTATTTAAATGAACTTTTGGTGTATACCCTCTCTCTATATAAACTCTTCCAATTAATCTTCAAGCCCTTCTGGATTGAAGGAATGGAAAGACATAATTGTCTTTTTCTTTCTTTTTTTTTTTTTTTTTTTCTTTCTTGTAGTCCAAAGAATCCTCATCTGTGCTTAGCTGTGATATCTCTGTGGATGACAAATACATTGTCACTGGCTCTGGGGACAAGAAAGCTACAGTCTATGAAGTTATTTATTAGAGACAAATCTGAATGCAGACAGAACTCCTTCTCCTAGCACTTTGCTGTATATTCCTTTTTTTTTTTTTTCTTTCTAAACTGAGAACTTAAATGCTCATCACAGTTGTGGAATTTATTTTTAACTTCTTAACTTGCTATTGATTTGTGAATGCTCATTAAGAACTTGTGATACCAAATTGTCAGATATCTACTTGGAAGAAGATGGAATAAGCATACTTAACAGTGAACTCAACTCTTTAATTATGTATTATAGCTGTAATGTATTTATTTTGTTTAAAGAAGGCTTTCTAACAATGAATTGACTAAATAAAGCTGTCTGGCCCGGCTTTAGTTTTAAATGTGCATTGTATACTTTGTGTTTTTGCAGGTGGATAAATTGGGGATCTTGGAGAAGGATGTTCAGGAGTTAGTTAAAGTTACACTAAATAGACTTGTAGTTTCTATTTAAAAAAAATAAACTTTGTTATATTTTTTAGTCCTGTTCTTGGATGAGACCTCTACGTGTTATTACAGTATAATTATTTGGTGGGAAGATGCTGTATCTTAACTATTTTAGACAGTCTTGGAAAATTAGGAAATTGCAAACTGTAGCCAGTAATCTACATGCCTGTGATGAATGGCAAATTCAGTTCACATCTAAATTAAATTCACTTTAAGTAAGAATGTGCTAATTTATATATTTGCAATGTTAATATAGCATCTTGTGTACAGATTTGTTCTCAATGCTTTTCTGTTGATAAACATAAAGCATTTTGGTGTCAAGCTAGGTTTTTTAATATAAACACCTCTCTTTGTTATATTGTAGAGAGTACAATAAGTTGCCTCAAAGAATCACCTTTGTTACTTCTGGAAACTTTTGCAATGTTTCCTTGAAAATGGGGATATGTGTCTTTGGGCAATTTTTCAATTACAAGAGATTATGAAAAATATTTGATATGTTCTTTGGAAACTGCACTGAAATAAGAATGGATGCCTACCAATATACAAACTACAAAAGCAATGACCTCCAAGGTAGGATTTACAAGAGTACTCATTCCGACATACAAAAAGGAATGGATTCTCACTGGGATAAGGACTTGCTTTGTTCGCCAGCAGTTCAATCCAAGTCTTGATTGGATGTCCCTAAAACGGACGCAGACTGAGCCATTGTGCCAGAGACAACGTGTTATCTTTTTATGTTGTTGTTGTTGCTGTTAAACTATGATCTGTGACTTTTTTTTTGAATGCTTTAAAAAAAAATCTTTAAGTCTGTGGATCTGCTGATGTACAGTGCCTTTGCTGCTATGGATCAAAATCAAAAGACCCGTGTAGATAAATCTTATTGTATAAGTAGAAAATTACTTAATTTCATACTAGAAATGGATTGATGCTGCAAGTTAAAATGGACTGTTCATTGAAGTTCCAAATGTGGTAGCAAAAAATGGTGTCTTAAGTGCTTAGTGTTTGATGTCATTAACAGTTTCGTAATACTCTACATTGTAGAAAGATTTTGATACTAAACTGTGTCATTGTACATAGTTCTAATGCATTGTATTGACCACCAGTACTTCTATAATGGTAGATTATTGTTTGTGCATTCAGACTTTTAAGCATTAAACATAAGTAACTTCTCAGATGCATTTTTCTAATTTTTTTTCCCCTCCCTTATTATTTTTGTGTGCAACAATCTTAGTTACGTGTACAGAATGCTGTCTGTAGGGGCAACATTCAGTCACAGAGCATGCCACTACAGACACTTTGCAGTTTTGTCACTGAGAGACAATGTGGAGTTTCACAGTATTTCACCGAGCTAGCAAAAATCAACGGATTTATAGTTTTCCAAGTTACCTGACTGTAGTGATTCTGAACTCTTGGAGGCATCAGCCACCAGTCTTTGGCTGTGTCACCTAGGAGTTTGCCACCTCCTGTAGGTGTAGTTTCCCATCTGATACAAAGCTTTATGTTTTCCCATACCTTGAAGGGAGTGAAACTGGGGACAATTCCTGCTGCCGCGCCTGCTGAAGTATGTGGAGCTCCCCAGGACATGGGGAGTGGTGTTGGACTGCAGGGTCACACCTGGGTTTCCCCATCCAGAGCTAAAACCTGTTCATGCCTGTGGAAAGGCTTCTCTTGACTACAGTCGGTTTTAGGTCAAGAATTTAACCCAGCTCCCATTAAGACACAGGTTAAAGTGAACTAGGGAGAATGAATTTATACACTGTTGGAGTGGGGTGGGGAGGAGGAGTCATGCTATTTGTATCAGGAGAAATGGAAATGGAAAAAATCCAAGGGCATGTTGGATTTCAATCTTTTTTCCCTGTAACCCATTTCTGAAAAGCGACATGGTGCATGTTGGAAATTCCCAGACGTGGAAGGCTATCCTGCTGTGACATGCCAGCCCGTGGTGACTGCCAGTACGTGAACGCAGGCTGACTAATTTGTTGGGTTTTTTTGAAATGCCAATGCAAGGCTTAAGCTGATGAGGTCATTTACCTGTACTGTGAGTGATTGGGTAATATTTATTGATGGAGCAGAATGGAGAGGCAAGTTTCCCTCAGAGCTATCAGTTTCCTTAGAGTTAATGGTGAAGAGTTTTCCAGAGGTACCCCAGAATAATGTAAGTTTGCACTCGTATTGAGGTTCTGTGCTACTTGGTACAATAACGCTTCGTACAGGTAAACATGGTACAGATGCTTTCTCTTAATTGTTACTCTTGTCTGAAGAGATATAATTTACCTGTTATAAATATTATATTGGAGACACCTTTTATTTTCAAAGGCATTCAAAAATTTAAAACGCTAGGGTGTACTCCAGTTGCTAACAAAAGAGAAACCACCTACTTAATGTTTGCAGAGGATGTTATATTTTTATGTAGTAGTTCAGGCATGAGAGATTACTTAAAAACCCGTAAGATAAAACCTTCCTTTAGAAAGAATAAAACATTGCATACTCCTGAATTTGTACCAGAGCTAGTTTTGACAGTGAAGTAATATACTTTTAAAGCAGCCTGCCATATATCTGCTTATTAATGTTTGTATTGATGGCTTGTAAACAGTCTAGGAATTAAATGCTTTAATCCAGGATTACTGCAGTTAAGTGTGTAATCATCCTAATTTTTTCCCCCTTCAGGGTTCAGTGCAAGTGAGAGATGTTATAGAGCTACTTTCTGGTTTTCAGTCAAGCGTACGTAGGGTCACCTTCTTTTTCTATGGTTTCTCTCACCACTGCAGAGCACAATTTTGTGCAAAATGTTTTGTTACAGATGGATTTTGCACCACAAACATGTGGCCAGCATACTCCATATTGAAGGTACAACCATTGCTTTCTCTGTATTTTTCTTCTGCTCTCAAATGTAGTTTAGTGCAGTGATATATTAGAAAAGCCATTTCTTTCTAATCTTTGTATCCTTTTTGACTGGCCAGTATAGACATGCTTAAGGGGAGCACTTTCATTAAAATAGTATTTTCTAAAAATATGCAATTTTAAATTACATTCCTCCTGCTTGTTCTTAGCAGAAAGTGATTTTTCTCTCCTATTTCTTTTTAAGCTACTCAGTTACGTAAAAAAGAAACATTTTACAAGCTGTGATTTTCCTGTATGAGGGATTTTTAAGTCTGCACTGGAATAGTTCAAATTAGATTTTGTGTTTATTTTTACTCTGGCACCTGAAACACATAGGAAATTCTTTCTTCCTGCAATGTTGATGAGTGTGTAAAAGAAACGGGAAGGTAACTATGCAGGTCTATGTATGTCTGGAGTATCTTCTGCAGAAACACAGGTCAGATCCTGTGCACAAATTAGCTCATCTGTGCTGAAGACGGTTTACACAGGTGAAAATCTAGCTCACTGCTGTAGGCATAGAGGACACCATCAACCAATCTGGACTGGGTTTTTTGTTTTGTTTTGAACAGTTTGGTCCTTTGAGCCTCTTCTGGTTTTCTACTAGCATGTTTAATTGTGATCATCCCTACTGAAATCTGATGTGACTAGCTTCTACTCAAGGATTTATGCTCTGAAAGAATGAAAAGAAAAAAAAAGTTAAATTAAATATGCTCAAGTTTTTGGATGTGCAGGAGTCAGGAAATTCAAAGCAGTAGCTTGGGCTGAAACTGTTTCTCATTTGCATTGAATATTCTACATCTTTGTGGCACCAAATTAGCACTGAATACAGCAATTTAGAACATCAAGTATGGCTACTGAGAAAAACGTCGCTTTGAATTTTTCAGAGCAAATGCACTCTGAAGAGCTCAGCCAAAGAACTGCTCTTATGTGGGGTACGTGGGAGGAGCAGTTACATTCAGTACTGAAGACCTTTCCGGATATTAACATGTTGTAGTGACCACAGTGGTACTGAAGAGGGTTGGGCAATATGGGCTTGATGTGCAGCCAAGCCAGTTCTGCCATATATTTACATGAGAATCGCCTTCCCAGGCATAGCAGGAGATGAATCCTGGAGTAGTGTGCTGTAGAAGATCATCTCTGACAAGCTCTTAAATAATGCACCTGCCACGTCTGCTTTTGAACCAAGAGTTACTGAACATAACCCTTGAGATTTCACGTTTCTTCTGGTATTTGGAGTACAGCGTTTCCACCTCACAGCAAGAAATTTTTATGTCAAAACCAATAAATGTTCTTATTCTTACCAAATGATTTTCTGTCCCGGTTACAAGGAAACAGTATTACAGTGTCTTTTTTTATTATTAAAAATGGTGTAGTCTGACATTTACAACATGTCCATAAACCTCCCATCAAGTGCAAAGAAGCTCTTTTGAGGGGTCACTTTGGCTCACATGGTTACATTCTAAAATGTTGTTGCAGAAATACATTTTTTTCTTGTTTTGGGGGGGATTAACCTATGATATTGTATGGATAGTATACACATTAAGGGAGGGACTGTCTACTGGTTACTTCTGCATCTGTGGTTTGGACTTGGCCAATTACCCCAGAATGCTAAAATGCATCTGAAGGGTAAAATCAGTAAGTACAAATATTTAAGGATTTTTAAAAAAATTCTGCTGTTCTACAGTAATTATATTGACCCAAACTGTCTTTTAATGTCATATCAAGGTAAGCATCTGTATTACACCTTCTTTTCATATTCAAATAAAAGAAGGGGTGGAGGAATTTAAAGCTAATCTTTACCTTTCAATCAAATCTGTTCGTTAAAAAATACCCCAACACTAGTGCTTGGGGGAGTAATTGTCTTGATTTTATTGTCATTATTCTTGAGGAATTTTATAACAAATGTGCTGTGGCACATTCCACAGTAATGCTATAAATTGGGGTAGGTGACAGGGCTGCTATTAAAAGCCAGGTTTTAGACAGTGCTATTGACTTTAGCATGACTTGGTGGTCAACCGTGTTACCTCATTTCCTGAGCAAAAGCAATATGGATCTTCGGCAGTATATTTGAATGCATTTGGATGTCTGTCCAACATGGCTTAGGGAAACTTTGAGGGGTTTCAACAATCCTGTCTTGATTTTTTTTTACTGTAATTTAGGATGTGTTTGATGCAAGAAATGGTCTATAGGGATGAACTGGGCAGGAGGTGCCAATGTGGAACAGGCTGCTCCACTTCTGATTCCAGGCTCCGCTCTCTGCTGCCTGGCACGTACTGAAATGATTTGCGTGAGCCCCGTGTAAAGTGTCTTTACATTATTCTGCATGAAAGGCATTATCTAAAGGCTAGATATTTGTTACTTAGAAAAAATTCCACAGCTGTATTGAAATATAGGGAGACACTTGCTGTGGGGGAAAGAACAAGGAGGTTCTCTGGGGATTCAAGCATTTCAACCCCTTATCGAGCACTGTAAATGTGCAAATGAGGCGGTTGCACTGCTGCGTTATAAACTGTCAGTCTCCTGCTGGAGTGGGGAGAAAAAAATCCTAAAATACATGGTATAAAGATAATAGACTTCCTTGGGTTTCAGCATGGCTTTAAAATATTAGGTACGAAGTCCAATTTACATTCATTTTAGAATAAACAAACATGAATCCTCTTGTGATATTAATGATGGCATGGCTGGCCCTCTTACCAAAAATAGTGATGTTGAAAGAATGAGGATAGTGACGAGGATTTCTCCTTTCCAACACACGAAGCGATGTTATGCAAAAAAACTTGCTCATTTGGCAGTATAATCTCCTAAGTGTGCACAGTGAAGTTAATATTTTAATGAAAATATTTTTTCCAAAGCAATGTTAATGTCATCCTCCCGTTTACGCATGCACATGTCTTTGCCTGATTAAAAAAAATCCCACCTCCATTGCAAATTAGCTTATTTCATTCAGGCTTTTAAGAAAGGATCAAAATAGCTTCCCTAGATCATACCAATTTTAGGGGTTTTTGGGGGTTGTGTGTGACTCTGCTGCTATTTTATCATTCCTTCCTCCCCCACTGAGAACCTTCCTGGAGGTGGTGTTCAGCACTCAAGAGATGCTGTTGCTTGTGGCTTGGTCTTGATCTCAGGGTTTGCTCAGCGAATGGGAATGGAAAGCGTTCACAGGATTTGGCTGGCTGTAACAACTGCTGTGACAGCTGTTACAGACTCATTTATGCCTCTTTCCTCCTCAGAGCAGTCTTAAATAAAGAGATGCAGTAGGAGCAGTCCTCTGTCTAGCTGACCCTTCTGCTTTACCAAGTTTCACAGGTGCTCATCAGCTGGAAATGACGGAGAAGGAGCTGGGAGTCCTAGCTGGGCTTCAGCATGCCAGCGGGAGACAGCCATGAAAAAGACAAACGTGATCTAGGATGTGTCAGGAGAGGCATTTGCAGCAGAGATAGGGAAGTATTGCTGCCATTATACAAGGCACTGGAGAGACCTCGCCTGGAATAGTGAGTACAAACCTGGTCACCCATGTTCAAAAAAACTTAATTGAAAATGGGACTGATAGGGAGAAGGGCCTACCAGGCAGAATGGAAAATCAAGGGGATGAAGAATGTGTCATGTACGAAGAGCCTACATCCTTTTAAGCTAGCAAAGTGGCAGACCGAAAGCAAATACAAATGTCGTCTAAAAATGCTTCAAATGTCTATTCATCAAGAGTGAAAAGGCATTACAACTGAAAGATAAAGCTAGCACAAAAAACACGTGAGGGAAAGGGTGTAGCCTGGAATTAAAGAGGCTCCTGTTAGAGCAGGGAGGCCCTGGAGTGGGTTTCCAATCCAGTGACCGCCAAGAAAAAAGCAAGCTGTTTTTAAGATGGAGCATGATATTTAGGAATAGGTCCACGTGACAGCAGGGCATTGATGTCCGTAGCCCATAGGTCTCTTCCAGTCCTTCCTACGTGCTTGACCTGCATATATAAAGGATGTATAACGGTAGTGGAATGAAGGAATGTTCATTTTAAAAAAAAGTTACGTGTGAGGGAGGGACAGGAGGAAGGTGGGTGAAGAGAGTGGGAGAGAAGGGCTGTCAAACAGAAAACACTCATTTGGAGTGTTTCTCTGCAGCTGAAAAACGAGCACTTCTCCATAGGTCTATTTATTATGACACTGCTTATCTAAAAACAATAGTTAAAAGTTAAAAAGAAAACTGCACATTATTCAAGCCCTAATGCAGCATGTTCCAGCCTACTTAGACTCGCTGGGTTCGTACTCCATCAGCCCAGACAGGTGATCTGGTTTCTTTCATAAATTTCTTTCATAAATTGAAGTGTTTGTATTTTTTTGAGCTTGGAGAAACGGCAGAGGCTTCTCCTCCACATCTTTTGCTGGTTATGTCCATAGCCCTTGGATTCAGTGGAGTACCCCAGACCGCAGCTATGCAGACTGATAGCTGTAAGATGCTCAGAATAACAGCAAGGGAAGAAAGGGAAGATGATTTTGGCTGCACAGGAGGGACGCAAGATGATTACAGTTTGGCGTAGTCAGTCGTGCTGGCTGCTACTGTGCAGTGCTGTGAGATGTGGCTGGAGGACAAGGATTGCTGAGGATCACTTCACTTACCATGTCAGGAAAAATAGGGGAAAATGGTATTAAAAGCTAAATTGTTCCTTGTGAAACACAGGCAGCCTTCTCATATCAGGCTAAATTGTCCCAGCCTGGTAAAATTTGCCGGTGTCTTCTAGATCAGGCATTTCTTTTCTTAATGCCTAGCAAAAGGAAAATTTCTGATCCTGCCACAAGTATTTGTATTCTTCAGGCTGGGCAAGTATGAAGCTGGAAGAATGTGAACGTGCATGTAGAGGCCTGGTGGATCACTGTGAGAGTTGTTTCATATCAACTAACTTCTTTTCATTCTTTCTTTTTTCCCTTTTTTTTTTCTTTTTCAAGCATAGTATTTTTTGAAGCTGACCATCAGTCCACCAGAGAAATCATTGTCAGCCATCCTGCACAGCTTTTCGAATAACCTGTTCATTGTACCAATGTGCAACAGTAAGAACACAAGAAAATTGTGAACTGAGTTTTGTGTGGCCTTACACCGGTTTTAGGCATGAAAAAAAGCGCCTGATGCAACTGAGGTTAGGTACCTGGAATGGTACCCAACTGGGATGCAGCAGCAGGTCGGTAGGGAAACACCCAGAAGAAGTGAAACAAACGGATGGCTGAATTTTCTTATGCAGAAAATAGTCATGGGGCTGACTGTACCTGCCGTATTAAAAAAAAAAAAAATCAAAAAAACCCAACAATTCACAGAATCACAGAATCACAGAATGGTCAGAGTTGGAAGGTACCTCTGGAGATCATCTAAGTCCAACCCCCCTGCCACAGCAGGGATACTTACAGCACGTTGCACTGGATGGCGTCAAGGCGGGTTTTGAATGTCTCCAGTGTGGGAGACTCCACAACCTCTCTGGGCAGCCTGTGCCAGTGCTCTGCCACCCTCAAAGGAAAGAAGTTCCTCCTCATGTTAAGATGGAACTTCCTATGTTCAAGTTTGTCCCCGTTACCTCTTGTCCTATCACTGGGCACCACTGAAAAAAGACTGTTCCCATCTACCTGGCCCCCTCCCCTTAAGTATTTATAAGTATTGATAAGATCCCCCCTGAGTCTTCTTTTTTCTAGACTAAAAAGACCCAAGTCCCTGAGCCTTTCCTCATAAGAAAGATGCTCCAGTCCCCTAATCATCTTTGTAGCCCTTTGCTGGACTCTCTCCAGCAGTTCCCTGTCCTTCTTGAACCGGGGAGCCCAGAGCTGGACACAGAAATTCAAAAGACAAGAACAACCCTCTCTTTTCCTGCACCTTGAATGTACATAATAGAGCACAGACACCTCTGCTTGGTTGCTCCTGTGTAACCTTTTATCACTCTGTTACAATGAGAGGAGACTGCTGAATACTTTTCTGGGGACCTAACAGGATAGTGTGATGACTGCTAGCTATGTGGTAACTCCTGTGGTTACTCCGGACATCATTTATAGCAGTCTTCCCTTAGGGAATCACCCAAAATAACTAATGACATTTATATAGCACCGTCATCCAGGGCACTTGACAAACCACAGGCATAGTCCAGGGAAAAACGTATTGCTGAATTCCAGCCATTGCTGGACTGGTGGGAGGCAGCTACTTAGCAGAGGAAGCATACACACTGAGGGATAAGTAACTCTATATTCCTTTGAAAATACAGGGCAGCTACTCCTTGTTGTAAGTAGGGATGTGTTCCATGATGCACTTGGTCATGTGAGCAGGTTTTGATAATCCTTTGTGATTATCATCTGTTTCCCAACCCAGTTGTTCACACTGTGGCAGTGAGATTTCTTGAGAAGCAAGGGTATGAAATGATCGTGGAGCATTTAGGTTTCTCCTGCTATCTTTTACTGAAAGATTTGCCCGGCTTGGTGGCACTGAGATATTTGAGACTTAAGGAGCATACTGTCAGTCTTTTCTGCCTGATGGTCCTCGCTGTCTGGGTACAGAGGGACTCTGACTTCAAGGGCATACCTTATGGCTTTCACCCTCGCATGATATGGTGATCTCCTCTCACTACATCTCACCCACAGCTGCATGACTTCCAGCCTTAGAGGCATTCTTATGGCTGTGGTAATGGATAAGAGGCAAGGAAGTCTGCCTTTGCTCTAAAACATCTAAAACAGTTTGTGGCTTGGCCTGCTTGTAAAATGGGAGCATTTTGTGTCCTTACAAGGGCATTTCTCTCAGCCATCACCACCTCATCTGAGATATGCCCTTTCCCTGAGCTATAGTCTCAGTGAGTCTTTTAGGAAATCAATTTTGTTTTTTATATCGCTTCCTGATAATATTTCTCTATTTAAAAATAAAAAAATTATGTAGGCCCTTCAGCTTCCTGGGACATCTTTCTATTGTGTCCAACCAAAGACTCTCAGCAGCTTGACAATTTCTGGGTTTGCTGTACTTGCAGCTCAACAAAAAGTGGAAATCTTTTCATTGTTGTTTTTGTTTTTTTAAGGACTGGCATAATTGAACAACAGACTGTAACATTGCTTTAAGAATATTACTCAATTTGTTCAAAAGGTATGAAATTGGAGGTAAAGGAAAATATTTCATTCTTCTGCCTTTTCCCCCACAGCTTTATGTAGCCCTAGCCCAGTGTTGGTTTGTGGCAACATACTCTTTACCGGAAAAAAATGAGTTCATGTTCCAGATTAACTGTTCAAGCTACTCGGTCACAGCGTGTGTGTTGCATAGTCCTATTTACTAGCCCAACTGGATAAATGTTTGTCCTTCCATTATTGGTCTTTTGCTTCATTTTGCAGCCTTTCCTTAATAAAGGAAAGGTTTTGTATCCAAAGGAGGGCAACAAAGACGGTGAAAGCTCTAGAGGGCATGATTTAGGAGGAGTGGCTGAGGTTACTAGATTTGTTCACCTCCGAGATAAGGAAACTTGAGGGGTGACCGCATTGCTGTCTACAACTTCCTCATGAGGGAGAGTGGAGTGGGAGGTGCTGATCTCCTCTCTGTCATTCAGTGATAGGATGCAAGGGAATGGCTTAAAGCTCATCAGGGGAATTTCAGATTAGATATTAGGAAAAGGTTTTTCACTGAGAGGGTGGTCAAGCCCTGGAACAAGCTCCCCAAGGAAGTGGTCATGGCCCCAATCCTGTGGGTGTTCAAGAGGTGCTTGGACAACTCTCTTAGATACATGGTTTAACTTTTAGGTTACTCTGTGCAGAGTCAGGAGTTGGACTTGATGATCCTCATGTGTCCTTTCCAACTCAGGATATTCTGTGATCCTCTGATTCTAAATTACAGCCAGTTAAAAATGAAAAAATAAAGCCCCCAAACAAACTAGAAGTACCTCAAAAAGTGTTATGTTTTTCCTTCATGGAAAACCACAGATAATTGACACTATTCCACTTTTTAAGTTGAAATTTATATTTTAGACAAATTTTCATCTGGAAGCTTTCTTGTAACTCAGAGCTCAGTTTTTGCTGAAATGATGAGCTCCCTTCCTGCATGAGGGTACCCTGGGCGTGATCCTAGGTGAGGCTCATGTTCAGTCTCCTGCTCTGCTGAATTTGGAGCAAGAGCTTGTGCGCTGGCTATTGCCGACATTGCAGGATATTGACACTAGACATCAGATATGCATCTGTGTGTCTGTGTCTTTTTCCTAGCTTGTTTCCTAGGTTGCAGCCTCTTTGGATGTGGGGATTGCTTTCTTTTCTGTGGGTACAGTGCCTGGGCCCCTCTGAGATCTTCATGCTTTACCAGAACACAAATAAAGTTGTGTCCTCGTTGCTGGTTCTAGAGATCTAGACTAGATCCATGGGCCTAAAGGTCCCTCTGAACTAATTGCCAATTTTTAATCTGTTTTACCATTGATTGTTATAATAAACTTTCATATCAACTGGTTATGGTGGGTCTGGGACTCTGTTTTGCAGGCTTGGGGGTTAGGAGATGTACTATCAACTCCTACAATCTTATTCTGTCCAAGCTAGAAGATGTTAAAAGCATGTTTGATATTGCTCTCTGTCAGATTATGAATGTGTACAACTGTGACTTCAGCTGGAGTATTATGGGATATTAGACTCTGATGTAAATCATGTTTCTGTTTTCTGTAATGGCTGTAACAGGTCAATTATTCCACAGTGGCTCCAAATCAAATATTTGATAATATCCGCCACTGAAACCTATGGAATTTTTTCTATGAAGCTACTTTAATTTAGCTTTTATCTGGTATTAAGATGTAGTTGATAAATATGCTTCCTTATGAGACGCTTTGGTATCTATGGATTAGAAGTGAGAATTGTAACTATTATCTTTTACTTAGGGATTCATTTACAAACTACGTAACATTATTTCTGTGAAAGATTATATAAAGTACAGAAACATATTTTTAACATATCTGCTTCAGGAAATTTGAGATCAAAAGACAGGATGGTGTGAAAACCTGACACATCTATAGGTATTCCACAATCTAGAATGCCTGCACATTGTGTTTCACTGTGCAGAATCATGTATAAAATGAGATAACTCCCTGAGGGATATCATAATGTCTGTCACTTGGTGGTTGCTGCAGACTATGATGTTACTCTCGGAGGTACTAGTCTCTTAGGAGGACTTAATGTAACAGGGAGGCTTGTAGTAGTTTGCCAGGCAGACCAGAAACTTAAAATATTAAGCTTACCCTGAGTCTCTAAACATCCTTCTAATAAATAGATTATCACAGCTGGAGTCTCATTTCTCCTTTTCTGAACACCGATTCTGGATGGGTGAACTTTGACAAAAGACAGCATTGTAGTTGAAAGCCTTCTCCAGACATTATTATGTGAATAGAGGGCATAGAGCAAGTGTGTAACTGTGTCTCTCTTTTTCTTTCGAGTGTATCCTTGCTCATCAGTTATAAAAACAGGTGGTGATAGTTATGGAACTCTGGTTGTTGTATGATATTTGGAGTCCTGTATATTTTCTGTTCTGTCAGTTAGGGTAAATGCGGCATTTTCTGTGAATGGAGATGGTTGGAGGTACTTGATGTGCTCTAGAAGCTGCAAGATGCTTTCATTAATTTACACCAGTATCTTTGTTTGCATTTCTATTCCAAGGCCTGCTCTATATGAAACTGGTAAAAATATATTTGCTTTTATTACAGACATTGTTTATGTAAGGATTTGAAACAAAAATGGTGTCAGCGGGGTGAATATTGTGCAAAAGTTAAAGGAAACACTGAGCTTTGCTAGAAACAGTGTTTTTCAAGGTCCCTTGCTACTAAACAGTTTTAAACAGCCTTTTAGTAACCATAAGAAAATCTATGATTGTTTACATAAAAGCATTTCAAGCTTTTCCTCTGTTATAAATTATGTGTGGTGAGTAGGTACGTTAATGTTTGCAGTAAATCTTTTTATCATGGTAAGATAAAAGGAATATTTATAATTTCCTTAAAATGTATTTGGTTTTCAGTAGATAAAAGATTATGAAGTTATTTCTCTAAAGACAACTATATTTCTTGCAGTTGTTAAACCACGATCAGCTGTATAAAATTGGTTAGCCTATTCAAGTGTTTCACCTATCCAATAGTCCTTTCAGTTGCATGCAGATAAGCTACAAATGAATGAATGTGTAAACCAAGTATTTTCTCTTGAACAAAAAAAAACAAGCTGTCATTTTCATTAGGAGACACCACATATAGCATACAGTTTCCATTTTGTTACGTTTTTCTGACAGCTTATGCACAACTGAATTCTTTTTTTTTAATAACTGAAACATCACAAGGTCATGTGAGCATTATAATTCAAGGTGTTAAAGTAAAATATTGGTTTCTGTATAAGCATCTGTAAATTTTGATGGACGTAGGTTTGAGCTTGTGCAAGATGGTCTATGGGTGGGCTAGGCATTAGCTTGAATGTGTGTCTGATAGCTGAAGAATCTGATGTTCCTTTGTTCTGAGAAGTAACAAAATCCCCAAAACACTGTCATCCTTTTTAAAGATGCAATCAGTTTTAACCTGCCTCCCTCTTCACTGCAGGCAATCTTATTTTTGCAAGCTACTGCTGGGAATGGTATTTCCTCCTGGAAAGGAATGTTTTGTTCCACTCTGCTTTGCCTTATTTTCCACAGGACATCAGTTTTACTGAATAAAACCCCTCATGAGTGCAGGCAACTACCTGTAAAATAGGATGGTGGGTATAACTGTGAAGATCCTCCCAGGACACGGGTAAGACCTCTGTGTAGCCTGTCAGCATCCTGACACTGCGTTGTCATTTATCCCAAGCAGAGCAGTTATGGTGCTGGATAGCAAAACGGGGTTGAAATTTGTTGATGCTGCTTTTCATTGCTGTGTGTTAAGATCGGTGCTGTCCAAGTGACTGGTGATGTACTTACCTCTGCTTGGCCCTCCTGCACCTCACAGCTTTCAAAAAAATCTGCTATTTGATACTGAAGTAATTGACACTATAACTGTTCTCTACAAAATTCTTTTGAAATGAAAAATGAGCTAGATCTCTCAAGTTGGGTTCTTTTACATAATACATAAAAGGTGACTATGTATAATAATACAGTAGATGTGTTCACTCATTATGCTATAATTCATTTCATGTCCTATTGTGATGTGCCATTCTGTTTAATATCTGTAACTTGCTCAACTGAAGCACAAAAGTAGCAGAGCTGTAATGCAACCGTTCAGAGTGATAAAGGATGATATATTTTTCTTAAAGGGACAGTCCTTTGATTTTCATCTAATCTTGCTTGGGCAAATTACCTTTTACTTCCATGTATTTTTGCTTAGGGAGGAAGCCTCAGGTCTAGAGCCAAGACTAGGGTACACAGTTAGGCTTTGTAGTTGCACTTTTAAATGACTTTGCTCTTATGGCTCTGCAACTAATACCTTGGTTATGAAAATGCTTTTGAAAAGTGCCACCTTTGAATTCTAATACAAAATGTCAAAAAAAAAAAAATAGCCACAACCCAACCTGTTTTCACTTTCACTGAAAGAAAAATGGTAGAAAACTGACTCTGAGCTTTGGTTTATTTTCTTTAGAAAAAAATCAAATGTGAAGTACAGTGCAGGTGGGAAAGATGATGATAAAAACCCCTTTTTCTCTTGTAAGCAATATGTTGCTGAAAGGAGTGCTCAAAAATACAGTCCTTATGTTATGTAAACATGTATCTGGAAATGCAAAGATACAAACATGGAGATACAAAAATATGTGTATACAAAAAACTAGGTCTGCACTCTCCACAAAATAGATGAATGTTTAATTGCAATCAACAGAAAGGATAGATTCAAAATGTTAAAAATAATTGGTATTATAATTGGACCAGTTGTAAGGTGGCCAACAGTCTTCAAGATAGTTCGATCTGTGTAACACTTGCCATGAAATACTTGAAATACAGAATACAAAGGACACTCACAGTTAAAGAAGGATCTCTTTGTTTAAGCCAAACAAGACTGGAATAGGATTATTCTGTTTATCTGCTCTTCTTTTTCTAATGTCCAAAGAAAATTGTCAGGTGAATGTGGTTTTCAAGCTGCCTTTCTTTCTTAAAGATTCATTTTTTTAAATAAATACTGCAGACAAGGCTAAGTGGATGAAGGCCTCATTTGGTCGGTTACCCCTGCAGTATTGTAAACAGTCATTTTTAATAGGCTATTTTAATGTGGGGTTTTTTTTGTGGTGATGGAAGCAGGGGAAGAAAAAGAGGAACGTGAATAGCTCTTCTCTAACAGATTTCACAGACATGTTCTTTTCTTCAGCAGAAGGAGAATGGATAAATGCCACTTATCTGATCTTGTTCCCTGAGAATTCCTGCCAAAGGTCTTAAAGAGAGTAGTTTGAGGTTTTTGTCAGCATTCAGACATCTACTTATTGATTATGATATGGTGTTTTGTTGCGTGCACTCACCAAGAAACTTAACCTGAAATGCTTTTAGGTCAAATCAAGTAATTCACAGAAACAGCAGAAGATCAGGAGCTAAGCCATGCAAAACCACACTTGTGGTACAAGTGGCTGGAGCTTAAAAGAATTGAATTTGGCTGCAACTATGTTTATTAACAAAAGAGTGTTTCATAACATTTCTTGTCCTTTTCTTGTACTGGGACAACAGGGACCTAGTGATTGTTAGTGATGCGCGATTGGATGAGCTTGAGTGGTTGTGAAGAAATGCTGACCGATCTTCCCAAAATACAGAGATGTGCTTTAGAGGTCACACTGCAATCCTGGTAACCTGTCTTCTCAGAATCACAGAGTTAGTTATGAGTATATAAGACTGTTGCCACATGCTACTAAGCACTGGGTCGTGTGTTGCAGCAGTAATCTGCCCATTGGAAGAGCAATAAACAAGTGTTAGAGGTATTTTCTATCTCTAGTAGCTCTTGTCCACCAGCGAAAGAATCTGTTTTCCCCAACTCAATCTAGTACCACCTCACACTTTTTTCTGCATTAAAAAAAAAAAAAATTATTCTGAAGTCAACTCCTTACTAATCCACTGTGGGTGTGAAAATCTCTCGGTGTTTTGATTTTCAGCCAGTATTACTGCTGGGAGAGACTGTAACAGGAAATGTATTTGTGAGAGCAGGAAGAGGCATTCCACCAAGAAGATGGACTGGGTGAGTGGGCATCTGGCCCTGGTGCCATTTTCTGCCACTTTCAAGGAGATCTTGAGTTGCAGAAAGGCAATGGAGAAGGAGGATCATTTTGCAGCACTTTCAAAGCTTCAAAAGCTACTGCTGACAGGTGTGCAAAATTTAGAGCAATGTATTACAGCATCTCATCCCTAATTTAGAGCTAAAGCATGTTTCCAAGAATGCGCTGACTGTTGCAGAAACCACCAGTACAACGCTGAGAAAGCTCCTCTCAGTGAAAGCAACCACGTTAGAGAATAGCTCCTGCTATGGGCTTAAAATCAGTGCTGGATGCCTGCCAAGGGGCAAATGTGTTTTGGCAGCTCAGGAAAAGGATCCACAAAAGAAAGTGTGTTACCACAAGAAAGACTAACAGTTGCCTCTGGATATATATCCTGGTTTGTGGAAAACTAATTAAATACAGTCACTGAATCCTTTTAGTGGTTTGGTTTATTTTATTTTATTTTATTTTATTTGCATGGATTACATTAACAACATTTCAAAGTGTAAAAACTTTTTTTTTGGCTAGTATGAAATAATGAAATTCTTCAGACTTACTGTAGGTCATGCACTGTGTTATGCTGTTCACATTGTATAAAAATATTTACAGTATACTCTGGAAGTGAAATAAAGAAAACAGTCCTTTACCTGAGCTTAGATTCTTACTAGTTTTATAACAAGTATTAATCACTTATAAGACATAAAAAGTATTACTCACTATAAGATTTAATTAAAAGAAAGCAATTAGAGGGGATATTTTCAAAGGTACCTGGCCACCTCTAGACCCATCAGCTTACAACAGAAAATTTGGCAGCTGGAATGCCTTACTAAATTGTGCTTTGAGACTCTATCCCTCACTCCTGTTCCAATACCAGGATAAAAGTGAAAGGGTGAATGGCTTCACCTGAGCATTTCAAGCCTTTTGGATCTTAGAGATCTGAAACAACCTAGGCTGGAGAGACTTCCAGTACACCTTAGGTGTTGATTTTACTCAGGGCAATAGATTTCTTTACTGAATATGGTTGAGTTTTGATTTTTCTTTTTTTTTATAAGTTTGGTTAGGGTTTTGTTTGTTTGTTTTGGTTTGGTTTTTTTCAGAGCTGTATGCTGTATTATATTACTGAACTGTTCTTGCAGATTCAAAGGGAATTATTAGACATTTGCATAAAGTTGACAGACACTGACTTCACTGTCTTTGGAAAGCTGAACTGCATCAGGCCAGTTGTGTAGTCTCAAACCATGTTTTCATTAAAAGTTAGTAAGTGTCTTTAAATGTTTAACAGGGCTGTCAAGCAGGATGCATAACACATGTAGGCTGTATGTAGATAAATACAGCCATGTGCAATTCTTGATGGCAGTGATATTCATTCTGACTGCTATCTCAAAGGAATAGATTAGATAGCACGGACTTCTCACACCACAGAAGCATGAGTGTGCTTTGGGGGCATCTCATGCCAGGCATGTCCCCAGCCTGCTGTGATTGCCTAAAAGATTTTTATTTTTTACTTCTTTTTAAGTGTCAGTTTTAAATGATCAAGTTATACATGTTTTTCAGCCTTTCTGATGGCTGTTTTTTTGCTTTTGGCTATTCACAAAAGTCATCAAAGGTTTTTTAAGATGTGAGCTTGTGGATATGATTCATCTCTACCACCTAGTCCTTGTTCATCCAGCTCACGTATGCAATGGTGTAGTTTTGTTGTCTTGTGAGATCTGTATCCCATGCAAATTGTATACTATGTTTATGAAACTACCTCCCTTTTTTTTTTTTTTAACTCTCTCCATGCCATTTCTCCCGTTGAATCTCTGGAAGTTTCCAAGGCCTTCTCATTTAGCAGTACAATAAATGCAGATTACTCCTGGCTCCTTGATGAATGTTTTTTAATGCTTCAGAAAACCTGATAATCAAACCAGTTACATTAATTAGATAGAGGAAGAAACGCTGAGGGTAGGTGAAGTTTATAAATATTAGTTCAGAATAACTCTGATTCAAAGCTTGAAACTTAGGTTAGTCTTTAGTACAGCAGGTAAGCTGGACTTGTGTGAAGAAGGAGATGGGGCTGCGAGGGATTTCTGTTTGTCACTCTCATTCAAACTGGGGTTTCCAAACTAACTACAACCTGTACCCTCCAGTTGTGTAAAAGAGTTCATTACAGGATACATTTCTAGACTGGCTGGGGTCTAATTTATATCAGTTTTATCCAGCAAATGTTACTACTCTTCCTTTTAACTCATCCTTGTTTTCATTGCTATAATTTGTGTGAGACCATGCAATTATAGTATTGTTGACTGAAAGTTAAGTGTGTGTGTGTGTGTGTGTGTATTTCAACTGTGTAGAATATTTTTAGATTTCCTAGGACTTTTGCCTGGTTCTCTTGTTCAATCTTCTGTTCCATCTGTTGCAAAATAAAAGAGCAAGTGAAACATTTCAGAGAAGAATTGTGTCTTAGATATCTACTTCTGTAGTGTGGTGGCACTTGAAGTTCAGGTGAGCCTGAAGTGATTACAGTTCTTAAAACAAAAGTCTGGTCTTAATGAGAATTCCTAAGTACCAGGACTTTGTGTTATCTTGGATAAAGGAGTGAGGAAATTTCTTTGGGTTAGAAAAAAATATATTTTGGGTGTTACATCTCTTAGAATAGAAGAAGGTTTGTATGCTTTTAGTTTAATAAGAGTCACCTAAGGCTCAGCTTCAGGAAATCAGCAAGCATGTATTTTGATCCTTTTCTGTAAAGGTAAAATCTGTACTTGTATGTGAAGGAAGGTTTTGTACATTCTATGGAACTTGTCCTTTTATTTAACACTCTATTTGCCTGGCAATTATATTTGTTCCTTTTTAGTGTATTTCAGTGCTGGTATACCCTGTGTAAATATTTATGTAATTCCCTTCTCAGAGTGGGAGAACATGAGATATAAAAATCTCCTGAAACAAAAAAGAGAAACTTTACTTCCCTCCTTTGTATTTGGAAATATATCATAATTTATAATATTCCACAGTGTGAGGATTAAGAGAAGATATATTCAGGATTTGATTAGTTTCCTGAAGGTCCTGTACTCCCAAGACATCAATGATCAACTTACTATTGTTAACTTTCTTAGTATAAGGTCTTCTTGGTTTTCAACAGCTCTTTGGAGTGCTTATGTGATATAGGGGGCTGAGGTGATTAAACTGTATGGTGCTGAATGCTTATCATCACTTGTGTTCTTGGCACTGCAAAACTCAAAAGCAAATGGATGAGCAAAGCTGCTGAAACCTTGTCTAGTACTTGTATAGAGTGTGACATTCTGGGAATAAAATCAATTTTCTTCTGATTTGGTGAATAACTCTAAGTGCAGTTTTCAGAGTTCAGAAATCTTAATTTATCTGAATTGCAGCCCTGTTCTTTTTCAGTTTGAGAAAGTGTTCACGACTGTTAAAACAAGAATGAAAAATATGGGCATGAAGCAGATGTTACTTTTGCCTGCCAGACCAAGAATTGGCTAACACTGAATATACCTCTGTCTAGTTCCCACAGATAATGCAGTATTTCTGAATGAAAAGAGTGCGAACTGGATCTTGAGAAAAAACTTTTAAATATTTAGATAAATAAATGGACTTTGTAAATCTTAGTATAGATTCAAATTAACATATTCTTTGAATATTCTGGTTTTTCTTTTTCTTATTCAGTCTACGTTCACTTAACGTACCCTCAAAATACTGCATGCTACTGAGTAGATTTTGGAAAATAGCTTCCCCTGTGAACACTGTATCCCGGCTTTATGAAAATTGTAGTATTTCCACAATAAAGTACGACAAATAAACATGCCATTCGAGAAATGAATGCCAAGGGAGGGGAGGAGGGAGGTGTCCTGCAGTAACTACTTCAGTGCTTTTCCCAAAACAGACAGGTCTCTAGTTTTCTCCAAGTGAAGATCAGTCTAAAGCATGTCTAAAGGATGCCAACATTTCTAAAGAATTATAAAGCCCAGCACTGCCTTTGTTAGTAGCTAACAAGAGCTTGAGTATGGATAGTCAAATTAACGGATATTTTGCACCATGCTCAGCTACTTCCTTTGGTGAGAGGAAGTCTGTGTTGCTAGTAGGCCACTGGTCTGAGACTCGGCACACAGCATTTGTTCTTACTGGTGCCAGGACTGACCTCAAGCAGATTGCTCAGGTCACATTTTGGCAAAAGGCTTGAGCACAGATTTATGTCCCAATGATTGCAAGACATGTGTTTCATGGAACAGAGAGAATAATCCTATTGCTGCTTAACCTCTCGCATAAAAAAATGAGGGAAAATACCAGCCCTTTTCTATCCTCCTTTTTCTGTGTGGTCCACTTGCATCATCAGCTTTGCAAGATAAGTGATTTCTTTTTTTGTAGAAATACATCCTTTTTGTAATGCATCTCTGCCAGGTGAATTGGTTTGTGCTATCAACTGTAATCACCGGCTCCCTAGCAGTCATGGCTATTCCCTGAAATTTCTTGGCACAGCTGTTTGGGTGAGTAGTCTCTAACCTGTTTCAGCCAAATGACAGAAAGACCTACTATTGAGCCTGGTTTTTGCAGCTAATTTGGGTAATTTAGGCTCGGATGAGATGGTCATCCAGGAGCAGCAGTGTCATCTGGCAGCATGTAGTACTGAGAAGCAGGGAGTGGCTGCATCTTCTGTTGGCACAGCCATGGTGTTTATGGGTCCAGAGCTCTCTCGTAGACAAGATAAACACAGTGCAGCTCTTTGTAAAGAGATCCTCAAATAGTACAGCTATAGGAAAGTCTGTTATGCTTTCTTTTGTAATGGTTGGTCTGTCATTAGACGAGTGAACTAGTCTTAGTTTTCTTTGTTGCATTTATGAAATCTTTCTTTTTTTCTTACATTTGAATGGGTTTGGTTGGTTTTTTTGTTTGTTTACAGTATGCCTTATACTTGGACACGTGAGATTTTGGCAGGGTTACATGTTTGTTATTTTTGAACACTTAGCCAGAGTATTTTATATCTAAAAAACATACATATAATTTTCTGCTTTAAAGCCAGAAGAAGTTCTTTGTAAGTCAATCAAAATAAAAATGTCAGAAATGCTAGAATTTTATTTTTATGACTGAAGCTGCCAATCCCTTTCCAAGACAGTAATATTACATTTTCAGTCTTACTAGCATTCTATTTTACCACTTAAAAATGTAATTCATACAGAAAAGACATTTAAGAGCAACGTAAGGTTGCATAATTTTGTTCTGCAAAGTCAGGAAAGTCGAATGCAGCATGCAGGAGACCTCAACCCGTAAATGGTCCTTGCTGTAGTTACAGTTAGATTTAGGATTTGCTCTTCATGTGGATCTCCATTTGCATTCTTTTTCATTAGCCTTTGAAATGGGAAATTAGACTAAACAAAAGATTTCTAGGAATTGTGGGGAATAGATAGGTTGCTCTTGGTTTCTTTCATTTATTCCATCTGTCCCAAGCGAGACCCTTCATCTCATTCTCCAGCTGAAGTTCTTTGCAGGAATTGATTTCAAGATTGCTGATGTTTTTTGAGCTTATAATAGACAAGGTCCGTAACATTCTTGCTTCTCGCTTAGAAAGTTGCTATGTAAGATCTGAGCGTAGTCATCTGCTATCAAGTTTTCCACCAGCCTTAGCATTCCAGATGGTGATCTATACATAGGCCTGGTTGGCTATCACCACAGCCTTTTTGGTATTGCCAACTAAAAATCATCTTTAAGCAAGAGGTGTTGAAAACCTCTAATTATCTCTGTGCGTTTTGCTCCATATTCTGTTTTAGTGTTGACAAGGCATTGCTGTTGCACGTTTTCAGTTTAGTTTTTAGTTTAGACCAGGCAGCTGCATCAGATCGTTCTCACTTGTCTCAATGCATTCTTTGCTGTTGGGGTTTGGGTCTGTTTAGATTTTTTTGACAGTTGATCTTGTTCTTAGCTTATTCCCATTTACAATTTTTGGCTTTCTTACAGTTACCACTTATGTACAGACATATCTGCACACTACTTTTCTTAGCTTTGAGGGGATAACTTTTAATTTTAATTCCTTCAAATGTGTACTATATTTTGCATCATCTGTTGTTCTTTGTGAAGTTTCCAAACCTTTACATGATGTATCATATGCAAATTTCAGATGCCTTAGCTATTCCTCTTCACCTGGTCAACTCCCATCTACTCTAGTCTGCAGTTCCTCCATATCACAATGGCTGATCACGGAGACACAAACATGTACTCAAGTGTGCTAGCTTGCATGTATACATCACATGCAGAGCTGAAGATGGATCTGCTCCATTTCAAAGTGTTATACCAATACTAGTGGATCATCTTCTGTCATCTAAAGGATCACATATGTATATATTTTCCAGATTAGAAACTAACCTGACAGGTAGTAATACAAGTTATTTTCACCTCAAATATTATTTCAGACCCTTGAAATGAAATATTTGTTGTTTCCTTTAATGTTTTACTATCTTGGTTATCTACAGAATAGGTTATTCCAAAAAAAAAAAAAAAAAAGAAAAGGAATTTTATTTTTCCAAGAAGCTGTACATAAAGCAGGCCAAGAGTGAAAGACAGAGGAAGACAAGTGTGAAGGCTCTATGAGCAGCTCTAACAGGGAGAGACATAATTGTCCCCCTGCCTGTACTCAGCCTTGTGTCTTTCCCCTCCATCTGGAGGTTCGCACCTCCCATGTTGCTAGAAAAGCTATTTATATGAATGTTTGGTAAACTGCTTGGGTCCAAATGCATCAGGGTAACTAAAACAGGACCAAGGGTAGCTCAAAAGGAGCTAATTTAGTTAATTTTGGAAATGACATGTTAGGAAGCTCAGCTGGAAAATTTGAAGGGATAGTAACTTTCAGCAGGAGGAGGTGAGAGCCAGCCAGGGGAAACTGAGTGCAGTAACTTCCCCTTCAGCACTGGTGGGTCTTGTGCCCTCCCTGTAATTTAATCACCTGTCTTCTAAGAAAAGACAACCTCATCCAAGCAGAATTATAGTTTGTCATTTTTGTCATTTCCACAAATTCCCTTAAATTTTCAAAAATAAAAAAAGAATTTAAGACTTGAGGAATGTTTTAAATAAAAATAGTGCACTGAGTTTCTCAAAGATTAAATAAATTAATAAGCTAGACCCCAAAGTACCATGTGATAAATGTTGAGTAATTGATACTGACTTATTTTTGTTTCTTTTCTGGTTTCTGCATTGTGGTGGTTGAGTTTGGGCATTTTTTTTAGAACACTGTTGGCCCATGTAAAAATATGGTTAGAAATTTATATTTCTCTTAAATGTGAGATGAGGTTTTATCCAGCGACTAGTGTTTAGGTATGCTGACTTAAAAATCAAATCAAAAGAAAACACAACAAATCCCTCTGATTATCAAAGCAGTTTCCAGTCTGTATTCCTTTGGTAGAAAAGGTGAAAACACAGAGCATTTGATTGTGTAACGTCTTGACATCTGAGTCTCCAGTTCTTTTGATATAGGTATAATTAATAGCATAGCAGTGGTGGTTCGATCCATCTGAGATTTCTCTTCTCCTTAATAGGTAGGAGGACATGTTGTTAATTGTATGAGTCAGACAAAATACAGTGTTTGACTTTCCCAGGGCTGTATGCATGTGGATGTGGGGATCCTGTGTGCTTTCTGGCCAGAAATTTGAAAGAAGCTGAAACTGTTCATCTCAGTATTATTAAATTTAATGTGATATTTCCTGTTGATCTGGTGAAATCAGGACTGCAGCTCTGTGTAGGCAATAATCTATGATATGTCAGTTTACTGATGATAAAACAATCCTACTGTGCAGCTATAAGTGCTTTCTAAAAGAGAAATAATATGACAAACGTCAAAGGGTAAGCTGACACTAGTAAACAATCATCAATTATTTAAAATAATTCTGTGAGAAACTGGAATACCTTATCAGTTTCAAACATGAAATGTGAGAAAATTAATTATTTCAAATTAGCTTCACCTGAAATTGAACTTTGAGCAGTGTGTTTCCTATTTAAAATTAATCTTTGTGGAAGCTCCTTTCATTCTGTGCTAGTGAGTTTATTTTGAACTGACTTGGTTGGTAGGAATACAAAGGTTAGCCATCAGTCCTCTGCTTCTCCTGGAGAACGTGGGTATGCACTTTGTTGTCTTGGATTTATAGCTATTCAGCCTTGTGCAACCTCACTTTTGCAAGTTATCCTTAAACAGGGGCTGACACAGGGCAGATGTTTTTAGTTCGTAGGGAGTCCACCCCATGAGACTCCAGTTCTGCAAAGGTGCTTTATACATGGTATATTAGTTTGGAACTCAGGGGCGCTGTGCGTGTGGCCCAGCAGATGTGCGAGTACGTTGCTTAGATTTGTCCTGATATTAGGCTTGATCCTGCTGTTACTTTCATCTGGGTGGTGCTAATGCTATAAGGCTGTCTTTAAACTCCAAATAAGTGCGTGCTCCATGTAAAAGTAAGTGTTTCCTTGACTCCATACTTGGAGTGTGTAACAGATATCCTGGTTTCAGTCATATTCCCTGTACAGGGCAGCCATATAGCCAATGAAATGTACAGTAGCCAAGAATAGTAAATAAGCCTGAGGGTTTGATTGCGCAGCCTTTCTCCTGCATATAGGACTGAAGCACAAAATGTTACATGCTTGAAATTTTAAGTCCTCAACACTGTGCTATTCCAGACACTAGCTTGCTTGATCAGATATGTGAAATAAACAAAACAAATAAATAAATAAATAAACAAAGTAGGGTTACACAAGAATGAAATAATATATTAGCCTTCCTCTCCTTTTCCTCAGGAGAAAATGTACCTTAATGTAAATAGCCTGCTGCTAACTTTCTTAAATATCTGTGGTTTTAATTCTAACATCCTATGAAAAGGAGAGGGGAAGGTTTATATATACTTTATATATTTTATAAAAATATATTAAGTGCACTGTTTTTTTATTCATGGTCTTGGTATTTCCGTGCACCTGGTAGTTCGGCATAACAGTTCATGGGGTAACGTTAATGCCGTAAACTACAACAAGCAACTGCTGTCTTCTGATGCTGCTGCTGTTTGCTCTCTACAGCTCGTAGGAGGTGGAAAAAAGGCCAGGGATTCTGGGCAGTGCATAAAACCCCTCAAAATGCTTTAAGACAGATGATGGAAATATCCAGCTCTTCCTTAATGCTCGTCAGCCGCGGAGCTAAACCACTTTGCCCTGGCAAGAGGTGTGTGCGACGTGTGGCTCTGTGGTGGAGTGATGCCTCCAGGGGCAACCGGGGTATGGCCCTTCAAGGAAAGGGGGCCCGTGTTTGGTTGGCATCAAGCATAAACTGCATCACAGCTGTGAGGCTTCAGACACACAGGGAGGGGAATGGTAGCCTAGAGAAAGCAGGACCATTTCCATGATCATGGAAAAGATGTGGTTTCCAAAATGTACAGCAAGCCCTTTCCCAGTGGTGGGTGGTGATGAGCTCAGCTCGGCTCTGGCTTGGTCATATGAACAGCCAGAGAGCGATAATGGTACCATTTAGAAGATATTTATGCTAACGTTGCCTTCACAGTTAACAAGCTAAATCTGCCAACAACGAAGACTTTTAAATATTTACTACTTTCCTTCTAAGGCAATCAATTCTGACAAGCTAGGAAGTAGCATTAAAGCACTATGGAAAATGGTTTATAATCCTCTTATATTTATCTTATATTGTGTTTCTGGGGTCAAAGATGATGTCATTTTTCAATGGTTGCCAGCAGCCATATGGTCTGAAATTACAAATAGTGCTAACGGAAACCTTCATTTGTCAAAAAATCCAGATTTTTTTTGCAAGTAATTTCTCTATGTGATCTTTCAGAATACCATTGTGTCCCTCATAAAGTAAATACTAAGTGTTAATCCTTTTAGCCTTGTTAGTCCTTGCAGAGCTGTATAGTGCTACTGTTACTTTCCTCATTTAGATTTTTTCCAAGCAGCACGACAGGATGCTTTTAAAGGATGCACAGGCCCAATTTTTTATCTATGTCAAGGATGTTTTCTTTATAATCATTCTTTTCCACTGTTAAAAAGGAATGACAGCAATGAGAAAGGTATCTGAGTGTAAAACATTAGTAAGATATTCTTGTTCTGAAAATTCTGAAAAGGTTGTGAGTCAGTGAAGCAGACAAACATAACTTCACTTGCAAAATCTCTGTTCAGCATAGCACTTAAGCATGCACCTAAGACACTTTGCCGTCAGTGCTTAAATTTAAACATGTGCTCCAGTGTTTATTGAATCTGGTTCATGATACACATCCATGAGTATGTTTATTTAATGAATAATCTTTTTTAATGCATGTTTTCTTTTTCTGTAGCTCACCAAGCCTCATTCATTTTGGGCCCTTCTATTAAACATTTGTCCTTTTCCCAAATACTCTGTTTCAGGAAGGACAGGGCCCTTTCTCATACTGTGATTTTTCAATTATGAGAATTTGGTTTCCATCTCAGCAAAATTTTTGAGAGCTTGCAATGCTGGTTGCCATATTTTCAGTCTTATCATATCAACTTGCATCAAGTAAAAGCTGGCTTTATAGGTAAATTGGGTATAAAATAAAGGTGATCCTGAAGCAGAAGATAAATCATCATTATAAACATCATGATTGTTTGCACTACTTTGTACACAATAGGTAAATTGCTGCAAGGCGAAGCGTAATTTGTTTTGGAATTAATAATCCTAATTTTAAACAGGAATAAATTACAACAATTTATACCACTTTATATCAAGCTATCAACACTATATCAGCCATGGCGATATGTATTTCAGCAATGTGACAATGTTTGTACAGAAAATCTCATTATAGAGAAATCCTTAGAGGCTGCCCTAAAAGTAGTGGGCAGCAGACTTGATCGGGATATATGATCCAGTCCCCTTTCTCGTCTTGAGCACTGGAGGGAGGGTAGGTGGTTGGGCTGAGGCCACCATTGCTGTATGGGTTGTAGAATCAGGACAGACTTGCAGTATATGACCACAAACAGGACATGGTGTACGTTCCCTGGTGCTGACCACTGTCTCTACAGGTCTGTCCGACCATCGTTTGGGATTGTGGAAGGGGGAAGAGGGCACCTGCAGCGCCGTTGTGCAAAGGCACTGGTCTCTCCATCATGGCTGCAGGGAAGTGGGCAAGAAAGAGGACAGGTGGCTCCATAGTGCCTGGCCTCAGAGCTGCATAGTCAACAGCATAGCTGATGCCCGCCAGGTGAGGATATGGCTGTGTGCCTGGAGCAGTACGCTCTGCAGCTTTTTTCTGCTCTGCAGCTTTTCTCTGCTGTATGCTTGTCCCACTGTTGCTCATACATCCCCCAAAGAGTCTCAAACAGACAGAACATCATCCACTTCCTACACGGCTTCAAAAAGGTGGGATTTCCCCTTTTTCTAGCAAAAAGTTTGGTTTTTTAAAAATTGAGTTGTTATTTCACACCAGACCGAAATATTAATCTTGGTTTTAAACTAGGTTTGTATAAACTACTTTGATATACTCTCTAGCCTTCCCTTAACATTCCTACATGTTTATGAGAAACTTATTTTATTTGTAAGCTTTCAGGTAATCTCTGCCAGATTGCAAAAAAATGCAAACATCAAGAAAAATACTGGCTTCTGTAGTTCGGCTGTAAATGCTAGCACTACACAGGGAAAGCATCGTATTCATCTGCTAAATTAAAAAAAAAAAACAAAACAGAGGTATAATTGCTTCTTCCAAACTAAAATAAAAATTATATTTCCAGATAAACAAGTATGGATTCCAGCTTTCCTGACACCAATACTACAAAAATAATTTACTTTTTATTAATTGATATTGCAACAAGTGCTGTTTCTTTTTAGGAGGTAAATATTCATTAATGAAAAATGCAAAAACAATCTTGAAACATCAGTGTGTCTGTGTGTGATGTATGTCTACATACAAAAATTGCTTTTACACTGCATCTTTGTATAAAATAAATGAAAACATATTAACAATAATGAAAACGATACATTATCAGATGTATCATTAGAATTTATTAGACTAAATTCTGGCACTCTGAGTTCCATTTGAAATACACTTCTTATAACCAATTTACAAACTTCTCAAAAAAATACTTAGAAGAAAAATGCTTCCAAACAGGTGGTCACTTCATTGAATCACTCTCTAGTAAGTTTCCTCTCAGTATTTTTACAGTTACTATATTGCTATGCTTATTCAAAATCAATATTAGTGTTAAATTCCATCCAATATACATTGGAAAAAAATCCCTGTTGTTAATCTTTTTGGTCAAACCCTAATTGCCACAGACTGGACATCTTGTATTGCAGTCCAGCATTATAATGTCAATGTAGTTAAGGTGTTTGTCACTCTTGCCATTTTATTTCTCACTTCTTTCAAATATCATAGAATCATAGAATCATAGAATGGTTTAGGTTGGAAGGGACCTTGAAGATCATCGAGTTCCAACCCCCCTGCCATAGGCAGGGATACCTCTCACTAGACCAGGTTGCCCAAGGCCACGTCCAGCCTGGCCTTGAACACCTCCAGGGACGGGGCTTCAACAACCTCTCTGGGCAACCTGTTCCAGTGCCTTACTACCCTTAAAGTGAAAAACTTCTTCCTAATGTTTAATCTAAACCTGCCCTCTTCCAGCTTAAAGCCATTCCCCCTCGTCCTATCACTACATACCCTTGTAAAAAGTCCTTCCCCAGCTCTCCTGTAGGCCCCCTTTACGTACTGGAAGGCCACAATAAGATCTCCCCGGAGCCTTCTCTTCTCCAGGCTGAACAGCCCCAACTCTCTCAGCCTCTCCTCATAGGAGAGGTGCTCCAGCCCTCTGATCATCCTCGTGGCTCTCCTCTGGACTCGCTCCAGCAGGTCCATGTCCTTCTTATGTTGGGGACTCCACAGCTGGATGCAGTACTCCAGGTGGGGTCTCACGAGAGCGGAGTAGAGGGGCAGAATCACCTCCCTTGACCTGCAGGCCACACTTATTTTGATGCAGCCCAGGATATGGCTGGCCTTCTGGGCTGCGATTGCACATTGCTGGCTCATGTTGAGCTTCTCATCAATCATCACCCCCAGGTCCTTCTCCACAGGGCTGCTCTCCAGCCATTCTCCGCCGAGCCTGTATTTGTGCTTGGGATTGCTCCGACCCAGATGTAGGACCTTGCACTTGGCCTTGTTGAACTGCATGAGGTTGGCTTGGGCCCACCTCTCCAGCCTGTCCAGATCTCTCTGGATGGCATCCCTCCCCTCCAGCGTGTCTGCCTCGCCAAACAGCTTGGTATCATCAGCAAACTTGCTGAGGGTGCACTCTACCCCACTGCCCATGTCGCTAACAAAGATGTTGAACAGTACGGGTCCCAGTACCGACCCCTGAGGAACGCCACTCGTCACTGCTCTCCACTTGGACACCGAGCCGTTGACCGCAACCCCTTGAGGGCGACCATCCAGCCAGTTCTTTATCCACCGAGTGGTCCATTTATCGAATCCATGTCTCTTCAATTTAGAGACCAGAAATATGTGTTGAAAAATAAGAGGTATGGGTAATGCAGACCGACACTTAATGTGTGTCTTTGGGTCTAAGACCATCATAAAATTAGAATATGAAGTTTTATATAGTCCCAAATAAATTTGATGGTTTGGTGAATAAACATGATTGTGTGATTTAAAATAAAACCCCACTCTGGAGTGTGTAAAAATCCCAGGGCATTGATGGGCAGTGTAAATAAAGTCAACTCCTCACTGCAATTCTTGTTTCATTATTATTAAATAGAATGGGAATTCCTGCTTTTCTGAACTGTGTTGGAAGCCCTTGTACTGAAACGTGACACGTCTGTCACTGCTATAGTCTTTCTCTCTGTATCCTAGAGCACTCTCTTTACCTTTACACCCTCGGTAGCTGAATTTTCTGTATCACTGGACGACTATTAATAGTCTTGGTTGCCTGCATGATGTGAGTGGTTCTTCACAGACTGTGATGTCAAGGACAGGTGTTTTTAGCTTGCCCGTCATAGCAGAATCTGGTTCTATGGAATAAGCAATTTTTGAACTTGATGAATTCTCTGACTTGATGGTAAATGTTATGGCAGAATATTACCATTTCTGTCCAAAACTGTAAAGCCTTGAAGAAAGGACTGACAGGTGTATAACCTTGTGATGTGGATTAATCTATACAGGTAGTTTTGGTAAAATAAGTGATTTGCAATCCAATAGTTGAAATTCAGTCAGAGTTCTCTACCTCTCTCAGGAAACACTAAGTCCTCAGTGAAATCACTAAATGAGGTACAATAACTGAGGCAAGAAATACAGAATTGTAGCTATTATTTAAACTACAGTATTGAGGATCCAACTTAATGGAAAAAAAAAATCATTAAACCAAACTGAAATATTGAGCTTTCTAATTATTAATAAGTAGGAGGGGAGCTGCAGGAAATACATTGTTTTAGATATTCTGGTAATATAGTCCTACAGATTTGTCTCAACAATGCATTTTAAGAATATGGTACAGAAAAAAATGAAAACTAAAGATATACCAATTTTCAGAAATGAAATAAAAACAGACCAGAGACTTAAGAGGAGAAACATGTGACAATATTTAAAAAAACCTTTTTACTATTATTAATATAAATGGAAACATTTCCCTTACTTTCATGCATCAAGACTGACTAAATATTAGAGAAATAATCTAGTCATGTTTTCTGTATTTCAGGAGAATTATTTGTTAAATTTTGTTTCTTCATCATTTTGTAAACTTTAAAGCAACATTACATAGGAGCTGTTATTGTCAAAGGTGCATATATTTTAACTACTTCAGCTGAGTAGAAAAAACTACTGTTCTTTTGCTGAAAAATTCCCCTTGTTGACAATTTTATTTCAGTTCTAGTGCCTTATATAGACTTCAGAGTAAGTCTGGTCATTATTAACTCTTTTATTTTAACTATATTTTCTTTTATTGAAATCCCTAAATTATCTATTTATACAAGTAAGGCCATCATTAAGCAAAAAGACCTCATGCTGCACTGAGGGAGCTGATCTTATCTGGAGTCAGGTGTCCTATTGTGGAGAGGGGGAATCAGCTTAAAATCTTACAGCCAGCCAATGAATTTGTTCATTCCCAGTATACCTCAGTTTCAAATGCCTAGCAGATCTGTAAGTAATGGGAATGAATTGCAAGTTTCTGAATTCCAAAAATTAAACCTGAAACTTAGAAGTGGCAATCTGTGCCGTGGATTCAATTTTAATTACTGAATAAAGAGTATTCATTCTTGCCCTTTCAAGAGGTGTTACAGTTTTTTCTAAGTGTGTGTTTTGTACAGAAAACGGATATCTTAAGTGTCACAAATAACTTTTTTTGTTTAAAACCATGGGAGTCTGAACTCATAGTTTCTCTTCCGTAGGAAAACAAATTCCAGAAAAACTCAAAGAAAGTTGTTTTTTAACTATGTGAGTAACTTTAAACAAGCACTTAAAAATCGCACAATGTCATGAAACATGAATGTGTTGTAGTTGAAAGGATAAGATTCAAGATTCTGTAACAACAAAGGAGGAATGACTCTTAAAAATTGTGACAATTTTTTAGGTCAAAGTGACATCAAGGCTGTCACAGAAGCTCAAGTTATGGTCTGTGAGTCATTGTTCACTCTTCTGTTCAAAATAGTTGTCTGGCTGGACTAACGCTCCTCAGTAACAGTAACAGAAAAGAAATACAACATAGCTATGAACTATGAATAGTTTCTTTTCCCTCTTTTCCCACTGATCTGTTAGATAATTAAGCTTCTCAAAATATCTTAAAAGTTCTCTCAAAATATCTGTCTGACAAACTGATGTGAATAATTTGCATTTTGTTAATGATAAAATTATGTATGAGAGCTTGGAAAATTACAGTTTTTTATTTCTGTTTGATTGCAGGCAAAAATGGAGTTAAAAATCGGAGGCAGAATCTCAGCAGGATTAGAGAACAGTCTTTCCAAATTAGGAAAATATTACTCTATTTTTGTGGATTGTCCAAGATGCAACTGATCAGCGGTATTTTAGACATCCCCTGTGTTGTGGGGTCTTCAGTTTTAATGGGCAAATAAAAGTAAAATCTTCTAATTGCGAAAACCACCTGATGCAACAGATGAAGTGTGAGGTCCATGTTATAACACTGAAGAATCAAACTGAGTATGAAAATATGGTTGCATTATATTGACATACATGTCTCTGAAACGTAGGCAAGCTAAACTCTTCATTGACCTTCAGGGTGGTGGTTCTACACTCTCCATATAGTCAAACACACGAATAAAACAATCAGGGCTGAAAATCTATTTCTACATAGGCAGCAAAACAATAATGCAATTAATCTATGAAAAGGACTTTCATTATATCATTTAGTTTATTTTGTTGTCTCACCATGAGTAGAACTTTTAGGTCTGGCTTGCTGAAATCACTGCTTATGTAGGTTTTTTTGACTTGTTTTGGTTCAGCTCACATACTGAGTTTTTCTTCATAATGAAAAGATCATTTATGCCTGCAACAAGCATGAGTGAGAAGTTGACTCCTCTGCTGACTATTTGTTGTGTAGTCCACACGACAATTGGGGGTCTGTAAGTTGCATGTGTAGAAAGGGCTGAGAAATGTTGATGGACGTGGATCAGCCCTGGTCTCTATGTTTTCAGCCTGTTTCACCTGCCCCTTTTCTGGAACAAATCCAGCAAAGTTGCTGTGCCACAGGCAGCTCAGGCAGAGAGCGAGGCACCACCCATCAGGAAGCAAATAAGCAGAGGAAATATGAGCCTCCTGTTGAAAAACTGGGGTGGCAGAGAGATACTCTTATCTTTTGGGCCCCTCTGGATCACTAGCTGAAACTTGTACCACTGCAGGCGAACTTCTCCCCAGGAATTTTGTGGTAGGATCACTGGGTAGATTTCCAGGGGGCGGTGGAATGAGAGAGACTCTTCCTGATTCACAGGGCAGGAGATCTCAAAGGCAGGGAGAGGCTGGAAAGCAACCTGCCTGATATTCCCCAGTATCATTCAGTCTATTTCACTATCTAATGGCAACACCCTTTCCCAAATCTACTACCACAAAGTTGGTAGGGTTTGTTTGTTTGTTTGTTTGTTTATTTTGTTAAAATAAGTCACTTGGCCCTGCATTACTGCTAGAACTGGAATATAACATCCATTTTCAAAACCCATTTTGCATGCTATTTTAAATAGCTGACTGAAAAGGAAAGATGTGTGAATGACATATTCTCCGTGACAGCAATGATGAATCAAAACCATAAGTGGGGTCGACATGAAGGAAGTAATGGACATTGAATCAGACTGGGCATAACTCAGAAGCTTCGTGACCCAAAAATTGGTGCAAACATTTTCTTTGATTTGTGGAGAGATGGATTTGCTTTTCCACATTCTGCATGTTGAATGTCAGATCTGCCAATGCTCAGTTTTATCTGCTCTCCCATTCAAGGGAAACTCTTGTATCTGTATGATGTCAGCATGAAACCATAGGTCAACCTAGCTGCTGCTGTACGTGAAACATCTGAGAAGCTTGTAATAAGCCATAAACCCAGTGATTTGCATGTTTGTTTTGCATGCTGTGAGCCAGTTTATTATTCTCTTTAAGACTATTTTTTGTGTGTGTGTATTGTGATTGCAAATAATTTCTATTTCTTTCCACTCAAAAAAACACCTGGTATGGTAAAAACAAGCAATACAACTCTTCTGCATTCTGATAATGTCCCTCTGTTTCTGTGGGTGCTTTTTTGTTTTGAAAGGGGCAAAAAACAAGTAGGTCAAAACCTTTAATCATTTTGGCAGAAAGAGGTAATAATTAGGCTAGAAGCACCTAGGAGAGAAATTCCTGCATAAGGAAATTTTTATTTGATGGCTCTTGGCTCTGGATTCTGATCCTCGTTTGTGTACCAGTGAGTATTGCATGAGGAAAGGCAAAACTTCACTCTTAAGCACTCATGGTTTAGAAAATATGAAGGTCTGTATTCCAAACAGCACAATTTAGTGGGGTCTGTCAGCAGAGCAGAATGTGAAAGGAGGTGCAGAAAAGTGGAGGAGATCTGTTTCTCATAATCACAGGGCTGGAACTGGTCCACCTTTCTCTGCCTCCTGCTGTGCCAACCACTACAGACAACTTAGTTCAGTACAGATACCTTTTTGAAATGTTGCCCACGTGCCCTGACACTGCAAAATATCAAGCATCTCCTGTCATTCAGGGTAGTCTATCAGTTGCTACTGGCGTAGACAATGCAAACCTTTTCACACTGATTCCCTCTTTCTCATAGGCTCCATGTTTGTAGAAGAACCATGAATGATATTTCACTATATTCAAAGTCAGCAAGTCCTTCTTCAAAAAGACTCATTATATTTCATGTAAAGTTTTTTAAGAATCCCATATTTTGTTAACAGCCCTTTAGTGGGAAAAGGGGAGAGTAAGGAATGAATAAATAATTAAATTATGCTACTCCTCAGAACAGGTATCTTCATTTATATTGGATCAAAGGCAAATGTCCTGATAGTGGTATATCCTTGAAGACTTAAAAAGCTAACGTTTTTGCATTTATCAGAATAAATTAATTCCTGGCAACTTGACAGAGGCAGACATCTCCAATCTCTTGGGTTTGTAGTCCACAAAGAATCAGATATCTTTAGTTGAAGGTTGTACAAAGCTCAGAATATTCAATGTTGCAGGCTCTTTGTGATGTACAAGGCTGTGACTCTCATTTAACGTATCTTTGCATGATGTCTAGGACATTTGTATCTCAATCTAGTCAGGTCCTTTGGATGCTGAAGTTTAAATGATTAAAAATATGACAGGCTGAGGAACATGGTGAAAGCCTATTCCCATTATCTAAGTGGAGTTTAAGTAAAAAATAAACAATTGCAAGAATTAGGAGATTTGTTAGGTGGTGCTTTTTTGCTAAAATATGCCCACATTTATTTTAAAGGAAGTTTTGCCTAAGTTTTACTTAAAAATATTTCCCTTCGTGTATAAGCTACTGCTGAGAAAATATATCAGTCAAATTTCCCTCCCTGGTTACTTCATTTGAGTTGTTCACCAGAGAAATGAACTTCTGGAACAGGCTTCCCAACTGGAGTAACGGTACAAATGTGGTTTTGGTTGTATGATGAAATCTGATGAACTTAAGAGTGAGGTTATATGTTAAGCTTTTTCTTGCTGATAAAATATGGATCTGTTCCCTATCTTTACACCTGAGTCTCGTCTTTGTACCTATGAAAGAAATCATAACACAAAGCTACTGCAAGACGTTGTAACACAATTTGACAGTTTTTATTTTTTTAAATTAAATAGATGCAAAAAGAGAATATTGGACCATTTATGGTACTTTCAAACACTTTTGGATAAGAAAGTAACTATGAATGTATTTGGATACATTTCATTCTTTCTAAGAACTTCACTCTGTATCATTACTCTGGAGGAGCCTAATTCTAAAACACGTAGAATATTAGTTTAATTTTTTCCTAGCATGGAAATTGTCACATAATTTCCTGTATTGTGGTCTGGGTTTTTTTTGGCTGGGTTTGGTTTTCCCCCTCCCCCCAAAAAAGAAAGGTCATCTAAACACTGGTAAGACACAATGGATTCCTACTGACCTCCAGAGAGTTGGAGGACCTCTTGACTATGAGTGATACAATCCATAAGAAAACTTCTCTTTATTGCTCAAATGCAAATGGACAACTAAACAAGTAGAATGTGTGAATGTACCAGTCAAAGGGGTCCTGAAGTAAGTGCTGAATTAAGACCCTAAAAAAAGGCTATGGAGGACAGAACAGCACCTTGATCATTGACTAGTTAAATTTCATTTGCACTTTCAAGGGACACTTCAGTAGGCAAAGTCAAGAACAACACAATGGACTATTGTTACATGTAAAACTGAGCCTAGTTTATTAGGAACAGGTTACAGAGTGTTCACAGATAAGAAACATGAAGACAGGCATATTCTTTCAAAAAAGGAAGTATATGAATAAAAATTCTATTTCATGTCCTCAGGAGAGCAAAAAAATGTCATCATAGAGGAACTAAAAGGGAGATGTTCCAACTCGTGAAAGGAAAAATTAAATGTCTCAGAAGTGATGTAAGCCAAATTGTTGCCTTAGAAATATAAAATCAAAGCTGTTGAATATTACTTAATAATGAAGGAGCAGCAACTTTCCCCCTAACACGTAGATAAAGGAACTGAGAAATTGAATTGGTTGTAAGACTTACTAGACTGTGGTCTTATTTTTCAAGTATTGTGAGAGATTATTATGTAAACAGTTGCATTCTTTTTGACAGTCAGTTTCTGTGGTCAGTTTATTATGGTTAATATGGGTTTTGGAAGTAAGGTCCAGTAAATCATTCTCATTGCTTTCAAAAAGTGCACATTTTGTACTGCAAGATGTTTGCAATGTCAATACTCTGGATAAAGAAACAACAATGATTTCTTGGTACTTTGCACAACCCTCTTACATACTGGCACCATTTCAGTTTAAACTCCTAACCATTTTTTTTTCCTGCTTGAACACTTTTCAGTGGATTTCAGAACATTAAATAGAACTCTAAAGTACAGGGCATGGTAAGACGGAAACTGTATAGATTAACACTATTAATTATTTGTGAAGTTATTTGTGAAATTTTTAAAATCAATTGCAAGTCTTCCTACTTCTTGCTTATTTGCATTTAAATAAAAAAATTGAACACATTTCCTCATGCAGTAGTTAAAGTAATGCTCTATGCATAGTCTTCACCTTCATCTTCATGACTGATGAACCATGCTGTAAAGAAAGTTTTCTGCCCTTGTCAGGCTCAGCCCCTAAAAACACAGATTAATCACTACCTTCTTCATTTAAGTGTAATTTTTCTGTGTTTATACATGCATTATTTTACCTTTTAAAAATATCCCTATAGCTTCAAATCTTGCAATCTGACAGAAAGTAGCAGGAATTATTACTTAACCAAGTGTTCCTGGTCTACAGGACACATATGGAGGGCAACAGACCATGTTGGACATGACTGGCTGGCTGAAGAAATATGTTTTGGGTTGCAGTTCTTGGCCGTGGAGAGCACAGACTGAAGCAGGAATCCTTATTGCACCCACAGTACTGGCAATAGAACACCAGGTGTAAACAAATTATCTGAAAGATAAATGAAATTGTCACCCATGTGATTTTGTGAAACACCTTATAGACAGACAAAATCCTTGGCTCTAATTCAGCAATTACCAGAATATATATTTAACCTGAAATATAGAAACGGTCCACTTAGAACTGTATCATCATATTGAAACATGGTTTGAAAATGTTTACACCCACCCTCTTCCAGCTCTGGTGTTTAAGCAGGGGATTTGTCCCCAGCTAGACCTCTGTAGCTTGCCAGTACTGCTTTGCCAGGAGGTACCTTTTATTCTGATCAATCAACATTGTTTTCCAGCAAAGGACAGTGAAATACAGCCAAGGGTGGGCTGTGAGAAAAGTGTAGGAACTGCCTCTGCAGCATAGCTCTTTGCAGAGTACATATTAAGTCTATGACTACATGTGACTGGACCCTTTGTTCTGAACTGCAAAATGAAAAAGACCTAGGGATTAAGTGACTTTGCTTTCCACAGAAGAGTCTTGGCAGGAAAAAGTACCTCCTAGGGAAGCCTTCTACACTATCAATCTGTTATTGGCAGGAGGACTAGTAAAAATCGGCTTCTTCAATGTCCTCTTAGATGAAATTCCCATGTTACTTTTGCCGGTCATGTACCAAAACAAAATAAGTTCCACTCAGTTTAAATGTGTGCTTATACATAGACAGATCTGGATTATTAAATGTGTCATCATTAAAATCTCTCTAGATGGGTAATTAACAGCATGAAGTAAATTAAGCAGAGACACGCTGTATCTAATTTGAGTTACTGTACACTAGTTCCTTAGTGCATACCTCCAGAAATTGGCATGATGGAATGTAGAAATAATTTTTCTTAATAAGAAAAATTAGTGGCAATGTCACAGAAGCTCATTGGAAGCTCATGCCATGAAATTACTGCAGACATTCGAGCCATTAGCATGCATTTTGATATCTGCACTGCATTTCGTAAACAGGATGTATGTACACTTTAGGGTGAAAAGCTTATTGCTCTTCTTTTTCTGAACTGCTATTCCATGAAAGACAATATATTATAATGCATTTTAGTTACATGATATATGTTTTGTTAATGTCATCAATGTCTTAGCCACTTGACGCGTGACATCGGCAGAAGGCTGCAATATAAGCTTTCGGGATGTGTGTTACAGATGTGTAAACATCTGAAACGCTGTTCTATACAATAAGTATCTACCATAGGCCAAATGCAGGACGGGTACCCTAGCAGTGTGAGGATGTAAATCAGTGCCTCTGTCAGCCGAACGCGTCACAGATTTCTGCAGGGAAAATAAATAGTTTCTCCATAACTCACATTGCTTCTGCTTCTGTTGGTGACTGGGAAAGGCAAGTCGGTTTGGATTCTTTCCCCACAGTGCAGTCAGAGGACTTTGCTTTTACCTGAGCCTGTGCACAGTCTTGCAACAATACTTGTGTTTCTGTCGACACCTTCTCTACGGCAACAACAAAATGGGACAAACAAGTATGATTTTCTAACACAGAGTTTTTGTTCTTGGGGCAGTGTGATAGCATCTCTAAGTGGATGAGTCGCATAAGTTCCTTTGTCAGTGGTTGCCTTACATGGCAAAGTAGTGTTTTACGTGCAGATAACTACTGTGCATCAACTGATTTGTGCCAAAAATGTAGTATAAACAGAGCACTTTCAGACTCAGCGCAAGGTCAACTGCAGGGGCAGGGTACAGATCTGACCTTACCTGGGGATTTCAGTACTTCACAGGAAATAGTGAACATGCTTTGTCTGCTGTCAGGATTTTTGAGTGAGATAACACTGTTTTTTTTATTATCTAGTTATAGAAAAACAATAGCTTTGAGTCAGTCCAGAGAAAGCCTTAGTGTTTGCCTTTACAAATTTGCTCTCAGGGGAATTTACTGTTTAAAACATTTTCTGCAAAAGTGATTTTTAAGCAATACAAGAAGTGGTCAGTGATAAAAAGGAACACTGAGAAACATAATTCCCAATCCTAAGAGTTTTTACTAGAAACCTGTGGCTAAGTGTTACTTCCCATAATTAAAAGCCATGACATCTCCCTGTCCTGTTAACAAAGGTATCTCAGTCTCCAAGGATTCTGAGCGAGCAGCTCTGATCTATTTCAAGTTTGATCATTATTCTTAGAAATTGTAATTTAGGAAAAAGACTTTAATGATGAATTAAGTGAAGGCAACTGTAAATTTGGGTGAGAATCAAAAGTTTTCACTCAAATGTGACAGAAACAGCAACCATATAGACTCTAGCAGTACTTTCATCTTGAATACTTGTCATGATTATTTTGTCCATCTGTGGTTTATTTACCTCTGTCTTTTAATATTATTGTTTATTGTTTATTTTTTTTATTAGAATAGTGCCAACAAACCTCCTTTATGAACCAGAACCCCATTCTGTTTGTCTGTGTATAAAAGCATTAGAAGTCATAAAATTGTGTGATGTGTATAACAAAATCTACTTTCCTCAGTCTTGTTTCTGCTGGTGGAACACCCTGCAAAAGTCAGTACTCTGCAGAGCCTCGGTGTGCACAGAAAGCTAATATGCTTGTATGCAACACTGAAAGCCATGCAGCATTGCTCCTAGGTTTTGTAAGACTGCAAAACTTCTTGTTTTAATCTTCTCTTGCCTTGCACTAAGCATCCAGAGGTTCAGAGGAATAACGGCTATGAAGAAGGAATCAAATTTACCCTTTAAGTTTCCTCTTTAAATGTTGTAGATCAAGACTCAACCCCCCTTTCAGCTAAAGGAGGCACATATATCAAATTAATTTCATACCTGCCTTTTTCCTAAGCAGAACAGCCATGCTGGGCTTGAGACACTAAAACTTCATATCTGGGCCCACTCTTTTCCCCTTGTCAGGAGGCAGGAAGCCATTACAAAGGCTATTTTCCATAGATCTGTTTTCACGGGCTAACTGCAACACCATAAGAGCAGAGAAGGGGAAGTCTCTCTACAAAACAGCAGACAAAAAACGATTTCGAGTGGTTATTATTTAACTTCTAGCTCAGTCAACACTATACGGCATAATTCTACCACGTGTCGTTTGATGCAGGAGACATACAAAATCACCTGGTTAACCAAATTACATGTTATTTCCAGCTTCCAGCTACTCAGTAACTGGCTACAGGGATTAAGGACAAAACTGGGAAGAACTTTGCAATAAAATTAAATTAAAATTCCCAAATGTTCTATCTCTAACAGCTAGGATCGTGGGGGAAAGATAAGAGAGCAGCACAAGGAACTGAATAACATCTTTTTTAATTAAAAGCCATTTGTAAAATCAGTTAAAAGGAGTTAGGCCAACATGAGCAATAGGCAGAGGACATGAGACAAAACCAGGCATCTCTGCTTAAAAGCAATAGAAACATGCTGTGTACTGTGAAAGAAATTAGAGCCTGTGGGCATGATTCTGCTCTCAGTCACACAAGGAGTAGAGTGCACCTGTATTTTAATTAACTGCACAACATTGTAAAGACGATCATAATCAGAAGCTATAAATCCACTAGACAGTTTGGGGCAACCAACTGATGAACCAGGAGCCACTCTTATGTATGCAGGAAAGGACTTACAGAGGTAAAGATATTCACAGCTGTCAACTAATGGGTGTCAGTGGCCACTGTAACAGTGAGAGGTGGTGATCTGGGTGTATTCATCTATGAAAAGCAGTATACTTGCTGTTTGTTTGTCTGCTGTTCCTTATGAGGTCACGCCCTGAGCTCTGTTTCACCTGTCACATTCTACAAACTTGTGTAATTTATTTCCCACATTATTTTTTTCCTAGCTGGCTTTATCTTTCAAGATAATATGTATTTTTACTTGTCCTAATTTGAAAGAGGAATCCTTGTTTATCAGACCCCAATATTTTGTCAGGATTCATCATAAAATATTTTACTTTGTTAACAAGTATATATATGAAAGCCATATAACAAGATGATTCAGATTTCTTGCTGGTTGCGTCAGAAACATTACATACTTATGTCACAGTTTCCAGAAGTTGCTGAGATGTCTTAAAGGCACTGTTATCTGAGAAATTATCTCATTAATATCTTTTAGTTAAGAAAAATATATGCCAGTAAATTATTTGCTTGGAAAGCTAGGAATTGGTTCTAAATGTCTTTGGACTAGCTCTCATCTGGTTGCAAGGACTAAAGGATGTAGCTGACCTGTGCTCTTCTGGAACACATTTTCTCATTAAGTTGCACCTCAAATTAATTTGGTTCACATGCTCAAAGACAACGCCATGGTGAAAGCCAGAGTGCAGGAGGTGTGGATGACTTCAGGGAAAGCATTCTTCACCTCAGCTAAAACATCGATGCATCTGTATTGATTCCAATCTTTCAAATATTATGTTCAATGGATGCAAAAGCTGAATATTCTTCTGAGATTCCTGATTAATATTCACCTTTGCAAAAATAATATTTACATACATGCCTGGATTTTTCAGAGTGCTCTTCTGTCAAACTACATTTGGATCCGTATTTAGCAATGATTTAAGCTCAACTACACTGCTAGCAACAAATGCTAGAAAAAGATTATTTTTTTTTCCCTTCTATTTGGCAAATTTTATTTTATGAAATGAAGCCACTTGTCTACATTTTCCTTTAAGATGTTATTTTTGATAGAAATTAATAAAAAAATGTGTTTCATCTTCAAGCTTGATATTTTGATTTGAAAATGTTGCCATGGTACCCTACAGGAGCTGTAGTTCAAGCCCTGCTAGTCTGCTGGTTCTGTTGGTGGCTCAGTTTCCCTGGTTAGATCACATTTCTCTTGATGTGTCTACTTCTACTTCCAAGATCCTCGGGTGAGTCTGTATCTCAGAAAGTGGTCAGTAGAGAAGAAAACATGATTTAGGGTATTAAAGCTGCAATATTTGGAGACTGCACCAGGATTTCCAGATTTCCATTTCCAGTTTAAGTATTTTGGTGTTGGGGTCTTTTCTGCTTGTTTCTATCTCCTGACTATATTTCTTTGTAATTTTCATGGCAAGTGGATTTATTTGTTGAAAATCTTTGTTTAGTTAAAAAATGCTTTGCTACCCCAAAACAATTTCAGCAGAAAAAATGGTGTCAGCTCTGTGGCTATATTCTTACATGTAAAATCAATGGTTTGCTTTAACTGTGGTGCAGTATTTCTCTGACCTACCTCCAAAAGCAGAAGTGAAATTAAACCCAGAGTTCACATCAACCACTTGAGTTATGAGACTTTGACATGATTTCAATTTTACACATCATTTTCCTCAGTCTGTTGAAATAGATAAGCAAAGTGGGCAGGGGGGTAAGATTTTTCAGGACTGGATTTGCAGCTAATGTGGTTGTCAGAGCTAAAGACACGCACATTCCCAGAAGTATTTCTATCTGTTATTTTTCCTTGAGGAGTATCGTCTTTCTGAAATCACCTTTTGCAAGGTAATCAAGTATTCCCCAGCGTGTGGCTGATGGTGGTCCCAGGGCTGCATACTTTACAGCATACCTTCATCAGCCTTTGACATAGGACAGAAACTGTAATTTGGAGCCAGCAACGTAAACCCCGACACAATGGAGTAACTTTTAACTGACCTAAATCAAGCATAAACAATAAAGCAGTTTGAAAGGTTTGGTCTACAAAAAATGTCACAGTCTATGGAAGAATGCTTCCTCTGTTTGATCTGTCACTAGACTTCTCAAAACATGACACTCCTTGAACATAATATACTTTGATGATAAACTAGATTAACTTTCCCAGTACAAATGAAAGGCCACCTGTTGCCAGAATGCCCATATTCCTTGTTGGCTGTCTTGTAGCTGTCATCACTTCAATGCAATCTGCGCCCAACATGCTGGAATATAATGAATATGTCAGGAGTTGGAGGTCAGCCATCAAAGTACATGAAAACTTGGCTTGCATACAGTGTCAGCATGGAGGCCTCGCCTATCATCTTGTGCAAAGGATTTCTGCACCACTTGATTTGTTTGCACAGGGTTTGTTTCTGTTGGATGGAACACATTTACTGAGAGGCTTTTTGACAGCCCATTCAAACATTTTCAATTTGGAAAATGGTGCTTCCTGTTTCAGGCTCTGTAACTGATGGGTGGTGTGAAATGCCACTGTAGCTGATCATGCTTTGTGTTTATTGTTATTATTTTAGCATGAAAAGAGCCATGACGAGCGTTGAAGTATTTTGATAAGAGAAAAGGATATAGCAGGGATACAGTGTATCTATCAAATCCTATCTCTTTTATGTAGATTTAGTAGAACAAAGATCCTTACTTTTGCTTTATTTCACCCTGCTGGAGATTATAGTTATCTTTTGTGGCTTTGTAATTTGTCTAGATTAAAGATTTCAGCCTCTTACCCATGGTGAATCTAGTGGTTTAAAATACCATGGACATTTCTAAGAATTTGTCTAAAGGATTCTTAAACTGGTGAGCTTCTGTTCTCATCATGTGACCTCATGGGTGCTTTATTTCAATTTTTTTAAAGTGACCCGAAGCACATGAGGAAAGGTTGAATACTCTTTTATGTCTTTTCTCCACATCCTTCCCCATCATGTTGAACCATTTACACAGTAGGAGATCTCAGAACATGAGCGTTCATTTCTTGCCATCAACTTTCTTCCTCCTCTTCTGCACAACATATCCTTCCTAAAGCTTCACACATTTTCTTGATTTTTTAGGTCCAGTTATCTCTCTCCGCATACACAAATTAAGGTGCTCTGGGTAAACTACAGTAGTAAACCTAACCCTGGCCCAGCCTAAGGGGCCTCACAGTTTCTGAAAGAGAAATTTCAAAATATTCTGGGTTAACAAATGTTGGGGTAATGTAATTTCTTCACTTTTAAAAATAAATTTGGATATCTTACTTATTACAGGCCAGCTTTTCAAGGCCCTCAGGAAAAGTGTCCCTGACTGGGAAACACAGAAGCATGAAAAGCTGTATCTGTGGTTTGGTTTCTCTTTGTGGCCCCACCAACAGCTCTGCATGTCCCTTTTATGTGTCACACCCTTTAAAATTAGCTCTACCTCCTCAACCACCCTCAACAAGCACAGTGAGGATAGCTGAGAAACTTAGGAAGGGCTTTGGGAAGATGTCAAAGCTAGCTGAGGCTTTTTTTTTCGCACTTTTGATATATGAGAAGAATGGGTTCAGGCTGAGAAACTGGGATTTGGGGAGACCCATACCTGATTTCTAGCTCCATAGCTAGAAAATTCTTCATAGTGAGAAATCTGGGTGTCCTAATTGTTTGATTTTTTACATGAACTGCTTCATAGTTACTTTTCAGTGTCATTCACTTTGTTTTTTATCTCAGAGGTTATGGTTTTTAAACCCTTTTTTTTCCTAACTGAAAAGAAAGAAAGAAGGTAATATAGCTGTGCCCAAATTATTAGCAAAAACGTGAAATTGCCCATGTAGATAAGAAAGAAAAAATGACAGCAATTTTTGGGGAAAACAAGAAAGGCAGGATGAGTCCCTGCTTGACTGAGGGGTTTTGGATACCTACCTTTTCCCAAGACATGGTCCTAACTCACATTTCTAACTTGCTGGTCTGGTTGGTCTACTTTGGTTTGTTCACCTTCATCTAAAATACGGTACATTCACAAAAACCCAGACATCCTGATGGCTGCAGGTAACAAGCAGCTATTGAGTCACAGAAGTTTCTACTCCCTGTGTGACACTCGCATTTGATGCAAACGGAGCCGTGTCACCAGGAGAGTCTGAAAGCACCACTCCCCTTTCAACGTATGTTGGTTAGGATTTTTCTTGGGAGATGTAGATGTCAATCTTTTAAGCACATAAGGGATTTGAACTTATATCTTTTTGCCTCCTTTGTATTTTGTAAAATATATTTTAATATCATGGGTTATATCTTAGGTTATTTCATTGGTGTATCTCCAAACTAAAACCATCATAAAATACAGCAAAGTTGAAGACAACTTAAAATGAGCTGCTAGAAATGAGCTTCCCTAGAAAGAAACAGGGAACACTCATATTCTGTGGTGTAAAATATGGGCTTGCTTATACCTTTTAGATACCTTCAGAGTATATGCTCTGTATCTGCTTGTAACTGGTGAGAACATAGTCAAAAAGTAAAACCTTGTGCTGAATGACAATGTACAAATTAATTATTTCTCCCAGTCAGTTTATATGAGTGTATAGAATGTAGCATTTGTGTGGTTGCTCTGAAGATTTTGTTTCAGGTAAGTAGAGGTTTGCATATAGTAATATAAAAAAAGAAATCCTATGCTGTGAATCACAAAAAGCACGCTAGAAGCAGAAATAAATTACAGACGCACTGCAACAGCCCTTACCCACTTCTGTCCCCAAATCCCCACCAGATTTAGATTTAAGTAAAATTTTCAAAGGGGATATCTCTTCCTAGGTGATAGGCTAAGATAGGATTTATCTCATGAAAAAGAAAGGGTGACAACCTATAACAACATACTGCAGTAGAGAGAATGGTCTTCAGAGCACTTGCATGTTATGAGGTAACTTGTGGCCAAATTATGTGCCTTTACTCTTGTCCTGGCAAACAGACATAAACAGGATTGAAGTCTCAATCATTGGCAAGTCCTCCTTATTCCCATAGGGTTTGAGTTGCTAAATTTAGATTTGAGATGTGATTTTCCATAAAACCCTATCAGCCTGTGACTTACAGATGAACTCATGAGCTTAGCTGAGGAATGGAAGTCTATTTAGCTTTAGAATATTGTAACTTACAGAGCTCATCTTAGAGAAAGAGTTTTTTTCTTGGACTTTGACCCTTTCCATTGTCTCTTGCAATATGATAAATATCCATCAAAAATGAATAGAAATGCTTCTGTGGAAGCTGACATTTTCACATGTATACTGAATTCCTGGGGAAAAAAAGAAAGAAATTCCTACTAAATATTTAATACAATGAAGCTGAGATTTTTTTCAGCAATTCAGTATGTATGTGAAAATGTCAATTTGCACAAAAGCATTTGTGTTCATTCACAATGCATGTGGGAAACGGTAATCCTTTATGCTTCTCTAGTACCTTGCTTTAAAGGTACTTGAGGTGCTTTACAAACATTCATTAATTAAGGCCATCAAGCCTTTGAAAGATAGGTGCACTTTGCTGATCCAGCATAAGAGAAAACCCAGAGCACCAGGACTTCACCCAGAGCCCAGGAGCAGCTGCACTAGGAAATAAGTCCTTGTCATTCAGGCTTTGCACTGGGACGTTGTGTAACTGTGCACCTTTTGGGTCTCTGTCATGGGCTCACTATAATGTCTTGAGCAAATCGTTTGTTTTTTCTGGATAAATCCTGAATGTGTTGTGATGAAGTAAGTGATGAAATTCTATTGCATTAAGCTAGGTCAAGATCTTATGTCCTGTAAACACACTTACATTAAGAGTGGAATTACATTTCCTTATCAAAAAAATATATATACCCCTCTACATTGTTAGCAATGTTCATGCTGGTGAGTTGTTTGTTTATCCAAAGTGCTGCAGAGAGGTCTACTTCTAACATCTTGCCTGAGCCAGTAGGCTGTACTGAGCTTCAGAAAAGCTGAACAAAATTTGGGTGTAGACGGAGGTAAAAGATTGAAATCCATTTTAATTAAAAGATAATTTCAATTAGCACAGAAAAATGCCCATACCTAACAAAAATATTGGCTCCATCCAACCCTGTATTCTACATTGGACAATGGCTAGTACCAGATGCTTCAATGAAAGTGCAAGAAATCCCACAGTGGACAATTATGAAATAACCATTTGGCTAGGGCAGTCAGACCCATGACCCATGTCCAAATGTTTTCATTTAACACAAATTGCTTCCACATCTTTAGTAATCAATTTAATGCAAGACAAAGTTAAACGTGTCCTGGAGATCTGTAGCTTGATTCTTGCGTTGTTTAAAATGCAACAGCACCTGTCCGATTAAGGACCTGGAAGATGATTTGTTCCTCCCCTCTCCACACAAAAGAAAAATCAGCTTCTTCAGTTGTTAATTCGTGTAATATCTGCCTTGTTTAATTGCTGTTTCATTGTTTACCAGTAATACTCAAAAATCTTTAACAGGCATGTTCTTATTTTTAGGGCAGGAGCAGTGGAGGTGCTGGGTCTTAAAGGACAAAGGGAAGCAGTTACCAAAATGTGGCTTTCTTCCACCACCTAGAGAAAGGCACAATTACATTTCTGTGCAATTACATTTTCTTTTGTCTTTGCAAACAGAATCCTGCCCCACTATTCAGAGCTGCTTCCATTGGGTGGAGGTGTAAATGGCCGAAAGAACCCATGAAGTGACCCTGTGCTCTGCCACAGCCTGGCCTAATGCTGTGCCCCTGTTTTCTTCTGCGCGGCCTCCTGGCAAAATCCCGAGGGAAAAGGCCGAGGCGTATCTATAGACTTGCCTCCAGCCTGTCCCGTGTAGAGCAGAGCACAGGCCGTTACACCATGCTCTGGTACCTTTTATGTGAGTGCCTGGAACTTCTGTGCGTGCTTCTGTACCACCACCATGTTCATTCATGCAGCTTTGTTCATATAAGGCTGCTACTAACTATACAGTAAAATAGCCATTTACAATTACGTACCAAGTGAAATATATTAATACAGCTCCCGTAAAATAAGTTTAGTACCTTGAAATGGATATTAGAATTAAAAACAGAGAGAAATGGATATTGGAATTAAAACCTGTTTAACAGATGTTCCATCTATTATATAGTTAATCTCTCATTCTGTAAAAGCATTTAATAATCATTTGGTATATACACAGTAACTCCCTCATGAAAATCTAAATTAAATGTTTATTTGGGGATCTTAACCTAAAGCATTACAGAGGAAAGATTGTTATTGATTCCACATTGAACCCTAGGCCTTGTTAATTAATTGTGTAATTTAAATTCATTATTTATGGAATTAGTTAGCCAAAAAGCAGAAGCAATACAATATGTGTGTGTTGCTATGAAACGCGCTTTCAACGCCAAATAAAGGAATTTTTCACTGGCCCTTGTTAAGCTGTATGTTCCTTTAGGAAGGTCCTGCTTGCATTATTCAAGCTTTTTGCCTTCTTAATTGTTCTTGGAGGAGGTAGATGTGGCTTTGCAAATAATCCATGTATTTGTTTGTGACCGGAATTCAGCAACTGCAGGCCAAACTATATGCCAGTTGTAACTTCCATATTAAGGGCAAAAGAAATATTATAATTTCAAGGTTAATAAGGCATCAGAAACTGCCTTATATGTAACAAATCTAAATTAGTAGATTTAGGTAAAATTCAAAACTAGGAAAATTCTACCTAACAATTACATGAAATATATACATCCAATCATCCATATATATAAAATATATACATGCATATATATACACATATACACATATATCAAAATACATTTCTGTGCAAGCCCTCCTGGTGGTTCTAAGTATATTAATACTAGGCAGCATTTTGACTTTTTCTCATGTACAATCTCATGTGAAGATACTGTTAGAGTTTTCTGTCTTAGAATGACAGAATTTTCTGTCTTTTTTCTTTGTTTTTGTTTGGATCCTGACTTAGGGAGAGATGTACATAGAAGGCTAGAAACTGTTTTATTGGCTTGGCTCTTCTCCTTCCACAGCTTATATATTTCTTCTTTTTTGCATTTGGGTAAATGGCATGCAGATTTTATTAGGATTCTGTGCATGATTAGGGCTTCTTGTTGAACTGTAATATCTCCTTTACTTTCTCCAAGTTCCTTTTTCCTTCTCCAAGTTCATTAAAAGACCTCTCTACATTACCTCATCCTCCAAAGATCACACCATGTGTGCACAATTACCGTTCTTTACCTTGAAAACTGGAATTTACTGCTAAATACTTACTCTGGCTGAGCAGCAGAGATCAATACATTATCTGACTGGAGGCTGAAGCATGCTGTGACTCACCTTTGCAGATGAAGAAATCTGAAACAAATGTACCTTCCTTCTAGTGGAAAACTGTTGAGGAATCTTCTGAAAGTTTCTGCGTGTCTTCTTCTTGCTCAGTTTGTGTAAGTCTGAACAACTGTGAAAAAATCTCTTCAGAGAGAAAAGTAGTTCCTGTGTAGCTTGTGACTCCAGGGCACCTGAAGTACAGTGGAGGAAGGCTGCTCCTGGGCACACGCAGGTGGAATGGCAAAGCTTCCTTGATGAGATATTTCCTTGATATCACTGGTGTCTACTTTGTAGAGCTGAAGCTGCACTTTCTCTTATTCTTTCTCTTTTTAGGAGGTGATGATAGCCTACATTCATGGCTCTATAGCTCCACTCTGTGAGCTCAAGGTCAGCCTCCTTGTTTGACACTGAACATGCATACAGCTGCCCTGTGCTCAGCTGCTACATCTTCACTTTTATTCTCTGCTTCTCATGCCCCTGTGATTTATCACAGTGTTTGGGAATAGTCTCTGGGAAGTGACACTGCTACATGAGTGTGTGAAATCCCACATTGGTGTCCTGAAGCTGATGAGCCGAAACAGAGCTACCCCTAACCTGGAAGGATGGTGTGACCCCCAAGGCTGAGCTAAGCCATCTCCATCTCTTACAGATAAGGAGATGCTTGCTTGGAAAGAGGGACAGTTCTCAGAAACGGCCCAGAATCCTCTTTCTGGGTGATAATTTTCACTTTTTTCCTCACTTCACCTTACTATCTTAACCACATACTGACTGCCATACTGATGGTGCCGTAGTTCGTGCACGACAACTATGCGGCAAAGGTGAGACCGAGGACTGCGGCGTGAGAGGCAGCTTATCTCCAGAGCATGTACAGCAAAACTGCTGCAGACCTCATGGCATATGGCCTCATTCTTCATTAAAAGCTAGGTCTTCCTTCCTACAGTTCCCCCGAAAGGATCCTCTCTATAATTGGAGATGACACTGAAACGAAATTATACTAATTTTCAAGGAAGCTTACACAGGTAAAATAAAATATCTAGAAATTAAGAGACTTAGGTTCTTCTTGACACTACTATTTGGCTCATGGTGCACCCTGTCTATCTTGTGAGAAAGACTGGCAAGTATTTTATATGCACTGAAAATACAGCTCCCACTCTGTACAAGATGGCAAAGTTAATGCTACTGCAGGGACTGAAATGGCTGCATTTCTAACGTTTTCTTATTTTTAAGAGATTCATTTTACTTTTTCATGACAGAGGCTTTCATGCTCATATATGTACCAGCCTATTCACGCACAGGTGGGTAGATAAACACACCTGCATATGCATATGCATATGCGTGTGTGTGTATGCATGCAAATGAGCACATATTTACTAACTGCACATATCAACTATACAGGTAGTAAATGATACATACTATTTTCTTTTAAAAGAAAATTTAGTTTTTAGTTATGTAATGTTTTCTTACACGTCAATAACATGGGATATGGAAGATAGTGAAAATTAGGACAAACACTGTGTTGGTACAAATTGTTTTCTTGGCTTCTGTTTTCTACTTGGTGAAAAAGGAGGATTCAAAGTAAAATATTTCAAGGAAGTGCTGAGTTATACAAAACAAACAAACAAACAAAATTTGGCACAGATAATAATGAATCTGGATCTGATACAATCTGAAACACTGAAAATTGGTCTTGGCCCTTCAGAGTTTCATTTTCTCGGAGAGAAAAAAAAAAAAAGAAAGTCTGTCTACATTTGTTTCCTTGCTTATTGCAATTCTAAAGTATTTCTAATGTACACAGTTTTTTCACCAAGTCTCTAGACAGTCTCTAATAAAGTAGCTTTTAAGCCCAACAATTCCGATCCTAGAAATGTATATGTATCAACAGCGAATATAACTGATGTCTGTAAGTTTATTGCAAGGCGTCACTTTTTTCCTATTTGCAGAATTTTCTAGTGATTTTCTCCCAAATAGTCAATTATTAAAAGTTCTGACTGTGAATATTCTAAAGTAAGAGACTGAAAAAGCCAAGGTTACTTTTGTAATGCTATCAAGGTCAAAACACACTTCCTGCAAGATACACTTGTGGGTAATACACATGCATTCACTATGTGCTAATGTCACGTATTTCCTTGTAGAAAATGCATGCGTTATGTAATACACATTAAGGTTAGACAAAAGATCAGAAATACTTTTCATAGAATAATAGAACCATTTCCCCACAATGTTTCCGAAATAAATTGTGCTTCCACTCCAAATACTAAGGTTATCAGTAATTGTATGTCTAACTGTAATTTGGGTATACCTTTCAGTGTGGAAGGGTTGATGAGGCATAGGTTTTAATCAATTCTATTTGTGTGCACTTACTCTTTTGTTACCTCTGTGTACATATAACTTGCTTTACAGACTACCTATTTATCCATAGCTATGAAGTAAGAGAACTATCTTAATATGTTAGCTCTTCGTATGTGTATATGAAATGTATTCCTTGGTCTCTCTATAGCAAATTTGTTTTCTATGTGAGGTTGAGAGGCCAGAATGTCTGTGATTGTGTCGTTCCTTTATTTTCTCATGTTGCTTTGTTTATGATAATGTCCTTTGCCATTATGTTGAGAGGCACGTCTGCTTTTTTTTTTTTTTTTAGTCCATTTCTACTCTACAGTAATACTGCAGGAAAAATAGCAAGCATAAATCAGAACATCAAGGTAAGTCCCACCACGCTACAGTGTACAAATAGCTGTTGATGAGTTTGCCATGCTTACTGAACTGAATAAATATGAAAGCTTTTCGTGTGCATTCCTATTTTCAGTCCCAATACAGTGCGTTAACCTCAGAATATCAAATTGAATCAGGGGTTCTGAGAAGAGCTGGCTCCAAAGCAGTTAGAATGACACTCTTCATTACACTATCTAGATTCAGGTTTCAGACAACCATAACCAGTGCTTTCACAACCTCTCACCTAAAGTCAGATAATGTACAGCCACCCAAATAAGCTACTGAATTTCCCTGCAAGTGCTTCTGAACCTCTCGAAATGTGAAGTCCATGGAGGCCCTGAAAACTGAGACTGAAATTGTTATGAAGAGACTTTACTGGATGAAATTTTTCCTTGCCAGGCACAAATAAACAGCTCTCAATAGGGTGCTCACCACACAGTGTGTCAGCACATATTATGCAGTCTGGTGCTGAGTGGATGTGTCAGCTGCCCATTAGACCACACTAAAATAGAATTGCTGGGAGCCTGAAGCATGAAGCATGATATTAGATAAAGTGATGAAATTTCACTCGATTAAAGAGCCAGGTCAAGGACAGTTACCTCAGGAAATTCCTTTTTTCCTAGAATATTCTCACAAGTTTGATAAATTTATCCTCCTTTTCCGCTTATTTTCGATTATCATTCAAATTATATGAATGGCTGCATTTACACTTGCTGGCTTCCGACATATTGGGGACAACAGGAACGGTAGATTTTTATTATGTAAAAAAGGGGACGAGGCAGAAAAGAATTGACTGTGCTCCACATTAGAGGCTATAGGAAATGTTAGATTGATTTGTTTAGAGTTGTTTGTGTTTTCTTCCTCTGAGGTGAGAGCAGCTGGGATTTTTTGTTAGGCTCACTGAATGCTAGCATACAGCAGCACCTGAGGGAATAGAAAATTGCTCCCTTTATCCACGGGAAACGCATGCTGTTGGCAAAAGGATCTGCATCTGTTTTGCTTCTTGACTGGAGTGCTGAGGCCTCACCTAGTCAGATAAAGCTGCGGATTTGATTTAGTGTCTGTATCAGCTCCTCAGAGTGCTCCACAAGAAGAAATTAGCGCGCGCGGCTAAATCTGCTGCGTTTTATTGCAGTTTATAGTTTGGCAAGAGCTGTCTCTTTCCACCTCCCTCAATTTAATTTCAATTAGGATCACAAGTTGCTCTGAAACCTAAGAGGAATCTGAAAGGTTAATTATCATTGAGTATGTCATCCTTGGAGCCAGTCCCTGACCCTTATCCTGTGAAGCTTTGGTACAATTTCTAAACAATATATGACATCTTGCAAATTGTTTTAATGCTTATTAATTAGAATATGCAAGCTCTTCTCTTTCAGTGGGTCTCCTCCTCATGCTATGCCAGGTGTAAAGCAGAATTTGCAGTTAATTCAAACCCGGTCATCCTTCTCACACAGTTGCCCATTCACCCATGTACAAATGTATCGTAGTGAATCGCATCAAAAATTCCAGACACTGAGCCTCTTAACTGTTTGGCTGTACTGGTGTTGAATTCTGGGCCAGTTAGAGATCGGTGGTTACAAGACAGCTGCCAGATAATAACATTTAGTCCAGGCTGAATTTGATTCCTTTCCAATACTGTATTTTCGAAGATCAATAAATTAACTCCTACATATATACTTCTTAATACGTGCAAAGCTTGCCCTGCAATTTTACAGGCATGCTCATGGAGACTCAAATGCTCTTTTGGTATCACTGATGAAGCTGAAAAAAAGTAATATTTTATTCACCCTGAAAGCAAGTAAAATTTTGCAAGGCTGCAGTTACCACTGGAGATACCTGTCTGATGAATGGGTTCATGAAAAATGCCCAGATCAACATAATACAGAGGTTATCATAAAATATGAGACCTTAATATAAGTCTGGGGAAAATTACCTTCTGGATGACAAATAGCATGACATTCACCCCCTAATAGGAGTAATCTAAGAGTCTCAATAGACACAATAATCCTACCCAAGCACACATTTAGAATCTCAAATTATACTGCATGTAATATTTTGTGTATAACATATTGATAATAAAAATAGATGTAGTATGGAGAAGAGATGCACAGCAGAAGTGAGGTCAGGCAATTGCAGAGGCATACTGATGAAATCTAATAATTGTTTTCCATTTCTGCTTTTCCTGTTTTGTGGGATTTTTTTCCTCTCCTCCCCCCACCTTCTGTAGGTGACCGCTTACCTTCTGCTTCTGTGAAATTAATCTCCTAGAAAAAGGGCCACGACATCCATTTTTATTTATTTAGATTATATTTATTTATTTTTACCTGTGAATTCTGAGTCTAACCTCAATAAAATTTCTTCATAGGAAACACACACACGTACACCAGTCCTGCATGAAGATGATGAACTTGTTACTTTTCATCTGTATGAGGTTAGGATTAAAGTAACGTAATCCTTAGACAGACAAAAGATAGCACCATTTGAAATGGGTGGATCTTAAAACATCCCTTTCACATCCTCATTGAACCGGCTTCCGAAAGCTTGTCTGTCACCAAATGCAGGCAGAGCAACCTGAGTGAGGCTTTGTTGGTATTCTCGCTGTGTTTTGCACTGCTCAGGGTGCCTGCAGCAAAGCTCTTGTCTCTCTCTCGCTTTTGTATTTTGTTTTGTTTAGCATTGTTCTTAAACAAAACAAAACAAAACAAAACAAAAACCTCCAGTCTTTTGCTTAAATTATTTTAACATAATAAGGCCCTTTATGAAGCAAGGAAAGTGGATGTTAACTGCTGGTTGACAACACAAGGACATGTCTGTTTATTAAAGAGCCTGTAGAAGGAAATCTGATATGCCACTTCCCCCCTTTTCCCATCGCTGGAGGAGTGATCAACTGCTTCTGCCAACTCATACCATCTACAGCAAAAGCTGCCTGCTCCAAACATCCTCTGTCATCCTAGTCTCTTCCATGCACCCCCCTGAACCACAGCCAATGCTAAGGCGTGTGGGCACCCTGACAACTGGTAAGGAAATCTGGTCATACTTGTTTGTTTTTTTCTTTTTAACATTTTATATTGCCCACTGTTTGTGCATGCTGGACAGGGGAAGGGGGGTGAGGGACTCTCCCCTGATTCACACACAGGATAACCCTTTCCCTTTCATCAGTTTGTGAAGAAAACAGTATGGTAAAGGGACCAAAAGTGGACTGTTCAGGCTCTGGGATAATATCAGGGTTGCAAACACTGAGAATAGACATTTCACTGATTTCTCCCAGTATCATTTTCTTAAGGAAGAGTTTAAGTGACACTGTGAAAGTGTGGTCCCTTGGCTCTTTACACAGAGTGACAGCCCAGCTTAGCCCTTTCTTTCTTCGGGTTGTGCACCCTGAACTCCAGTGTGAGCAAGGTCAAGCATAATGTTTTCTTGGGCTCTTACAAAGCCCAGCTGCCAGGGAATATAAATTACAGTGAAGTGCAAATACCACCAGTTTCCTGCCAAAACCTTCAGCAGACGTGTGCCACAGGGAAATAGTAGTTTGGTCGGTGTTCTCCACACTCCAAAAAACCCAAATCCACAAGCTGCTAAAGAGTGTGCTCACAGTTTTCATTAAACTGTATTAGTTGCTCTCCTTCAAGGACCAGGATGTAAATCACCTTACACAGAGAAACTCAAGGAAGAATATGTTCCTGAAATGTTGTCTTGAGTACCAGGAACTGCTAACTATGAGGCCGTGCAGGGTAGGGCATGCTGCAGTGCCACACCTGATGGTCCTCTCATTAGGAAATGTGAACTCAAATATATCCTTATTGTTTCCCAGGGTGTGAAAGCCGATTCCTGGCCTCTTCAAGCTTGTGAAAAGTGAAGCTGTTCTTCCCTTACACCCTGCTAGTCCACTGTGCGTCATTCAGGCTCTAGTCAGCATCATTTATATCTCCCCACTCTTCTCTACAACCTCTCCATTGCAGTTTTTTCCGCAAGTGACAGTATAATACTTCCCTTTTCACCATCATGCTTTAAAGAGCTGAGCAGTTAGCACTAATGATGTGAGGTAATGATGTTTGTGTTAAGGCTTGGTGAAACGAATTTCACAGTTGGTGCTTGAGGGTTACTGATTCAACCTCTTTGCAAAGTGAGCTGGACAATCCTGGGTGGCTTGTACGTATTGTTTGGAGGATCTTCTTTCCATAATGACTGGAGGGATCTCATGCTTTTTAATGCAACTGGAGTTGACAGAAGGTAGAGTGATCTGCCTTGATCTCCTCTGCTCATTATTGCTGCATGCCCTCTGAGAGTTATGTGCATTACATTTGGCAAACATCAGTTTCCATGTGTAGTTGTGTTTCAGATGAATTGGCTATTTAAGTATATAGTGTAATACTAGAAGGTGTTTGCTTTGCTTTGCAACCTAGCTGCCTGTGAAGTGTTATTTGTCAGAATCAACAGTTTTGGTCCAGAGGCAGTCTAAAAAAATGTTACAAAACACAAGGATATGATGAGGCTCTTTGGCAAAACCAGCAAATGCCTGTCCCCACATCACAGGTGTGATGGTCTCTACTCAGAAGTGTGCAGGTTTATACAGTCCATTTAGACATGAGAGTAAGCTCACTAACAGAAACACCTTAAATCACTGGAGGTTCAATTTTGGTGAAATTTCCACAGTCACAACACAGACGTGCTGCAGCTATTTGGATCTGAATCCACTGAAGTACATTTACAATGTTGTTCCTACGCAATAAGTGGCATCACCATACACAATTCCTCAGTCCTTTTAATGAACCTGTGTTCAGAGCTATATTATTGTAAATATTACAGAAAAAATATCACACTTTCCTTCTTTGCCTGAAGCATCATACTGACTAAACCAAGAAGTTCAGGGTTTGGTTTTGTTCTGGCTTTTTTTTTTTTTTCTGTCAAGAAACTGAAAAAATGCGCTTGAGAGAAACTTTCCTCCCTTATTCTCTGGCAAGTATTGATGTTTGTCTGATTTGTGACTCTGCTAACTTTAGGGATGCAGTAGCTGAACCTGTACGATGATCACAGACTCACAGATGGTCCATCACCCTGTCTCTAGCATCTCATCTCTTGTATACAGCCCAGGCAAAAGTGGTACAGAGACAAGTGTTCACAGGAGATGCTGAGGTTCTACATGCAACTTTCTTCCACTGAAATCCTCTGGCACTCTGTGTTCCTTCACAATGTCTTACCTGGTAGTACGTTTATTCCTAACATGTACCCATGAGTGAACACTTTTTAACTCCTTCATTATACTGCACTGTGAACAGAGCTTTCCCCTAGGTAAGTCCATTATAAAAAATCCACTGGACCTTTTTAAAGAAAACAGTGTCCTGGCTGGCAGTCAGTGCGGCACATTTCAGCTCTGGGGATGTGGCACATCCAAACCGTGCAGAGGAAGCAGAAATGCTGACAGGCTCAGAATGACAGCAATGGCAGGGTGTGCAGCTATACTCATTTGATTTACAGCACTTAGCAGTAGTGGTTTTATTATAGTGCATCTGAATATTTCTGAGGGTCCTTAAATGCTGGGGTTTTTCTCAATATTGCAGCTGAAGGGCAAGCTTGTCCTGTGATTCTTCTGTCTCAGTTAAGTCCTGTTTATGTTGCATCTTGCCAACATGTCATCCCATCAAAGTGTCTAAGAAATGTATGATGAGATAAAGCTTTACAAAAAAAAAGAGTTTCTAACTATCCACATTATCTTTTCTCTATGGAAAAAAGTACACAGTCATCCCATAATTAGTATTCACTTCTATTGTGTAATATTGTACCCACTTTCCTTCTCCTACTTTTTGCTTTTTGCTTGTCTTTAAAGATGTAATTTAACTGTCTTACCAAAATGAGTTTGACTCCCTTTTCTAGATCATCCTACAGAGAAAGAGAGCTGCTAGCCTTTGATTCTGTCTATCTGGAGAGAGTAGTGATTAAACCTACAAAGATTTGCTCTTAAATCCAGATACAAAATGAGATAGTGAGACTTTGGACATATTACATCACAATTTAATAAAAAAGTTGGGTACACATGGCCTAGATGACACTAGTGAAAGGAGATGTAAATTTTGCTAGGAAACCACGACCTGAGACGGATACAACTCTGTCAGTGTGGAAGAACAGCTAGAAAATATAAGGTGCAAATCAATGGGCAGGAATGATCAACTGTACACATACAAGATGGGAAAAGTTAGAGAGAGCAATTATTAAACAGAAGAAGGGTTAGGGGTTATAATTGATCAGAAATCAAAATGAAGGTTTTCAGCACTGTCTCCCATAACAAACTGACAAAGTATTGACTAGATAAGTGAATGGTAAGGTACACTGAAAACTGGAGGAACTGTGGGGCTCAGAGGGCTGTGATCAGTGGCCCAAAGTCCAGATGGAGGCCAGGCACTAGTGGTGCGTCCCAGATGTCAATACTGGGTCCAGTACTGTTTATTTTCGTTAATGAGCTGGATGCTGATGTAGAGTATACCCTCAGAAAGTCTGCAGATGATACAAAACTAGGAATGGCTGATACACCAGATGTAGTGCTGCCATCCAGAGGGATCTCAACAGACTGGAAAAATGAGCTGACAGGAACCTCATGGAATTCAACAAGGGAAAATGCAAGGTCCTGCCCCCAATGGAGAAATAAGGCCATGCACCAATACAAGCTTGGTGCCAGTTGGATAGTAAGGAGCACACAGAGAAAGACCTTGGGATCTTGGTGGACAACAAGTGGACCATGAGCTAGCTATGCACCCTTGCAGCAAAGAAGGCCAACAACATCCTGGGTTCCATTAGGATGAGTCTTACCAGCAGGTTGAGGGAGATGATCCCTCCTTTCTGCTCAGCACTGGTGAGACACATCTGAGTGCTGTGTCCAGGTCTTGGTTCCCCAGTACAAGAATGATACGGACACCCCAGAGTGAGTCCAGCAGAGGGTCATGAAGAGGAAGGGCTTGGAGTATTTGACATATTGAAAAGTCAAGAGAGCTGGGACTCTTCAGGCTCAGGAGGATCTTAACAGAGTGCATAAGTACATGATAGGAGGGTTTAAAGAAGATGGAGCAAGGCTCTTCTCAGTGGTGTCCAATAGAAGGACATCAGACAATAGGTACAAGCCGAATAGAAGAATTTCCATTTAAACATAAGATTATTTTTTCTACTGTGAGGGTGATAAGACACTGGAATAGGTTGCTTGGAGAGGTTGTCTGTTTAGCCCACAGAAGAGAAGGCTGAAGGAAGATGTGATAATAGTCCTCATATTCCTAAAGATGAATAACCTATTCTACATATGCATGAAAGACAGACTAGGAAATAGTAGACTAGCATTAGAGTAAGGAAGATTAAGGTTGGGTGTCAGAAAAAACAAACTACGTACTAGAGAAGCTATGAAGTTTTGCTGACTATTCTTAAATAGGTTAAGGAACACCTCTCAGGAATAACACTGGTATAGTTGATTTTATGACCAGGAAGAGGGATGACTAGAAAATCTTTGGGGTCTGCACACTGGGATTGTTACATGAGTCTGCTCCTGGAAGCCAAACAAAGTACAAAGACGGAATAAACCAAGTGGCAAAAACAGGGAAATCGTTTATGGAATTAAAATGAAATGAATAAGTTTATTTTAATTTGGGTTGTCATGAGGGTTCAGGAATGAGGAGGGAAAGGGAAAAAAGAGGATGAGGATATCATACAGAAATTAAATGATTGACATCAGTTTGTCTCAAGATACTTTAAACTAGAGTCCACACCAAAACCAAATAAAAGTCACTGCTTAGCAGGCTTGTGGTGAGCAAGTCAGGTTGCTGTATTTGGATTTTTTTTCTTTTTCTTAGTGTGATGGAATATTTGTGAAATAATTCAAAATGTTATTTGTGGCTTTCAAAGTCCTAGGAATGTTAGCTTCTTCTGATATGTGTCCTCATGCTTCCATTCAAACCAATCAATCATCTGCCTACTGATCCACAAAGAAGGCTTTACATTTGAACAGTTCCACCAACAATTGATTTTTCTTTAAGGTCCATGATAACTGCTATACCAATAAAGCTGTTCTGTTTGTGACTAAATGTAAAATCAAATTATCTCTCAAAAACGTCAGAGCTGATAAATATGCTTTATTACTTAGGGTAAAGTACTCTATGCAGTACAGTAGAGACAGAGTTAAAGAAAGGGGATAATTAAATGGGGATGCCAGTAAGGGGCACAGGTAGGAAGTTTAGCTAGAAATTCCTATCATGAGGCTGTTTTGATATCAGTAAACACAATTTTTAGAATGAGAAGGGATTCAAAATTTAGTGATTGAACTGAAAATAAATTCCTTGAAAGAAGCTTTATATATGAACAATATCCTCTACTTAGCATCGTATCTTATTATATTGAACATTACTTGAATAACAATTAGAGCAAGAACAGAAAATATTCTTATTTTTTCCTTTTTCAGTTTTCAGATGACCTCTCTTAGCCATGTTAAGCACTCATGATGATAAACTCTAGGATCATGTGAGTGGTAGATTGGTTAAAACTAATTGCTGGAGAAAGCTAGATTTCAACTTTGAACTTTAGCTGCAGATCCACCCTAGGTCGCAAGGCAAAAAAGATGGTTTAGGGAAGCAAAACCACTTTCCTGTTTACTGAGCAGTTTCAGCCATTGATGACTAAGCTGCTGATTTTTTTTTCTTCCTTTGCTAAGGGGAAATAGATTATTTCTGTGGTAGGCATCTTATTTACTCTTGTGCACTTGCTTATTCATTCACACTTATAATTTATCAAACTAATTTCACTTCTTCATATCTCTTCCAGTAAAATAGATAATCCAATCTAGAAAGTCTTAAAAAACCACAATCTTTGCCTGTTTGCTACTGGGACAGATAAGATTCTTGTATTCTTTTGTAGCAAAAGAGGAAAGAAAGACAAGCACATAATTGGAAGACATCAGAAACCTACAGCTTGTAAGGCAAAATCTTGCAAAGAAATCACTGAGTTTCACCACAAGGCCATTTCCCAACAGCCTCCTTGTCTAGTGACTTTGATCAAGCTTTTCTTCACGAGGGCCTAAAGAACAACTGACTGATCTTTCCTCTCCAGCATCTGCTAGGGAAACTTCACATGGCCTCTTTTTGTAGTCTAATATTTCACAGTTTTTAAAGTCTTATTTTCCTTACTGTAGCTTTTTGTCAAGGTATAACTCAGTTCTCTTATGTTTGTTCATGGTAGTCAAATTTATGTTGCTGAAAGGCTTCTGTGTTAATTCATAATGTCCAACAAAGAATTCAGGGTACAGGGATCTGAGCAATGCTGTTGCACTTGGTGTGGAACATCTTAATATCAAATAATAATGGAGAAATTCAAGTCTGCTACTGCAGATTTCCCCTTCTCTCTCCATCCCTGACAGCAGCTGTACAAGGTAAGCAAAATGAGTTAGATATGGAGAAATAAGAATGATACCTGATGTCCTGGTTCTGGTGGTGATAGGGTTAATTTTCACAAGAAGCTGGGACTAGACATGGTTACCCAAACTAGCCAAAGCCGTATTTGGTACCATGTGATGCCATACTCAGTTTATAGCTGGGGGAGCTGGCCAGGCAGGCAGGAATCACTGCTCCGGAGCAGGCTGGGCATTTTGGGTTCTGATTGGTGAACAGTTAAGTTGCATATTAGTCGTTTCTGTCTATCGTTTCATGAGTATGTGAATTACAAGGAAGACCAATCACAAAAGTGGATCCTTCCAGGAAAAGCGCCGCTCCAGTTTCCAGCAGGCAGTTTCCCAGAGTAGAAGGCTTGATCTTACTTCTGATCCTCTTTAAGGGACTTCTAAGTCATTTTTGCAAGAAGTGAGTAACAAATACTATGACCAGGATTAGAGGGGTCCTGCCACCAGCCAGGTGGAGGAAAGGGACAACCAAATTTATTTGGCTGTGTGGATTCAATGGCCTGGCATGTCAGACCCACAGGAGTATAAGGCTCTAGTGTACACTGGTGCACAGTGTACCCTAATGCCATCAAGCTATTAAGGGGTAGAACCCATCTGTATCTCTGGAGTGATGGGGGGATTCCAACAGTTAACTGCATTAGAAGCTGAAGTGAGCCTAATGGGGAATGAATGGCAAAAGCATCCCATTGTGACTGGCCCAGAGGTTCTGTGCATCCTTGGCATAGACTGCCTCAGAAGAGGTAGGACTCAAAAGGGTACTGATGGGCTTTTGGTATAGCTGCTGTGGAGATGGAGAAAATTAGACAGCTGTCTACCTTGCCTGGTCTCCTGGAGGACCCTTCTGTTGTGTGGTTGCTGGGGATTGAAGAACAATGGGTGCCAATAGCTATCACAATGATTCATCAGCAGCAATATCGCACCAACCGAGACTCCCTGATTCCCATCCTTATGCTGATTTGTTGACTGGAGACTCAAGGAGTAATCAGCAAGACTTGCTCACCCTTTAACAGTCCTGTATGGCCAGTGGAACAATCTAATGGAGAGTGGAGACCAACAGTAAACTATCATGGCCTAAATGAAGTCATGCCACCACTGAGTGCTGCTGTGCTGGACATGTAAGAACTTCAATACTAACTGGAGTCAAAGGCAGCCAAGTGGTATGCCACAATTGATATTACTGATGCGGTTTTCTCAATCCCTTTGGCAGAAGAGTGTAGGTCACAGTTTTCTTTCACTTGGAGGGGCGTCCAGTACACCTGGAATCAACTGCCCCAGGGGTGGAAACACAGCCCCACCATTTGCCATGGGCTGATCCAGACCGCACTGGAACAGGGTGAAGCTCCAGAACATCTGAGTACATTGATGATATCATCGTATGGGGCAACACAGCAGAAGCAGTTTTTGAGAAAGGGAGTAAAATTATTCAAATCCTTATGAAAGTCGGATTTACCATAAAACGAAGTAAGGTCATGGGAACTGCACAGGAGATACAGTTTTTAGGAATAAAATGGCAAGAAGGACACCATCAGATCCCAACAGATGTGATCAACAAAATAACAGGTATGTCTCCAGCAACTATAAAACAAGGAAACACAAGCTTTCTTAGGTGTTTTGGGTTTTTGGAGAGTGCATATTCCAAAGTACAGTCTGATTGTAAGCCCTCTCTGTCAAGTGACCTGGAAGAAGAATGATTTTAAATAGGGTCCTGAGCAACAACAAGCCCTTGAACAAATTAAACAAGAAATAGTCCATGCAGTAGCCCTGGGGCCAGTCTGGGCAGAGCAAGATGTCAAAAACGTGCTCTACACTGCAGCCGGGGAGAATGGCCCTACCTGGAGCCTCTGGCAGAAAGCACCAGAGAAGACTCGAGGCTGACCCCTAGGGTTTTGGAGTCGGGGATACAGACGATCTGAGGCCAGCTATACTCCAACTGAAAAAGAGAAATTGGCAGCATATGAAGGGGTTTGAGCTGCTTTGGAAGTGGTATGGAAGCACAGCTCCTCTTGGCACCTCGACTTCCGGTGCTGGGCTGGATGTTCAAAGAGAGGGTCCCATCTACACATCATGCAACTGATGCTACATGAAGTAAGTGCGTTGCACTGATCACATGGTGAACCCAAATGGGAAACTGCAGTTGCCCAGGAATTCTGGAAGTGATCACGGACTGGCCAGTAGGCAAAGATTTTGGAATATCACCACAGGAGGAGGTGATATTTGCTGAAGAGGCCCCAACATCTAATAAACTACCAGAAAATGAGAAGAAATATGCTCTGTTCACTAATGGGTGCTGTCGTGTTGTAGAAAAACATCAAAGGGGGAAGACTGCTATGTGGAGTTCTACACGACAAGTTGCAGAACCGCTGGTGGACAAGGTTAATAGAGCCAATTTGCAGAGGTGAAAGCCATCCAGCTGGCTTTAGACATTGCTGAATGAGAAAAATGGCCAGTACTTTATCTCTATATTGATTCGTGGATGGTGGCAAATGTTCTGTGGGGGTGGTTACAGCAGTGGAAGCAGAGTAACTGGCATTGTAGAGGCAAACTCACCTGGGCTGCCCCATTATGGCAAGATACACCTGCCTGGCTAGAGAATCTGGTTGTAAAAGTATGTCATGTAGATGTCTACATATCCAAGAGTCAGGCCCCCGAGGAACATCAAACAACCAGCAGGTGGATCAGGCTGCTAAGATTGAAGTGGCTCAGGTGGATCTGGACTGGCAACATAAGGGTGAATTATTCATAGCTCGGTGGGCCCATGACACCTCAGGCCATCAAGGAAGAGATGCAACATACATATGGGCTTGTGATCAAGGGGTGCACTTGACCATAGACACTATTGCACAGGTAATAAATAGTGCACATTGTGCCTGAGCACTGGAGGAAAGCCAATGTCACTCCAGTCTTCAAAAAGGGCAAGAAGGATGACCCGGGAAACTACAGGCCAGTCAGCCTCACCTCCATCCCTGGAAAGATGATGGAACAGCTTGTTCTGGGCGTCATCTCCAAGCATCTGGAGAAGAAGGTTATTAGAAGTAGTCAACATGGATTCACCAAGGGGAAGTCATGTCTGACTAATCTGATAGCCTTCTATGATGGTGTGACTGGATGGGTGGATGAGGGGAGGGCAGTGGATGTTGTCTACCTTGACTTCAGCAAGGCTTTTGACACTGTCTCCCACATCATCCTCACAGGCAAGCTTAGGAAGTGTGGGTTGGATGAACGTACAGTGGGGTGGATCGAACAGTGGCTGAACGATAGAACTCAGAGGGTTGTGGTTAGTGGTGCAGAGTCCAGTTGGAGGCCAGTAACAAGCAGTGTCCCTCAGGGGTCAGTCCTGGGTCCAGTCCTGTTCAATATATTCATCAATGACCTGGATGAAGGGATAGAGTGTACCATCAGCAAGTTTGCTGATGATACAAAACTGGGAGGGGTGGCTGACACACCGGAAGGCTGTGCCGCCATACAGCGTGACCTGGACAGGCTGGAGAGTTGGGCAGAAAAAAACCTGATGAAGTTCAGCAAAGGCAAGTGTAGGGTACTGCATCTGGGGAGGAATAACGCCATGCATCAGTACAGGTTGGGGGCTGACCTCCTGGAGAGTAGCTCTATGGAAAGGGACCTGGGAGTCCTCGTGGACAACAGGATGACCGTGAGCCAGCAATTTGCCCTGGTGGCCAAGAAGGCCAATGGCATCCTGGGGTGTACCAAGAAGAGCGTGGCCAGCAGGTCGAGGGAGGTCATCCTCCCCCTCTACTCTGCCCTGGTGAGGCCGCATCTGGAGTACTGTGTCCAGTTCTGGGCTCCCCGGTTCAAGAAGGACATGGAACTGCTGGAGAGGGTCCAGCAAAGGGCTACAAAGATGATTAGGGGATTGGAACGTCTTCCTTATGAGGAAAGGTTCAGGGACTTGGGGCTTTTTAGTCTAGAAAAAAGAAGACTCAGGGGGGATCTTATCAATACTTATAAATACTTAAGGGGAGGGGGGCCAGGTAGATGGGAACAGTCTTTTTTCAGTTGTGCCCAGTGATAGGACTAGAGGTAACGGGCATAAACTTGAGCACAGGAAGTTCCATCTAAACATGAGGAGGAACTTCTTTCCTTTGAGGGTGGCAGAGCACTGGCACAGGCTGCCCAGAGAGGTTGTGGAGTCTCCCACACTGGAGACGTTCAAAACCCGCCTGGATGCCGTTCTGTGCAATGTGCTGTAGGTGTCCCTGCTGTGGCAGGGGGGTTGGACTTAGATGATCTCCAGAGGTCCCTTCCAACCCTGACGATACTGTCATACTGTAATCCATGCATGTGAAACGTGCTGCAGTCAAGCAAGCCAAGCAGCTAAAGCCGCTTTGGTGTGGAGGACAATGGCTGAAATATAAATATGGGGAGGCCTGGCAAAATGAGTACATCACACTCCCACAAACCTGCCAATATAAATGCCACTTGCTCACAATGGTGGAAGCAACCACCGGATGGCTGGAAGCATACCCTGTGCCCCATGCCACTGCCCAGGACACTATCCTGGGCCTTGAAAAGCAAGTCTTATGGCGACATGGCACCCCAGAGATAACTGAGTCAGACAACGGGACTCATTTCCAAAACAACCTCATAGACACCTGGGCCAAAGAGCATGGCATTGAGTGGGCATATCACATGCCCTATCATGCACCAGCTGCCAGGAAGATCAAATGATATAATGGACTGCTAAAAACTACACTGAAAGCAATGGGTGCTGGGACCTTAAGACACTGGAATACACTTAGCAAAAGCTACCTGGGTAGTTAACATCAGGGGATCTACCAATTGAGCTGGCCCTGCCCAATCAAAACGTCCATGTACAATAGGAGGGGATAAAGTCCCCATAGTGCACACAAAGAATACTTTAGGGAAGGCAGTCTGGGTTAGTCCCACCTCAGGCAAAGGCAAATGCATTTGTGGGATTGCTTTTGCTTAAGGACCTGGGTGCACTTGGTGGATGATGTGGAAGGATCTGACCTCACGGGGATTTGATTTTGGTTGAGAACAGCCAATAAATCAAGTTGTGTGATGTTAATTGCTAAATAACCCTGCTGCTCTATGTCATCACTGCTACAATTGCTATAGGCCATATCAAAGGTATTATAGTGAGAATCACTGAAACTAATGAAAGATTTAACTTTCATGAAATCAAGTAAAATGCAGTGGTGATGGAACTAGAACTGACTTCAGTACCTGTCACCCAGCAGCTTCCTTGAGATCGACACCTTGAACCTGCAGAATGTGGGCATGGATCATACCAGATACACCAGCTGCAAGCTCCAGGTACAGCATGCACAATCCAGCATCGCACACCATCTCTCCTGCCCTGAAAGACTTAACACAGATGGAGCCCAAAGTAATGGATTAATGAACTCAATGGACATCTTAGAAGGGTGACCTGTAGACTAAGGGACTGATATATGTGTGTGTGTATATATCTATATATATATCTCAAAGTCAGGGAAGAGAGGTGGTGATTAATTGTAAATGTTAAGATCTGGGCATGATGTAGATGGTGTAGAATAAGGGGTGAATAATGTCTTGGTGCTGGTGGGGATAGGGTTAATTTTCACAAGAAGGTTGGATGGGACACAGCCTGGATGGCTGACCCAAACTAGCCAAAGCCGTATTTGATACCACGTGGGGTCATGGTAGTACATAGCTGGTGGAGTTGGCTGGGGGCACAGGAATCACTGCTTGGGAGTGCACTGGGCATTTTGGGATCCAGTCAGTGAGTGGATAAATTGCATATTAATGGTTTCTGTATATTCTTTTGTCAGTACTATTGTTGTTGTTTCGCTCTTCCTTTGCTGTTCTGTTAAACTGTTTTCATCCCAACCCACAAGTTTTGCCTTTTTTCTTCCGATTCTCCTCCCATCCCAGCTGGGTGGGGGGAGGGGTGAGAGAGTGGCCACGTGGTTCTTTGTTGCCGGCTGGGTCTAAACCACAACACCGGATCATTTAAAAAATTTACACATCTCTTCTGGTGGGAGGTGAGAGCGTGAGCTTCCTGTCAGGCTGTGGATAGTGGGCATCCACACGTATTTAAGCCCAGTATGGAGGAGATTGAAGAAAAGTGTGAAGATAAGGTCAGGAGTTAAAAAAGAACTGGAGAAAATAGGTGTAAAGTAGGGTGTTTTCTCTGTTTGTTTGGTTTTGCCTTCTTTCCCTCCCTTCCTTCCTTTTTTTCCTTCCTTCGTCTTTTTGGTTTCATATCCATGTAATAAGTAATTTAGCAAAAGAATTTTGCTTCAGCTAAAATGGATGTGTGTCTCCTACAGGTTCAGCTAAGATGGGTGTGTGCTTGCTATGCAGTTAACAGATCCGTGCTTGCTATGGCTTCAGCTAAGATAGGTATGCGCTTGCTATGCGTTTGGGGGAAGGGATAGTGTTAGATGGGATATCAAAAGAAAACAACAGTGGAAAGTACTGGATCGTTGTGAAAAGCAAAAGGTGGTGTCGTTAGCCAAGATAACCACAGGAGTGTGAAGAGTAAAGAAGCCACCAGGAGGACATGGTGATAAAGACCACCAAGAAGCACAGCGCCTGCGCCGCCAGAGGGGAGGGGGTGGGTTGCATTCCAAGAGCTCATTGACTATGTAATTGGGGGGAGGTTGTGTGCTGAAAAACTCATTGATTATGCAAATGTTTTCGAAGAAAAAACATGAATAGGTATGAGGAATATGGAATAAAAACCTGCGTTTGTAATGGGGAAACTGAGGCACGGGAGGAGAAATCCCCTGGGTAGCTCCCAGCGCTGTAATAAATATCCTTTGCTCCATCGAATTTGCCCCTGACTAAAATTCGATCCAGTGAGCGTGTTTCTCACATCCTTAACCTGCAATCTTCTTGAAGTTTGCTTTAATTTTGGCTTCCAGAGTGAACCTAAAAGAAAATCAACTGGTTCTCCCAGGATTTCTGCTGTAAGGTTCATTGAAACCTGGGCAAACCTAAACAGGCAGATTTTGCACAGCCCTGATCCCACACATTTGTCTTCAGTGTACTTGATTTTTCTTTTTTTTTCTGCTTGCCTTTTTATGTTGTACAACTTAACTGCAAGTGTATTACATGAAGCTGTATAAGCTGATCTAAGTCTGCATCATGCAGTGAATAGATGAGAATAAGGAGGGGAGAAATAAAAAAAAAAAAAAACAAACCCCAAAACTAAAGAATATTTTCCTTGGTGTAGATTTTTGCTCTGAATATAAATAATATAGCTAATGTCCAGTAACTGATTGAAATTGTTGGCTGTTCGTTCAGGAATAAAAATGTGGCAGAAGAAAACAATGAATTAAAAGTCCATCACTCTGAAATGCTCTAGACTTTTATCTGATGCCGGTTCCATCAATTGCAATATGTGTCCATTAGTACTCATACAACTCAACTGTGCAATGAAATAACATATTAGCATTTAACCTGAAAAAATGAAGTTATTCAAAATTTACATAAAATTATGGAGTAAACTCCAAACAGGTCGCCCTGGAAATGTATAATTATGCTTAGCAGTCCTGTCAGCATACATAGAAACAATTTTATTCCTAATCATCTTCTGCTTTTATTCACTCAGGAATGTATCATTAAAATTTCCACAGAACAATGAATCTTAATAGGTGCTAATGCAATTGTGAATTGTGGTAATTGTTACCTAAATTAATCTCTGTACATTCAGTTTCTTGTTGCCCTATGCAAAAGGAGTGTGAAAAAGATAATATAAGAACTGAAATATGTATAAATTACGCTGTTCTTTTATAGGCAGTATTTTGTTACAATTTCATAGTTTGCTGAGAGATTTTTATGGCTAAATCCACGAGGATCATTAGATATGTACCTTTAATTAAGTTGTTTATATGTAATTTTAATTTGTTTATTTTTTCTTTACATCTAGGAATTTGAATAATATGCATTAATGTATACAGTGTGTAATATCCATCTATGTAAAGGGGTCTGTAGAGTCATCATATTTTTGTTCTTAGTTGTATATACCTAGTAAATTTATGTATTAATTTACGTTAAAGCGGTATGTTTCGTAGGTAGGTTTTTAAACTTATTTACAAGACCAACATAAATGTTAGAAAATTCTTCTGGAAAATGTAAGGAACATTAAGCAATTCACGTCAATGATCATTGAAATTCAACCATTGGTGGGGTGGAACAGAGTAGCTTACTCACCAGCATACTCTGCTCCTGGAGACAAGGCAGGAAGATTACTATCATATTTAATTGAAACTACAGTTTGAGGATTTTAGAGAGACAGAAAGTAATTATTCAGACCGAAATTTATCTACCTTCCAATCCAAACATCACCAGAGGATATGTGAAGACCAAAGTACAGTTTTGTTGATGCGAGGTAACCTCAGCCCAGCTTCTATAGCCTTTTTCACGAAGAAAGCTCTCTTAGCTAGACTAGCAGAAGTTGCCCCTTTCATTACAGAGGCTCAGCTGTAACACTGATTCTCATTCTATGAGATTATGCTTGTTTGATGATGTCTTCCTATAGCTTACTGTTTTTCTATTTTTTTTTTTTTGAGGACACAACCTGGCTTCCTCTTGGTCCATCTTCAACAATTTTCTTTAGGTTTTTAATTTAAAAGCCAGGTACCGAATCTCTCTTCTTGCCAATACAGCACTCTTTGGACAAATAATCCATACATTTCATTAATTGGTAGTCTGTTCCTACACTTGTTCCACTCTGTTCCAAGACTCCACTACAGGCAGCAGAAGGTTTTATTAAGGAAAGGATTATGAACCTGTAGGTTTTGGGAAGAGAAAAAAATTATATGTCTAATTTTTTCTAATGCGACATGTTCAGTTACTGATACTAGAACGCTTTCATCCTTTAATCTCATCCACCTTGTCTGTTGCAGCCATGGGCATATCAATTGCAAAATACAACTGTTATGTACGATGTGAATGATAACAAATTATATCATTTATCACACTAGAGGGGTATAAAGCATGTGTGATTGGAGATCTTAATGGTGAGATTTTGTAAAACTAATGACTTCTTTTTAATAGCAATGATGATGTTGGTAACATGATCGGAGTAACACAATATGATTTGAAATGAACGTCTGGAAGGTCAGAGTTAACAAGGGAGATAAGTGAATAGGCAATTTCTTGAATAACTAAAATGCTAGCATCATCCTAGTAATCAAACAGTTTTGCTCGTTCTTGTGACCTGCTCTGTGAAGTCTCACAGCTGTGATGGAGTTTAAGTGTAATATATTTATTTATACATTGCCTCCCCCCTTATGCAGTATATTTTCATAGAACTAAGTGTGTGTAGGGTTTTATGATGATTTACAAACCTGGCAAATTCTGCATTACAGCCATAGTGTCCCAATATTGTGTGCCCATCTGGAACTTGTAAGAGAAGATTACCGTGGTATCTGAAAATTATTGTTCGTAACTATGCATAGTCAACTACCAATTTCTATTTCAAATGATTCTGCTTGAACACAAGTTACTGGTCACAAATGACAGAGGTGAACTCTTTAATTTCCCTTCAGTAATATTTCTGTCAGGAAGAATAAACTCCCAAAGCTCAGTGCTTCCCTTGGAACTGAGAAACCAAAATATAAAACAACTGGTGTACTCTCCCAGACATGAGCAGACATGCGAGGGTTGAGAAAAGGAAAGTGGGAAGGGATTATTCAGTCTTGACAAACACATCCTCAACTCATTCTTCATTGAGATAATGTCCTGTGTAAATTCTATAGAACAGAGGATATTATTCCATGCTGGGCTAGAGAAGGAGCAAATTGGTCAGACTCAATGTTCAAGGGTCTGCAGTCCTTAAAAATTATGTCTTTGGTGACCAACATGGTCTAGAGACTTCCAGGAATGCAGCAGGACAGAGAGAGAATACTTGAACCCTGTGTATATCTCTGTGACTTTGCAACACTCCACAACAGTATTGACTTTTATGACTTCATGACTCTTAATCCTCTCACGGTCACCCACTTCCTAAATCACATAGCTTTGGATGGCCTCTGGAGGGCAAAGAGCTCAAGTCACGTTAGAGAATCAGCCATGACTGTAAATGTCTGACTGTGGGTATGGGACACTTTCTCCAAAATAAAGTATGGGCACATGTGTTCATTACCATAAAAAATCATAATATCTGCATATAGGTATAACACACACAAATATGAGATATTCCTTGCTCCAAAACAGAAATTCCTGTAATTGGTGTAAATTCATAGTAAAAACCATAGTAGTTAATTAAACTAAAATAATAAATGAAGACATGATGCAGTATTTGACCTTGCTTAACTTAGAAAAATAGCAACTTGTACTTTCTCATTTTGGAACTTTATCATCTTATATGAAGAGGATACATTTATATTTTGTAAAGGAAGTGCATAGTCGTTTAGATCTTTCATTGGGAAAAAAGTGTGTCTTTCATGTCTGACTGTTTGGAGTAGTAGCTTGAAACAGTCGCAATGGGAAAGTTTGATTTCAAGTTTGTTCAGTGTGTTCCTGGCTTTGAAATTAGCTACTCTGTGGTCTTGGTCAAATTGTTTTTCTGTCTTTGTGCAAGTTTTGTCAGTCTCCTCTCATGTTGTGAATTAATAAGTGTAAAAAAAGTGGTGGCATTTGGTTTCAAATTTGCTTATGTTCTACCTGTGTACAAATGTAATTTGCAATGTGATAGCTCTTAGACAATGTCTCCGGTTCCATCCTTGTCCTTCTCTCCTACCAGGGGCATGGAGGACTTTTAAAGCCCTTGCTGGATCTTCTGCACAGTGTGGAATGCCGAGAAGATTCTCTCATCTTTCAGAGAGTAATATATTTTCCAGCCTGGTGTGACTGACTGGATGAAAGAGCATAATGCAAAATGTCTTTTGTTTGTTGGAAATATTAACAATAAATAAACTTGAGAGACAAAATTGGCCACAACCCTGAGACGCTCGGAAGATTGTTATAAAAATAGCAAACTTTACGTTGGAGTTACTGAAAAATACTGTTGATTTTTGCGTTTTGGTTTTTTTCTGTATATAAAAGAAGAAAATGAAATTAAAGGACTATAAGAGATAATTACCTAGAAACCATTATAAACCACTTAGCTGATCCAATAACATACAATATTTTTAGATATTTCTTATGGTGGCAGAGAGTGTGGATTAAATAATGTTAATTAAAAAAACAAAAAAAAAGCAACAAGAAGAGACTTGTACAACAGCTAAATATCTCTAGAAAGCCTGGATGGTGATACCCAGGCTTAGTTCCTAAAAAGTGCCTCTGTCAACTGCAGTCAAAATAGCTTGGGGTTTACTGTTTTGGACTGAATTGTTCATACTGATGTAAAGGAAATATGTGGGAAGAAGAGAGGAAAATTTGTCTGCTGAACTAGCTGACTGTTCATACATACATAGATGTGCTCTTCATTGAACATCACTTATGAAAAGACAGGTATCTTTCCAGATTTTTCAGCTTGGTTCAATTAACCACAGTAAACGTGAGCAAACTGAAGGTCAGGAAATCCTTTACAAACAAGAGATTGTAAGAAACTGCCATGCGTCTAGCAAAATGACATATTCGACTAGGAAAGAACATTTCTTCATTGTTTTGGAGGAAAGGTCAAGAACAAATTACTGGGCAAACTTGACCTGAGCAGCAGATAGATAAAGTGCAAACTGTGCTGAGAAAGATGAGTCTTTGATACAAATAACGCTGGGAAAGAATCTAGCTGAGTATTGCATGACTTTCATTTATAAACCTTCGTTTCACGTCAGTGGTAAGTTTGTTATGAATAGCAGTGGGGGTAACATCCATTTATTACCTGAGCATGAGAAGAACCTTAATTTCTTTGGGGTCTGTCCCACGCTCTCTTCTTATATACATAAGAATTCAGACTTGGAGTATATTTTTAATATGCTTGGTATCACAGTATTTTTTTTCCTGAGATTCTCTTTTCTTTGATATATAGTATGTACATTTCGCATTTCTGTATTATTGCACAGTTCATGGAATGAAAGACTTTTTTCAGGGTGAGAACGTGTCCCACACACTGTGTAATGACAGGTATTTTATTTCTGTAAAATATGCTGGTTGGCTATCAAATTACAAGATAGCCAAGACTGGCATTCAATTTTAAACCATTTTCTCAGAAATCAACATAAAAATATTTGCAACAGGAAAACCACACACAGATTATAATGGGGTCAGTGAAGGCTTGCTGTTACCCCACCCTTTGCCAGACAGTCTGTTATATTTACTTGTTGCTTCAGGTCTTGACCTTAGTCCTTGCCTGATGTGTTGGTATCTGAGGTCTTTACAGTACCTGGCCCTAGGAGGTCTGATTGCTATGCCTAACTATGTTCAAAATCAAGTGAGTTATACTTTGAAAATCTGACTATTACATTTGAAGTAGTAAATCAGTTTTCTGGTGTAGTTACCCTGCTGTGATAATATTAATTTCTATTGAAAAAAGAAAAAAAATCCTCACATTTTTTATCGCCATGATTGAGTGCAAACTCTCCACTTTACAAAGACGAAATTGTTATGCCAAAGGGAAGTAAAACAGGTCCAACATGTATCTGCTTTAGGCACTCTATTTGTGAACCTGACCAGAAATGTGAGTTTATAACAAAAATTCAGTCTTCCTTTAAAGCATTGCAATTGCAATTTGAGATGGGCCTAAAGCATAGGCATTATCAAAACATCTGGGTCTGAGTCCCTCACAGGACTGAATGACTCCAAATCTTGAAGCAGGTTGTGAATTTAGCTTCAGAGTACCCATTAATTTGAAAAGGAATGCAGAAATTGTAGTGTTGAATTTTGAAGAAGTTTGGTGACATTTCCTACTCAAATGTAGTGAAAAAGGAGGAAGGGAAAAAGGGGAAAAAAGGAAAAGAGATTAGTTTATCTCTTACCAGAAGCTGGAATGTGGTCTTTGCAACTTTGCTCCCATTGCTTCCACTCCCTGTATTTCAGTGTCTGGGTCAGCCAAATAGGAATAATACTGGGATTTCTTTAGATTGTACGTTCAAATACTTGAGTTTCATGGCTGTCTGTATTTATATTTTAGCAACGACCAGTAAGGATGCAACTGCTGGAATGTCAAGATCCTTTTTATTTTCTGATACATTAAAATCTTTGAAAGGAACCACTTATCAGAATAGTAAAGTGGGGACTGTAAAGTGAATTTGCCTTTTCTTCAGCTGGTCAAAAATGTTTTCAAACTGTTGTTTAAATGTAAGAAATTTTTCTTCTACTTCCAACACACGTACTAGTTTAGCATCTCAGGTCCCTAACGCTCCCCTTTCTTTCTCTTCCCCCCCCTCAGATCTTGCTATTTCAGGAAGACAATGTGGGAGATATTCAAATCTCTATACCTCGTTTAGATGACAATGGTTGTAATGAGAACTGAGAGAAGGTACTGGCACAACATGAACACATTCCTATGACAGGGACTGTAAATGAGGATTGTAAAACTGACACCTTTCTTGAACCTGTTTTCTACACTGAAAAAAAAAGTGTCTTAAAAGCTGATTCCTGGGGGCACCCCTGCTGGCACCAAGTGTACAAATAATGTTTGTATTCCAGTTCAGAAAAAGAAAAATGAAAATATTTCATTGAAAGCTGACAGCTTTAACGAACTTTAAAGGTTAGCCTTGGTGCTAGTTAGCATATCTATTCATGTCTCTATCAGTCTATTGAATTACTCAGCTGAACACGCACACAAAAGCAAAACTAAGGGAAAAAAACGAGAAAGCCAGCATTAATAATTCATAAATACTAGAGGCTTCTGACTGACTATTTTTTTCAGGGTGTTAGAAGTCTGCTAAGAACTGAATCCTGCTGGCTCCTAAGTTACTTCAGAAGCTCACAGAGCGACCCTGCCCAAGAATGTTAATGTTTCTGTAAGTGGTTAGCTACCAAAACATATTGTGGATTTTCATCCCCTCAAGCACTTGTTCATGTTTCTTTGGATTAGTATAAGGTAGGGCTTTTCATGAAATGTTTAACTGACAGTTTTTATATTTGAATTTCACAAGCCTCTGCAGACCATAAAGAACTCTAAATTCAGCCATAATCCGCTGCTACAAAGTAAATCAGAATTTTTGAACGGATTCCAGATGCCAATTATGGTAATAATGAGGATATACAACCTCCTTCTCAGCCTCAGCTGAATCAGTAGCGATGCTGCTCTTGACAGTTTAACCTGTCTTAAAACTTTTTTTGGGGAGGAAGGGGGAGTATATTCAAATTTTGATTATTAAATCTTTCAATTGAAGGCTAAAGCTATTAACATTTTTCAGAATTAACTGGTTTTCTGGGAACCAGTTACAGTGAATGTTGCAGCTGTTGCCTGACAACGAATTGATTTTAGGCAGTATTTATGAGGGATTGAAATGCAAGTTTTTAGCAATTAAGATAGTTTAGTGAAATACTCTAGCAGCGAGCTGATAATAGTGTGAGACGACGCATTTCAATATTAAACCCTCCACTCAAACAGGATAAAAAGGAGGCAGGTGGCAAATGACAGAATAGAGGCTTTGCTTCATCAAGGCTTGACTCCCACTATTTCAGTCCAGATATAATCCCAGGTGCAATCCACTCTGCCGCACTGGAAACATGCTTTCTTTCCAGGTAGTTAATTCTACATGGATTTTTTTTTTTTTTTTTTTTTTTTACCTGTTTGGGAGAAGACTGCACAGGAAAGAGAAAAAGAGCCCCTTTTTAGTGGTGGCAAGGCAACACAAGGTGCTCTCATAGCAATCATCATCTTTGCCATACTGAGAACAAATAGGATCTTCCGTGGGGAAGAGTTGAAGATTATACCCTGAATCTGTGGCGCAAGCTTGTCTGTGCAGTGACAGCAGAGCATGACTTGGGCAGGTTCATTGACAGCACAGACCTTATGAATGACAAACTTGCCTTTGGGCAAAAGTTTACTGGTTAGACTGGTGCAGTATTACAGCCTTTATTATACTGTTTATCTCTACCATCAGGTTAGTGAACCAGCCCTTGGGTGTCTGAAGAATCTGCATAACATGAAATTAGTGAGATGAGAAATAAGTTGCCATTTCCTGTGGCAGGAGGAACGCTGTAGTCTGGGCTGCAGGGAAAAGTTTATGTTTGGTTCAACACTGCTTTTCAAATAGCTGTTAATACAAGTTTTGTAAGCCGGGTTGATTCCCAAATATGTACAATGGTGCAATCTTATTCCCACTATGAGCTCATGGGTGCGTATCTTACATTAAGATAGACACAGGTAGGACTACAGAGAACAGAAATAAAGTAATACAAGCGACTAACATAATCTACCTGGACTTGTGCAAAGCATTTGGCACTGTCCCACATGACATCTTTGTCTCTAAATTTGAGACAAATGGATTTGATGGAAGGGCCACTTGGTGGATAAGGAACTGGCTGGATGGTTGCACTCAAAGAGTTGAGGTCAACAGCTTAATGTCCAAGTGGCAACCAGTGACCAGTGGTGTTCCTCAGGGGTTGATACTGGGGTTGGTGCTGTTCAACATCTTTGTCAGTGACACAGACAATGAAATTGAATGCACCCTCAGCAACTTTAACGGCAACATGAAGCTGTGTGGTGCAGTCAACAAGCTGGAGGGAAGGAATGCCATCCACAGGGACCTGGACAGGCTGGAGAGGTGGGCTCGTGCAAATCTGATAAAGTTCAACAAGGCCAAGTGCAAGGTTCTGCACATGGGTCAGGGCAATCCTAAGCACAAATACAGGCTGAGTAGAGAATGGATTGAGAGCAGCCCTGAGGAGAAGGACTTGGGGTGTGTCACTTCCCCATCCGGGGTGTGGTGGGGGGCGGTCCAGAAGGACACCTAACGATTCCACATGTGAGATTAAGACACAAATGAGGTCAGATACTGTCTGCTAAAGCTTTGTTCTTCTCTCCCAGCCCTGATTACTGGAACGAGTTCTAGAGCAAAGGAGGAAGTAGGGGAAAGGCAGAGGAGAGAAGCAGTATTACCGGGCAAAGCAACAGTATAGTCACCACCACAGGCCCTTTTTAGCGTCTCGATGGTCCTCTTGGCGTCGGCAGTGTCCTGTTGACTTATGATCCTCTGATCACAATGATGGTGGGGGTCCCAGAGTCCCAATTTGTGGAGGCACACGGTACTAATTTGTAGTTAAAGTCTGCTCGATACTTGACCAATCAGTATAGAAGCCACTTTTGCTTGGCCAATCTTTGCGTAACAAGTATCTTGGAAGACAATTGCCCCTGATGTACCCCTTGGTGGTCACGTACACCACATTGGCAGATCGCTTTAGCATATCTTGTAGCTTAATTCAGCAAGTTTTGGGTGCCTACTTAGTTCGGCAAGTTTCAAGTGCCTCTGGCCTCTGTCACAAACAGGATATGGCTGATCTGCTTGTGATAAGAGTCATTTGGACTACTGGTTTGCTATTGCCAATTTTGCTTGTGGTAAGTGAATTTTGAGACATTTTATTGGTCTCCTACAGGGTGTTGCTTGATGAGAAGCTCAACATGATCCAGCAATGTGTGCTTGCAGCCCAGAAAGCCACCTACATCTTGTGGCCAGCAGGTCAAGGGAGGTGACTCCGCCCCTCTACTCCACTCTCGTGAGACCACACCTGGAGTACTGCATCGAGCTCTGGAGCCCCCAGCATACGAACGACATGGACGTCTTGGAGTGAGTCCAGCGGAGGGTCATGCAGATGATCCGAGGGCTGGAGCCCCTCTCCTGTGAAGACATGCTGAGAGAGTTGGGGTTGTTCAGCCTGGAGAAGAGAAGGCCCTGGGGAGACCATATAGCAGCCTTCCGGTATGTAAAAGGGGCCTACAGAAGAGATAGGGAGGGACTCTTTATCACGGAGTGTAGTGATAGGACAAGGGCTAATAGTTTCAAACTGAGAGAGAGTAGATTTAGATTTGATGTTAGGAAGAAATTATTTACTGTGAGGGTGGTGAGGCACTGGAAGAGGTTGCCCAGAGAGGTTGTGGATTCCCCATCTCTGGAAGTGTTCAAGGCCAGGTTGGATGGGGCTTTAAGTAACCTGTTCTAGAGGGAGGTGTCCCTGCCCATGGCAGGGGGTTGGAACTAGATGATCTTTAATGTCCCTTCCAACTCTAACCATTCTATGATTCTGTGATAGGGAGGACAAGTAATACAAACAAGATATTCAACCCTACTCTGCTTATAATGATGGAGGTTTTTATTGTCCTATGAGGGCATAAACATTCATGTAGTTACAAACAACATAGTTCACATCACAAGGCTTCTTCATCTGCTTGCCTTTGGAGGTTTGTTCCTCTACACTGGTAACTATTAGATGACTATGTACACCTACAGTCTACTGAGGTTGCAAAGTAAAATGGTTTACCTTAAATGATCACTGCTTTTTATACCAGACTCTCAAACAACTTACCATATCTCTACTAAGGGATAGTAACTTCTTGAAAATGTTCTTACTTGATTGTTTGTATTTATATGAGCATATCCTTATTTTCTTGACTTCAGTGCTATCTTGTCATCCCGCTTCACCTCAGATTTACCTATTACATACTTATCCTTCACCATGGCTTTAAGTAAAAGCTTTATTTATTTTATGGGTTTAAAACCAGATAAAGAACACCCCTGAATCTGAAAGACAGCTAAAGTTTCTCTATACCTAATGCTAGGATATGGTGTAATGTCCTAAATGCATATCGTCTAGTTCATTTAGTGCATTGAGTGAGAAGAGGAATTACTGAAATCATTACTCCTGTTTTGTGTGGATTATAAGCAGAATTTTCATTTTGTCATCCATGAAAATAACTCTGGAGCAAAAGTTTCTGACATGATGAAATAAATTCACAACTACACTTTTTTAGAGAAGAAGAGAATATTTCAGCTGCTTCTTCGTGTTGTGTAAACTAAATTCAGAAGTAAGTATTCTCATTTTATTTAGGAAAACATGACTAGGTCAATTGCTAACCACAAACATTACTTTTTGCAGAACTGCAGATATTTTTTCTTTATCAGAAGAGAACTGAAAAGACCTCAAAGACGTATTTTATTTTTGCACTTTGATTTCTAAGCTGATTCCTTCACTCAAAAGGAAAACTTGGTCAAACTTAAACAGTTGTTCAAAAAATACGACGCAACATTTGAACTAAATGCGTAACAGCGGTAGGTGGTTTCCAGAAAAAGGACAGCCTGTCCACATACAAGTTTATTTTCTAATGTTAGTGAAGACTCTGTACACCTGTGTAACTTCTTGAAAGAACATGATGTAGTCCTCTTACATATAGAATGCATATCTGAATAGCAGAGCAACACCATTCAACAGTACTTGCTGTCTTTTTCTATTTTTATTTTTTAGGAAGCCTAGTTAATTGATCTGTTGCTGGTTCTTACGTGATCATTTTGTTCACAAGGACAGGTGATCCGTCCCATTTCTATACCTGCATTGTCCACAAATTATGCCAGCACGGTGTTTAAATCAAAATGCCAGGGTAAATTTCCATGAGGGAAGAGGTGGGGTTGGGGGTAAAAAAAGTGTCCACAGTTAAAGGCTGCTTCTAATAAGGAGGAGAGATTGGAGAAGCTGCTCTCTATGGAAAAAAACTCAAGAAGCTGCAATAGCATTGTGAAGAAGCTGGGACAGGAGGAAGGAGTAGCACAAATGATGTCATGTTGGTAAGCTGTGACAGAGGACTGTGTTTCCACCCTCTGTTTTAAGTTTGTGTTGTTAACAGGATTTTCTGTTGCTGAAATATCCACTGGGCTGGATTAGCTTTTTAGAAGCCTTTCTGAAATAGTTTTTCCAGACTATGTAACATGGTGAGTCTTAACTGAGCTGGAAATTACACTACCAAGAAACCTTTACTCCTTTTTTAACTTTCTGGGAGAAGTCCCTTGCATGAAAAGAGGAAAACAAATCAGTGTTTCCTGCTTTGTTGCAGTTTAAAAGGAACTGGCTTATTCTGTGGTCTCCTGCAGATGGAAGTGGCTCCCACAGAAGGAACTCTTATTGAGAACTAACTGGAAATTACAAGCAGCTGCTCAGCTGCCACTGATGTTAACTGAAACTGTGTGGTTAATTTCTTACCCACAGCCTTGAAAAAAGCCCTTAATGCAAATAGGGTCATAAAAGTTTCATATGGAATTTTCAGCAGTAAAAATGCCTGTACTTGTTGACACACATACTAAACCTCAGCCATTTTATCTCCATTTATTCTTCAAAAGAAGAGAGAGTTAGGATGTCAAGAGCTTTCTTCTTGATTTATATTTCAGACCACAAGCCTCTCTTGGCCAGTGCTACACACTTATCCTAGTGCAGTTCCTAAGCATGCTCTGAAACCCGTCCTCAGGCTTTCCCCCTTTTAAAGAGACCTGTCTCGTAAGCTGGGATTTGGCCAAGGTCCTCTCCCCTGCCTGCTGTATTTTTCCTGTTCACAAAGCATTTCATTGGCCCACTGTAAATTCCCAACCAAGGAAAGATTGATGGCTTTTTTTGAAAAAAGTATCTTTTCTGACTTTTCTCCTCTTGAACAGATTCACTCTTTTTTACCTCATTCTTTAGCTATGCTTATGCTGCATTTTAAACTTACTCTTGTTAAGGTCAAGACTACAGGCTGGCTGTGCTGCGCTGGAAGACAAGAACTGTTCCTAGCATAGCACCAAGCCCAAGCTAGCCGTTAGCATGGCTTTGATTGTGTCAGAGTCAGATCAGCAAAAGATTGTGTCTTGTGTGGGCACAACCCTAGCATCTGCAGACATCTGTAGACAAGCAACTTTGAGTATTCTCACTGAGGTAATGTCTTTGGGAAATTTAGTTTCCATCTTGATTGACAGAGATGGTAGACTGAAGCAGGTGGAATGTTAGGGTATAGCATGATTTAACCTCAGGAAGGAGTAAAAAACTGATCATGGCAGAGTTATTTCTTCTTTTGGAGAATACTTACTTCCATATTTCCTTCAGGAGTATAGACATAAGCTTATAAACATAGTTGGTGAAAAAATATTCTTTTAAAAAATCTTGTAAAAACAGTTATAATCTTCTTGTTTTATGCTGGTCTATTCTCCAGCATGAAAATATTGTTTGATACTGTTTTAATTTGGGTTAGGGAGAGTATTTTTAAAAAATTTATTCTTTGCCTTCTAATAAACTTTGTTGTAAATTAAAATTCTCTGCTTTTGACATGAACATTCTTATACACTCCCTATTTCAGGGAAAAACAAGTATTTTTTTTTTATTTTTTTTTAACCTGGTCAATATCTACAATCAAGGCTATGGACATATTTTCATGGGATATACAGATACACTTTTGGAGAGCCATTGCATGATCTTGAATTTGACCCGTAAAGGTGAGACAGGGTAACTATTTTCTTTAACGTTTAATTGTGGTACCTGTTTTTGGTAATGCATATGCTTCCTGAAGACATATTTTGAAACGAAATTCTACTCATGTCCTGTTATATCACTGGGACTAAGTGATGTGCTTTGTATATTGCATGAAGAAGGTATTGTGAATAGTGGAGATTTGACAAACTACTCACCTACCACAAGTATTCTTATGTTTATTACTATGACACCCAAGCAAGAGCCAAGAATGAAATCTCCTTGTACCAAACACAGGTACAGGCAGGGAACAGTAGATAGTTTCTGTATTTAACTATGCATATTTGACTACTACAATCACTACAGAAAGCCCGAGGGATATCTTAGGAAGTGTGAAAATGTTGGGAGAAATATGAAAATTAATTCTTGTACCTCTGCAATCCACTGCTTTTTTTCCAATTTTGTTACTGTATCTTATTTCTTTTTATACCTTTTTCCCCTGTTGTTGTTGTTAGCCTTGTATAGTTTTTTTTCTTCGGAAAACATATGGTATGCAATGGGAATAAAAACTGTACCTATGAGGTACAGTATGATCCCGACTGGTTAGTGATGCCAATCAACTGATTACATTAGAATTACTGTCCTTGGTTTCTTTAAACATTCAAACTATTAGATTGATCTGGGAGAAAGAAAAAAAAACTGACTATGAATACCAGAAATGCTTTAAATTTATGCCAGATTTATATTTAAGAGCTCCCCTGCCAAAAAAAAAAAAAAAAGAAAACAAAAAAGGAAAAAAAAGCACACAAAAAAAAAAAGAAAAAAGGGAGAACTGTACTTGACTCCGTGTTTCTCTAAAGTTGAACTATGCCATAGCACAAAAATTTCAATTGGTTGTAATTTGATTACTCCAGAGGACTAGCTATTAGCAGAGTGGAAAGGAATGAAAAGAAATGGAAAAAAGAAAATTATGTTAAGGCTGCAGATGTGATGTCCAACACAACTGCTACAGCTTTTTCTACTGGCAAACTCCATCTCAGGGTCTCTGTTATGCCATGATTAGGGAGGAGGGCTGAGGGAATTGTGGTCTATAGGGGCCTCCCACAAGTTGTCCTCCTTTGAGAGGGGAGTGAGGAGCATGGAGGAAGGTTTCTTGTGGGCTCATAAGCAGGTGCTCCAGAGGCAGATGAAAGTATCGCTGTATCTGCTGCCTCTGGAGCCCCAGCAAGCAAGCCTGCAAGCGCTCTTGCAGAAGCAAGAAACACAGAGTAGCTGGGGATATTCTTCATGCCAAATTTCATGTTCTTTTCCATGAAGTCCCCACATAAATTCTGTATGTGGTTTATGTTATCCTGGATCAATGCAGGCCTCTTTTCTTCATTTTTTTTTTTCTGGGAGTCATTCATTTTAATGCTACCTTTAGTTACTGCTTTTGAGAAGCATCTGAGCACGTTCAGCAAGGCATCCCAGTACACTGAAGTAAATGCTTAGATTGCCCTTAGAAGAGGCAGCTGTCTGGTGCTGCCAGCCCCCCTAAAAAATGAGCAAAAATGTGAGTGTTTTGCCAGGAGCACTCAGCTTACTGTAAGATCAGAGCTGTAATTAAATGGGCTCTTCAAAAATTGTGTTTTGGCCCTCAACAATTTTGTAAAGAGATTACTTTCCCTGCAAGTCCTCCTTCTGCTTGATGAAGTCTTTCATCTTACTTCCAAAACTACAGCTCCCAAGCATTTCCCTTGTTTAGCCCACCCAGCACTCTGCTTCCTTTCTCCCTCCTTGTATGACTCAGATGCTGTTTCTTAAGTGTCACTGAGGTACTTGTCTACCTCATTTTACATATGATGTTTTGTTTCCTGCACTGTGAAGTTCGATGGGCAGGCGTGTGTGGGCGTTACATTCATATGACTTGGGCCTAATTTACTTTTTATTTGGGAAACCTTTCCTTTAACAAATAGGAGTGATCAAATGGATTTAAACAACAGCTTTATGGTATGAGGAACATTAGGAAATAGTAACTACTATATGGAAGTGATAATGAAGTGGAGTGTATGAATTCTTGATAACCATTAGTGCAAAAAAACATTCCTTTTATAGCAGATCCCCTATTCTGAGATGACAGCTTTTTCCTCTCTTGTGAATATGAAGTGCCAGATTATAAATTCAATAGCTGCCTCTTTTTCAGGGCATTGCTTATGAATCTGCCCTGCCCTGTCACTGAACATTATTAGCATTAAACACACATGCAGCACCATAAATTTACAAGATGCACGCCCTATCTGAAAAGCTTATGGTCTAAATGAGATATGAGAAATTCGCAGCAAAACACAGGACAACAGTTCAGGAAAGGCAGCGTGTAAGAATTATTATTCATGATTTAAATTAAGGAGGAAGAACGGCGCAAAGAGGTACGTGTTAGGAGAAATTTGAAAAAGAAGACGGAGGGCACTTGGTAGCTAAGAAAAGGGAAACTGCTCCAGACACAGGACTGGAATGGATTCTAAGATAGCACATCAAAGGCTTTCATTAGTGAATTAATAGTCAGGTTCTGCTCTGCCTGTTGTTGATCCTCACTTCTTCAACTGTACTTCTGCAGACTGCTGTCTGCATTTTGCCTGCCTGTTTTTTAACATCTGATCTGAAAGACTGAAGGGGTAGGGGCCCTTTTATTCTGTAAAATATTGACAACTGCAGATCATACTGGTCCGGATGGTATTCATGAACGTTCTACATTTTGAAAATCAAGCCTTAAATAGATGCCATAGTCTATTTCAAATGTCACAATGTTTTGTTTGTTAAACGATGGCTTCCAAAAAGTGTATCTAACTTTCATGGTTAAGATGAGCTGTCAGCTGTCAACACAACCTAGCCAGGACACAAGAAACCATATCTTAATTGTATTTCTCTCAGTGACCCCACGGACCTGGTTTTTGTGGGGTTATTTTTGTAGGTTTTTTTAAAATTTATTTATTTTGAGGGCCATATCTCATGAATCTTGCTGGTGTGGTGAGCTGAGTAGCTCCATGAGTACTTTTGCAATAGTAGCCCATAAAAAAAATCCAATGTGACTTATTAAAGAGTAAGACACCACCACCATTGGTTCATGAAGTTTTGAGATAGCAAATAGTGGGAAATAGGGGATTATTGTGGTGAAGTATATTTGCCCCATTCTTATACTTCTCCTTGGACATCCAGTATGGGTTGTTGTCAGAGACATGTTACTAGGCTAGAAGAACCTTTGATCTGACATGCTTCAGTGGCTCCTATAAGTATTTCTTTCCCTGTGAGCCTTGGGAGAATGGGTTTGTTCTTCTGGGGTGAAGAAGATAGAGAAAACTCTGGGAAAGTACTGTGAGATGTCAGCATTCAGGTAGCTCCGTTTATGTGTTCAGTGAATGGAGGGTAGTTTGGTAGCATGAAGGAAAGTGGCAGACATTCTTGCATTCTACCTGTAAAATGGGTGTACAAGTTCTGGATGTTGGATGGGAGAAAAGGCTAGAAATGTACAACTCCGCTGGGAAGACAACCCTTCATAGCTGTACTAGAGGGGAATAGTTGCCATTTAAATGAAAAATAACTTAAGGATTAAATACACTGTCAGGAAATTAAAGACTTGTGTATTCCTAAGAGGTTCAGGTGGGAAGATGAGTCTAAGAATATGATTGAGAATCAGCTTCCTGCTGTCCTCCTACCATTTGCAATACTGAGCTATTTTAATTTGTACTTCGCTAGAAAAAGTAGACACTCAATACTCATCAGAGCAAAACGTAACTTGAGGTTATCCTATTGTCTTCAAAATCGACAATGTTTCTGTGCCTCTTGTACTAACAGCAAGGAAGCTGGGGCTATGTGCCCTAAGACCACTCCTCTGCTTGACTTTGTCCTGGCACCTGTGGTGCTGAAGTTTTTATTTCTTTTTGCTAAGTGACATTGCTAAGTCACTCTCTTCCTTGTATGCACTAAGTCAGTTGCAAACACAGAGCTATAAATACGTTTGCAGGTGGCCGTGTCTTACAGATGAGGTCTATTTTAGATTCTCCCTCCTTGCTCTCCTTGCTCAGGATTGCATTTCATGTCTGAGCTGCAGCAATGTATTGTGGGTTGGTTTTTTGAGGGGGAGGATTTGTTTGTTTGTTTGTTTGTTTGGGTTTTTTTGTTCTTTTTTTTTTTTTTTTTTTAATCTGAGTTCATATATTTCCAGTCTCTTGCAAGCTAAGATGCTTAGATCCTTACAAATTCAGGATTTCACAACACTCTTTCCTCAGACTGTAAACACCCATTCTTGTTCAGGACTGACACTGTTCCCCTTCGTAAACTGCTGGCCTATCTAAAATCTTCTAGCAAACTTCTCCATCAGGTATTTTTCAGTCACATAAAAATGCCCTTAATTCTCCATAGGTGAGTCCCACCCTGAACGTGTGTCTCAGCTGGCAGTGTCCAGCAAGGAGCTCCCAATTTCTGAGGATCAACAGCTTGGCCTTCTAACTTCCCCTATGTGCAAACTTTTACCAAAGTAGTCCCCTGCTATTCCACCGATGTTTTTGCACACGGCTCCAGCCCTCCCTCACTTCAAGAAACTTGCAAATGGCCTGCCCTGCCCTCAGAGGGCCACCACTTCACTACTAGGGCCTTTGGTGGTCATCTTATTTCTGTCACATTGGAGCATCTCTGCCTCTTGAATAATAAGAAACTTCAGTCTTTCAAAGCAAGGGAAATTTTCAAAGCATGAGATTTCTGTAAGAGGTACATGGATGGGTTCTATAGTTTCCTCTAACGTCTTAAGAATATCTTCAAGTCTGGGACTAAAAAGATTTAATCTGTAATTGCAGGAACCCTGGTACTTCAACCTTAACGTTTGAAAGTCATAAATATGTGTATTCTTTTTAAAAGTTAGTGGAACAGAAGTCTTTCCTGGTAAACACCGTCATCCCATAGCTTTGAAGTGGACTCCCTTTCCACACCTTCACAGAATCACAGAACCACAGGATAGCTGAGGTTTGAAGGGACCTCTGGAGGTCATCCACTCCAACCCCCCTGCTCAAGCAGGGCTCCCTAAAGCAAGTTGCCTGGGATCATGTCCATACGACTTTTGAATATCTCCAAGGATGGAGACTCTATAACCTCTCTGGGTAACCTGTGCTGGTACTTGGTCACTCTCACAATGAAAAGACTTTCCTGATGTTCAGAGGGAATCTCCTGTGTTTCGGTTTGTGCCCACTGCCTCTTGTACTGCCACTGGATACGCTTGGAAAGGGTCTGGCTCCATCTTCTTGACACTCCTCATTCCGATATTTGTGCATATTGACAAGTTCCCCTCTGAGCCTTCTCTTCTCCAGGCTGAATGGTTCCAGCTCTCTCAGTCTTGTGCTTGTTCTGCTACAGATTTATTTATCTATGAGCCAAAGCTCAAAAACATTTTCAGCTGGACAACTTGTTTACCAAAACACATGGATTCAACTCCAGTGAAAATATGTTCACAAAGATATATTAATCAATGCAAATAGTTTTAATTGTTTTGACTTTCTTTTAAAAAGGTCAGAAGATCTCACTTTAGCATTTACAGAATCAAACATGTCACAGCTTTTCAAATAAAATTTGAGAAGAAATGAATTGTGAATAAGAAGTTTAAAAAAGGAAAACTTAATGAGACATTTCTTCATGAGTTGATTAAAACACCAAGTTTCATCTGAAGAATATCTTTTCATATTTTCCTTCCAACTCCAAGAAAATTGTTAATTTAAATTGATTTTCTTGTATTAAAAAAAAAATCTCCTTTATTCATCGCTTCCATATACACCATCATTACGCGTTATGCTTAAGTTTTGGATTACTATGTTGCCAGAAGATGTGACTTTGTTATCCGCCTTGCCAATCATGTATGCTATACATTTGTTTTCTTCTTTGTCCCCTGTTTGCAATAAGTCACTGACTGAAGCTCTCCCTATCTATGTTTCTTTGATGACCGTAATGCTCCCTTGCCTGTTTTTAAGTAGTTTGCAGAGTAGAGGGTATGAATAATAAGATCAGAAATGTCTCTAATATAACTCTAGTGCCCCTGAGAGCTGTTCTGTCTTTGCTTTGTTCCTCCCTGTGTCCCAGTTCCCCCCATCTCTGAGTCTTCCTCGGCTACGGAAGGGAACAATACCTACTCTGATCTTTTCACCGAGTAATAAAAAGGCAATTTACTCGCTATTCAGATAATTCATCAGTGTAGATACTAAAACAGCTGTACATAAGCTCAACTCTAAAATATTGTTAAATGTAGAGGGAAATAAAGAAAAATAATTTAAGAGGCATCTAAACTGAGATCTTGGAGGTGAGATGATCTGTAATTTCATTACTTTGTCAAGACAAAATTCCTGAGTGACTTTGTAATGTCTTATAGTGTGGTTGCTTACATTTTAATCAGTAAGATTTTCTTGTTTTGCGTAAGGAATATTAGCAATGCTATAGCAACTCTGACAGATTTATTTGGACAGAATGATAGTTACCTATGCATTTTTACTCATTATATTTAAAAGAAAAAGTCACTCTTTATTGATATTTCTGCTACTGATAGCAGAATCAGTCACAAATCAACATTTCTGGGAAACTGTTTCATGTCCAGTTGTATCCTACAGAGGCATTCGGACTACTGTTACCAGCATCCAGAGTACTTCAGCAATTTATGAAACAGGTACACTAATTTCAAAACTGAATTCTTTATAAAAGATGTCATGAACATCGTCTGTTATTGCAGGTTTAGGAGCAAAAGCCTTGCAATTTAATTAAACAGTAATGTAAGTTCCTGATCAGTTTGCTTTTATATTTCTAGTACTCAGATATTTACAGGCTACAAATTATTCTGATACCTAGCTATATCTAAATATGCGAGGTGGCTAACGGAATGCACTTAAAATACGGTAGCTGACTTCTATGCTTTTTCGCAAAATGTCTCCTGCAATATTGGGGTTATGCAATAGAAGTACTGTGTTAGTTTTCTTTCTATTTCTCTGCTTTTTATGGCTGTGCTTGGTTGTGTCTAAACATAATTGACTCTAAGAACACAACAAATACTGTTGTATGCTTTGGTTAAATCCAACCTTATTCAGCGTCTGACGTTTTAAGTAAAGACACACATCTTAAGCATCATTAAGAGAAAAACAGACCTCCTCACTTGTTGAACCTCCACTTTCTTCTTTAATATGCTTTAAGTTCTTTCTTTAAGATGTATTTCGTTTGAAGCACTTGTTTTGCTTTTACTGCAGGTATGTTCTGAGTAGCTGTGGATTAAAAACACTAGATCCTTGAAATTCAGACCCATAAGACAGATGAGCAGATATTATTAACCATTTCATGTTCAAACACTGGATAATGGTCTCTTTCCAGTAAAGGATATTCAAAACTTGTCAATTTTTATTTAGTGAAAGATTTTGTTACTTTGAATAAATTCTAAGTTTAATAAGCTTCTTGTTTTTATTTAGGCATGGAGGAGGGAAAGGAAAGGTGACATGGCATTTGAAACAATTGTAGCTTAGCTCATTGAATAATTGATTTAAAAATGCATATGGTGTGATTTTTTTAAGCAATACACTTAAAATTAAGTACTTTTAGTGACTGAACAAGCTTCAGATTTGTGAACACTGAGTGATGCATACTGGGCACCAGTGTGGGAAGTCAGTTCTTTTTTTTAAGACTAAATAACTAAACAAGAAATGAGAAGCATACCATGTCGCAAAATCATCTAAAATAATTTGTTGGATGGTTGCATCAAGGAAACAGGGAATATGAGGCTTTCCTGTTAAGTTAGCACTATGATTGCACAGTTCCATTTATGCACCATTTTCTCTACATCGTTTTGTCTTTTTTTTGTAGATGACACAAACCATAAAAGACAACAGGTACAATTTAAAACCTTCTTCCTCTCTTATCTTGACTTCTTATCTGTTTTGCCCTGTGAAATAATCTAGCTGACATCTGGTTTGGATTTAGTTTGTTGAAAGAGATGCGTTCTGAACCCCAAAATATCTGTCATCAGTCAGCAAACATAGTTTGCGCTTGACTTTCAGGAAATGTTTCTTGTGAGAGGGCTGTCACATCTTTTGTTATACGGCTGAAAAAGTGTTTATACCTCTCTACGGCCTTATAAAACATCAAGCTCATTTAAATAATTGTACAGTCATTTAGTTAATGTGTTCTTTTTTAAACTTGCCTAACTACGGTGAATGTAGTTTTGATGGCAAAAGAACCCTTTTTATGTAACAGCATTTTTCTTCTCCCTCCTCCACCCCCACCTTGCAAAATAAATGCAACACAATTATTTTACTGCCGAGAAATTAGCTCATTTGCAAATGCCACCTTGGAACATAAGAAGAAAGGCATTTATTGAAGCACTAATAAAGGCACCATGTTAGAATAATTTTATGCTGACGGGCCCACAATCACTCAATATTTTAAGAGCTGTCATCACACCAGCATGAGCTGCATGCAAAAGTACAAATTTATGCTGTGACATCATGGCACTAAAAGTATAATTGGAATAAAATTACAATGCTTCACTCTAGCATTCAGCGGCAAGACAGAGCACTTTAGATGCCCACCCTGGGCTGATCCTTTGCTATGCATCACTGTGCCACATATTCTGTTAACACATGAAGTATTATGACACAGATTTCTGAAGAGTTCAATGTGTCCTTCAGGTATTTCCAGAGTGAGCTTTCAGTGAGTACTCAATGACCTGTGTTGTTAATACACAATACACTGCACACTAGCAGAAAGCTGGAAGAATATCAAATCAGCAAAAGCCACCATTTTAACTCTTTAGATATGGATAATTAAGCAAGCAGTCACTACACAATGGCTGAGGACCTAATACTATCATTTTTTAGCAAGTTAATAAATTCCAGTCATGCCCTGTGGTTAAATGCTAAGCTTTAACAAATGAGCACATCTGCATAAGAACTGTAACTTTAAAATTCAACCTTTTGACTTTTACCACATATTTATTCCTTATTGTAACTAGGAAAAAAGAAAAAAAAAAAGGAGCTGACAATAGATGTAGGTGAGATATGGGAAAGTGCAATGAATTACATGTCATGTTTAGACATAATATTCCGCTGGCAATCTAGCATTTCCTACCTAAGCTACAAGCCCTTTCAGCATAATCAGACATGCTTTGCACCACAGTGCAAGCAGAGGTGCTGATTCTGATTTTTCTTGGGTTACTTTACACCTCGAACTTCTACCAGAGTCAATGAGACAAGAACTGCATCTGTGTGATTAAACCCACTTAACCAGATCCTGATTTTATTAAAATGAGTTTACGAAAGAAGTAACTCTGTTGAAGGCCATTCACTTACTCTGTTGTAAAGCTAATGCAAGCAAAATTAAGGTAAGGCTAGGCTTGGGGAGCTGGTGACCTTCAGAAATAAGAAAACTGCGGGACACGGTTTTTCAATAGTAATTTAGATTGGATTACTCTGGGTGCAGTCATGGTATTGGTGAAAAAAGTTTCCCATAGCACTTTATATACCTTGTTTAATATACCTAATTTTGTTTTTAATAGGTCTGAAATGAGATTGTCTCTCTTGTTAATTCTCTCATTAATGAAAAACAGATTTATTGCTGAACTTAAAATTGCAACGAGAGAATCTTGGTAGGGGGCTAGTAGTACTGGTGGCTCCCAAGCTGAAGGTGTGCTGGTGTGGCTGCGTGCTACAGTCTGTTACCCAGACGATGCTTGGCCAGTCTGTCCGCTCAGGCAGGCACCCGCATTTCACCTGCACAGAGGCTGCCCTGGCCCCCGGCGCCGGTGACTGTTCTCAAAGGTACCTGGGCTGCCGTGATCCTTGGGACGGGACCGTGGTGCTGGGAGCTTCTTGGGCTGTGGAGGTAACAGGCAGGGAAGAGGGTTGTGCCCTCTCCTCCACCACCTTTGTCACCGACGCTATAAACTCTTCCTCATTTTTATACTTAGACAATTACAGCTACAACAAGTCCTTTTATTCTTATTAAATGCTATGCATTTTTTCTTATTTAAATCAGATACAAGCTGTGCCTGTGAAATTTTGGCATTTAGCATGTCTGCTCTCCAAGAAAGTTGCCAAAGACTTATTTTCTTAACCAGATTTGTCATGGTGAATTCCAGATCCATGCAAATTCAGTTATTTATTTATTTGTGATGCAGACTGAACCAGATATAAACAAACAAATGACGCCAAGGAGAAATTGAATCACCCAATAAGAATGTTTTATTTAATCTGAAATAAAACAAGGCATTGCATTTCTGCAATTTTAACACTTCTTAAAAATAAATCTATTCTGACTTTGAAAAGTAGTTTAAAATCTAAGAAATGTTACTGTTTTGCTTAGAAAATGTAATAATGGTGATCTAACACACAGTCTCTTCTTTGGTTTTTTTTTTTCTTTTTTTTTCTGAAGCTATTTAAGCTCAGAGCAAAATTCAATATAAATTCCCTTTGTCTAAATGATCAATTCAAATTACAGCTAATTCCTCCCACTGAAAAAAAAGAATAACTGGATACATGCAAAAAGGTACATCCGAGAAAACTATGGCGTGACCAAGAAGGGAATGTGCAGAGCTCCCAGAATGACTCTCTTGCCTCCCCTTCACCTCCTGCACCACTGGGCATGGGCAGATTTTGTAGATAGTAGAGCCCTCTCAGACTGGCATGGAGGCTCCTGACCTCTATAGACATGATGAAGCACCTGTGCTGGTCCCCAAACAACTGGCAGCTGCTGTGTGCCTTATGAAGGGAGAGACACTGATGTTGGGAGTCATACTCTCCCTGATCCTCTCCCAAAGCATTTTGTCGCTATCCATCCTGGGCACGCAGAAGACCCGCAGCCACCTCCACTCCACAACTGCAGCTGCTCCCATCCCTCTGCACAGAGTATAAGTGAGACTCCAAATGGCATCAGGAAGTAAAGGGAAGGAGGAAGGAGGTCTGATTTGTAGCAAAGGTTTCTACAGTTAATTTTCCTATAAATGATGTAAAATCAGGAACACATTTGGAAACAAAGTGACTGAAAATGTTGTGTTGTTGTTTTTTTTTAAATGGGATCCTCATACATGTGATTCTCAGACTTAATACCATGCTCCCATTTTTGGATGACTTACTGCTCTCAACTGAGTATGTGCTGAAATTGCCTATTTGGAGAATATCCAGTGGGCACAGAAATGGGAAGCTCTCCCAGACTTGAGAAGTTGGCAAACATAATGAGGTAGATCTTACAATAACTGCTATTTTATATATTTTTGCTTTATTCTCTTCTCATTTCAATCCAAACACATATGTTCATAATTTTCAAAATGCGTATGCCTGGACAGAAATAAACAAGCTGAATGAAATCCAGAATATTTTCAAGGCAAGGAAAAAGATAATGCAAAAGAGACCAAATTTTTAATTCCTCCAGCTAAACCTTTATCTCTCTTGCCAATCTTTTTCACCCAGGAATTCTGTGGAGATAAGTACGAACTCTTGTTCAACAGCTCTGTGAAGTCCTATAGGTGGGATTTTAAACGTCAGTGACAGACTTTCCTTCTAGAAGGAGTTGTCTCGAGAGACTGTTTTGTAGCTGTTGCCCCTGTACTCTTCCTGCAGTCACAGTTCTATCTTCCTGTCCCTGCAACACCAATTCTCACATGTAGCAGATCTCATGAAGTGTAGCTTTGCAGCAAGTAGGTCTTGCAGGCATGGAAAAATAAGAAAAGTAATTGTGAAACTGTAAAATACTTTATTCTTGTAAGCTGACTGAACTTCACTTTGACTCTGTGCCTTTATTGTTCATGAAAGCAGTTGCATTGCCACCAGAAAAAAATCTTGTTGAAACAAAATGTTTGCCTTTATCTTGATTCTGTTGCCAGAAGGTTGTTAATTTGAAGGTGGTAGCACTTCCATCTTTTACAGGAGTGAAACATCTAGGGTACATGCCCTGAGGCCATGCTTTCCAGGAGGGCTCTCTGTAGCAGCAAGGATCTTGGAAAAGGCCCAGTAACTCAGCAAATCAGGTGTCAGTCAGCACAAAAGGCCTGCGATTTCTGTGAGTAATAGCTGCTATAAGATAAGGGAAACACACAATCCTAAAATTTAGATTTATGGTTTCCATTAACTTAAGAATGGAAATTAAAATATGAATTTATTAATTTAAAGCACAGATAATCAATGCAATATAAGCTTTTGCAATGATTTTGTAGATAGATTTTTTACTGAAAAAAAAACCCCAAATCTGCCCTTATCTAGTCCATGTTACAAACTCTTCATTAAAAAACATGGCTTATTTGAAATCTGTCTAAAATCATACCTTTAAGTGATTTCTTCCCATTTTTGGCAGTGAAGACCTCAACTTTGAAGACCTCACCACAGTCTGATTGGAGAAGCATTACTGAACCTGTTGCTCACCAACATGGAAGAACAAGGGATAACAAGGTCGGTGTTAGCCTGGATGGAGTGATCATGCAATGGTGGAATTCACAATCTTGGGGGAAATGGACCAGGTGAAGAGTAGGTTCAGGGTGCTAAATTTTAGGAGAGCAAACTTTCAGGTTTTTTAGGAATTAGTAGATAGGATCCCCTGGGAAACTGCCTTCAGGAACATAGGAAATGAACAGAGCTGGTAGCTCCTTAAGGACATTTTTCTTAGAGCACAAGAGCTCTCGATTCCCACTTGTAAGAAATTGGGCAAGGAGGGCAGGAGACTGACATGGCGCCCTGGTCGAAATAAAGCGTAAGACGGAAATGCACAGGCAGTGGAACCAAGGATGTGTATACTGGGAAGAATATAGTGACACTGCCTGGATGTGTAAGGATGGGATTAGGAAAGCTAAGGCACAGCTGGAGCTATGTTTGGTGAGGGATGAGAATAATAGTAATAAGGGTTTTTACAGGTATGTTGGACAGAAAAGGAAGACTGAAAAAAATGTACTGCCCCCTGATAAATAAGACAGGAGACTTGGTGACAACTGACTTGGAGAAAGCTGAGGTATTCAACAAATTTTTTTACTCCATTTTTAATTATAAACTCTCTTCCCACATCTCTCAAGCCCCTGAAACTCAAGACAGAGACTGGGGTTAATGAAGCCACTCCCATTATAGGAAAAGATCAGGTTTGATACCACTTGAGGAACCTGAACATAAACAAGTCATGGGACCTGACAAGGTACATCCCACGGTCCTGAGAGAACTGGCTGATGTAGTTGTCAAGACAATCTACATCGTATTTGAAAAGTCATGGTGGTCAGGCAAAAAAGGAAGCATCACATGCATTTTTAAAAAGGGTGAAAAGGAAGACCCTGGGAACTACCAACCCATCAGCCTCACCTCTGTACCTGGTAAGATCATGGAGCAAATCCTCCTGGAAGACATGTCAAAACATATGTAAGACAGGGAGGTGAATAAAGAGACAGCCAGCATGGCTTCATTAAAGATAAATCAGGCCTTCTACGATGGAGTGGCTGCATCAGTGGAAAAGGAAAGAGCAACTGATGTCTCCCAGCTGGAATTCTGTAAGGCCTGTGATACTGTACCTCACAACATTCTTGTCTGTAAATTGGAGACATATAGGTTTGAAGGGTGGAGTATTAGATGGATAATGATTTGGCTGGATGGCCATATCCAAAGAGTTACAGCCAATGGCTCAATGTCACTGTGAAAACCAGTAACTAGTGGTGTTCCTCAAGGGTCCATACTGGGACCAATACTATTTAATATCTTTATCAATGACATAGCTAGTGAGATTGAGTGTACCCTCAGCACGTTTGCAGCTGACAGCAAGCTGAGTCGTGCAGTTGATTCACTTGAGGCAAGGGATGCCAGCCAGAGGGACCTTGACAGGCTTGAGGAGTGGGTGCATGCAAGCCTCATGAGGTTCAGCAAGGCCAAGTGCAAGGTCCTGCACCTGAGTCAGTCAGGGCAGTCCCCAGTATCAATACAGACTGGGTGATGAATGGATTGATTGCAGCCCTGTGAAGAGGACTTTGGGATACTGGTGGATTAATAATTGGACAAGAGCCAACAATATGTATTTGCAGCCCAGAAAGCCAGACAACTGCCCCCTGAGCTGCATCAAAAGAGCATGACCAGTAGGTTGAGAGGTAATTTTCCCTCTGCTCTCATGACAACCCACCTGGAGTACTGCATCGAGATCTGGGATCCCCAGTCCAAGAAGTGCACAGACCTGTTAGACTGGATCCAGAAGAAGGCCACAAAAATGATCAGAGGGCTGGAACACCTCTCCTACAAATAAAGGCTGAGAGACTTCGGGTTGTTTGTCCTGGAGAAGAAAAGGCTCTGGTGAGACGTTATTGCAGCTTTCCAATATAGAAAAGGGACATATAAGAAAGGTGGGGAGAGTCGTTTTATCAGGGCTTGTAGTGACAGGACAAGGGGCAATTATTTTAAGCTGAAAGAGGATAGGTTTAAATTGGACATAAGAAAGATATCTTTTTAAGATGTGGGTGGTGAAACACTGGAACAGCTTGCCCAGAGTTGTTGTGGGTGCCCCATCATTGGAAGTGTTCAAGTTCAGGTTGGACAAGGCTTTGAGCAACCTGATCTGATGAATGATGTCCCTGCCTATGGCAAGGGTTGGACTAGATGACCTTTGAATGTCCCTTCCAACCCAAACAACTTTATCATTCTATGGTTTATAAGAATCAGACAGTATTCTATGTCACAAAGGATTAGCAGTGCTTTGGATATATCAGTGATGGTAAAAAGGTGTCATCATTATACATGACTCTAATTTCTATTTTTATGTACCCGTGGTGACTATCAGAGAAATGCAGTGTGCAGACATGCACATTTGCTATCGGTTCAACGTTAGAGAATTTCTTCTCAACAACAGCTGTCACTGAAAACTATGGTGCTAACATCTATCTGGTGTGGTAACCATCTCAGCAGTGTATATATATTTTCGTCCATACTTGCATTAATTAAAAAAGTTGTGTTTGATCTTTTGATGATGCTGGTAATCCAATTTTTTGTGTGTGTGTGGTCTTTCCACATATATCTTTTTCACCAGTGAGTTGCTTAGTCCTTGGAACTTGTCTTCCCTGAGCATGTCTCTGTTTTAAGTTTACATATTCCAAACACCCAGAAGAAATCTTAATATTCCTGTGAATGTTGTTTGCTTAAGGAATGCCAGCGTGCACCACATTTGCTCATGTGTACATAAATCTTAGTTTCTAGCTATGTAATAAAATGGCATAAATTCTTACTGTACTCATGTTTTAGCTAGTAAAATCTGTTTCAAAGTAACCCCTTATAGGAGTAAGTATGGTTGAGTTACTAACAATGAGGATGCTGTCATGCAGGCCTTTGGAAGCAGGTGCAGAGGAACTCTCTGTATGAGAGGTAAGCCAAAAAAAGGCCAAAACCTCAGAGTTTGGAAGAGGAAGAGAACGTCTGGCAAGAACACTGCAGCTAGTGCAAGCCAGGAATACAGAGCAGCTGACTGTGAAAGATCATGTTTATATAAGAACCACCAAATTGCTTCTCTGAGCCCCAGGTCCTGACCTTGCTCCAGTACTCCCATGGGAGCAGTTCTGAAGCCTTCTCTCACCTGCCAAAAACTACAGTCAGCCCTACTGTCCCTTACAGTTATTGGGCTTTGTATGATTACACCAGAGCAGTTCTGGTCTGACCATGCCCTTTCCCACCCTTCATACGTATTCCTTTTCATTCACGCAGATATGGGTGGCAATATAGATGTTCCTCACGCTTCTGCCCAGTATTTAAAATGCTACTGCTCTGCATTTTCTATTAATTAACAAATAATTCTTCTCTTCTTTGAGATTTGCATTTCATCTATACTTTCAGCACAGTAGTAAATCACATCTGATCCTGGCATGCTTCAAATTTAATTGAGCTCTGAAAAATTGCAAAAGCAACTTGGATTCTGCTACCAAAAAAAAAAGAAAGTAGTCACAAATTCCTGAAGCTCAAGTCCCCAGTTAGTCTGAGACACCATGTGGAGAGCTGGCACAAAAAATCCTTCCCGATCCTCTTTCCAGTATCACACAGACCAGTGTAGGAGATTATACTAAAGGGTAGAGTTCCTGTCTCGTAGTCTCAGAGTGCAGATGCGAGCTGCTTCCTTTACATTTTAACCCGAGTACAGCAATGTCTCTGACCTGCAACATGCAAATTGGCTTCAACGAGAATTCATCTGAATAAGAACTGCAGGAGCTTTGCTTACAGAGAAGCGCAAGGGTTTGCAGGCATTTCAATCCATTGTATTTTATTGCATACATGCTGGTGCTTGTCTCTGCTCACTTCCTCTCAATCCATGGGGAAAGCTTGTCAATGGTTCTGAAGGAATTGTTGTGGAAGAACAATTAAGAGGAAATTGTACTCAAGCCAGGTGTTTATAGAATAAGAGTTTATACTTACACAAGTATCTTCTTGTATGATATAAGGCCACTCTGCAATATTTAAGTGCAAACAAGAAGGGAGGGGCAGTTTTCTTTGGGTGCAGTAGCTTCATGCTCCATGGGCTTTTACAGATTGCATTACTGAGCACTCTGTTTCCCAGGATGGTGATGGAAAAAAAGAAAAAAGAAGAAAAAGTGAAATTTGATTGATTCCAGATTTAACTTTACTTGCTTTTTAAATTTTTTTTTCCCTTTCTTGGTATCTTTATGATGATTTAAAAAAATGGCTTGGTTTTATACTGTAAATATTGAGGGTTGAATCTGTTTATAATGAATACAAATATATGAAAATCTCACTATGATGCCTGAAAAACAGCTAGTCTTACCTATACTTAGATTTCTTATTATTCTATTTTTAGCCATTCATACAAAGTCAGATACTATCTTAAAACTGTACACATGTTAATAAGCATTTATTATGTTTTCTAAAACTCCCTTTGCAGATATTAGCTTCTGAAGTTAAAGTAATGAAGCCATTAAGGTCTGTCAGCCAATTTGGAAAAGTTAAACACGATAAACATGGTAGATCACTACTCTGCTTTTGAATCTCCTATTCAGTTGCAAAACAAACTGTTAGATAGGCTTCCAATAATTTAAGATTTGGTGTTGGATGAAGGCTTGAGTCTGACAATCTTTTTGTTCTCATTTAAACAGAAGCACTAGATTGGATGAGCAAGAGTTCTCTTTTGTTCTAAAAAATAAATCAAGCATTAATTTCTCTCGGAAGGATCTTTTTTCTGTAAAGTATAAATAAGGATGGAAACCTGTGGTACTAAACATCAAGCAACAAAATCCTAAGTCTCTGGCACATAAGTCAAGAAAAGCTTAAAATGCTGGAATGCTTTTATAGAAATACAAAAAAATACAATTTGCATCCTGAACCTAATCTTCCACCATTATCCAGAAAAGAATGGCAACAGCCACAGTATAATTTTTACTTTAATTAACTTTATGGCTTCAATTCAGCAATTGTATTACAGTGCCTGTGAAATCCTATTGACCCAGTGGGAGAGCTCCATGCAACATATGACACAAAACAAATCTTTTGGCTCACAGGTGCGATGGGTAGTTGAATGCTGCCCAGCCTGGGATGCAGTCTTTCTTGTTGGGGCTGACCTGTGAAAACAGGGGAAACAGGCCCTTTTAGGAGGCAGAATACTTTTTCTTATCAGCCATCATGAGGACTGTGGTCTGGGTTTGGTGTCATCAGTCACTGGCTGCAAAGCTTTCTTTCCCTATGCTATGTGTACTCTATATCTTAACACCATAACTGTGAAAAAACCCTCCAACCTTCAGCTACAGGAATTTCTATTTATTTCTGATCTGTCTCATGGATCTTAGACTTATTCCAAAGGCTAGTGTGTCTTCATTTGCTTTGACTCAATTTTTAGTTTTGCAAGTATTAGTTTATTCTCCTCAAAATGTTTCCATTGCGAGATTTTTTTTCTGGGTGATGAAGTGCTCTATTGCAACTAATCCAGACACTATTTAATTCACTATCATTTCCCCTTTGGTTCTATATACACAGACAAAAGAAAGCTGCTTGGTCATATAGTGCAATTAGAACATTTTTTGGTAAGTCTTGAGGAATAAAAAGATGTTTGATTCCCTGCCCCCGTTGCACCCTCAAAGATACTGGGGTCATTTTGGATGTGCTTTGGATGTTTTAATTTAGTTAAGAGCACAAAACTACTCCCTTCTCAATCTCATAAAGAAACTGCTGTCTATTTAAGTGAATCTAGGAGTTCTTTTTCCCTCGCTATGTGTATTTGATCTTGTTTCAAGAAAAATTACAGTGATTTGTTTTGCTAATTGTTGCAAGCCCATTGGTTCTGTAGGATAGGTTTGAACACCATGTGAATAGCCCATGGGATATACAAATTTCAGACAGTAGGGGGTTTTTGGCCCGATGAGCTTGCAGATGTAATGTGCTGTTCCTGGTGAAACAGGGTTGCGGCTCACGGTTAATATGCTTAGTAATACAGACCTGAATTCAGTCAAATGAGGCAATTTTTGTTGTTGTCCTACTCTGGAGGATACAGAGTTTGCAGATTTTCCCTTCTTTGAAAGACACTTATCCACATAGACATAAGAGGTCAGGCCAAATTTCATAATGCCACTTAGGAAGAAGGCCAATTTTATATGACAGTAATAGATTAAGCTCAAGTGTTTATTTTTCAATCAATTCTTATTGATTCAGAAAATGCAGCTATTTAATTGCATATTCAGTCTTCCTGGCCGTTTGTAGCAGCTGCTTGGTATGCTAACTGTATAGCAGCCTAAAGGGCTACATTTTCAAAGCAGGGTGCGCAAATCCTATTAGGAGTAACTGGGACTGGTTGTTATGTGTAACCCTCCACGCGCATGCTTTTGTGAAAAATTTAACATGAGATGTATACGTCTGAAATGTTACAGCTGTATCTAAACAGCAACTGTATTCAAGACCTATTTTGCCAGTGTACGTAATTTTAGCTTTTTATCTTTTCTTTCTTTATTTTTTTCATTAAGTTCACTGGATTAGCTGAGGCTTCTAGAGCACCTAGCTGAAGATTTAACGGTGTGGTTCTGACACACACTGATGCAGCCTAAGCTCATTGCCTGTGTGCTTCCCGCTGCGTAACTCAGTGACTAACAAGCCACTTGTGGTTTTAGCAGAAGCCAGTTTAACATGAATGGGACCTTTGTGGACCATTTTGTTCTGTCTTTCTCTGGAGCAAATGCCAACATGGTCGAGATCTAGAAACTTGCTGTTCCATTGTAATAGGATATGCATTTAAATTAGAGCTCCGTGAGCTGAAGGATACTCATGTTAGCATCATTTTCAGTAATCCAGTGGAAAATCTGCAAACCCTGCCTGAATGACTGGGCCTGAAGGGCTTAGAGGCTGGATGTAGGCTGGCAAAGAATACCATGTATTTAATGTAGATATTTTGTTTCTGCCACACCACTAGCAGTAAAACATTGCAAATAAATTCTATTATTTTTCTTTCCTTTCTAACATATTATTTGCACACTTATGATTTCAAAAAGATGTTATTTCCAAAGTTTGGGTTTAAAGGTTAACATTTCTTGGACGACAACTGTCTCAGTGCTCTTTGGGGTTTTTGTGTTTGGTTTTGTTTGGTTTGGTTTTGGGTTTGGGTTTTCTTTTCTTGGTCAATGTTTTATCATATATAAAAAGGTGGATTTCCATTTGCACCTTAGGTCTTGAAATGTTACTTGTTTTATCTTTGGATTCAGTGTCTAAATCTGAATTTTTAAAGCAGCTTTTTCTCTTTTTCTCTTTTTTTTTTTTTTCTCTAAAATGCATTTTCTTTGAAAGGAGGAAAAAAAATAAATCTGTTAACTCTGCCATGTAATTAAAGCCAGACATGCTCAGAATACTTCACGAATCTTAGTAAACTAGTGAAATAGATTTTTATTTTTTTTTACTCTGAGATTGTAAAGTGCCTCAGGACAAGTAGCACTGTGTGAGAGGTGCTGTGAAAGAGCAGCTTATATCATATTAATGTCAAGGAGAATTTCAAAGATCTCTGTACAAACTAGCTCACTGAGGAATAATTACAGAAACAATTCTTAGAAGGAAAGCTTATATGGATCTTAATGTAAGATATTGCAGAAAATAAAATTCTGTTTTGTTATTTTAATAAATGCATGCAAATATTGGTTAGGCAATCCTTTGCTGTTTTAGAGTGATGCAACTTTTTTTTTTGCTAAGGAAAAAAAAAGTTTGCCTGGATTTTGCTAGGAAACTAAACTATATTCACAGCAGAAGACCAAAAAAAAAAAAAAAAGGGTTATTCTTAATAGCTAGACTTCATGTGGTGGTTTATGGACATATCCATACGGAGCTACAAATCGTGACTTTCCCACAGCAGAGTACGTTGCTTTTTTGATACAGCTGATCTGGATGTGGATCTTTTACATTCTGCTGTGCTTTTTTTAACATTTACCACTTGTGAATTGTATGTATTGAAAAGCCATTCCAGTAGGAGCTGAAATTGTCCCTCAAAATATCTGCTACACAAACACTTCTAATACAACTTTACTTCTAATGCAGAGGTATGCATAGGAAACCTCCAAGTTTCTCCATTAAGTGAGAGGCACTCTTTCATTAAAATAATAAAAGCCCACTTGGTGGGGACCAGAAGTCCCACTTGGTACTGGACCAACTCTTCTGAGTTTAAAAATCCTGTTTAAATCCTGTTTAAAAGCTTCTATTACTGAAATGTATCTGAGTTAAAGTGTGAAACACAACATTACATGAAATGGGAAGATTTTCTTGAGAGACCCTAGTGAACACTGTTCTCTTTGCCAAGAAAAGCACAGAAACTGGTGTTCAAATAAATTACAGAATTCAGGAACAGTTCTCGTTTATTGTCAGTGGTGCTTCTTACACCTCCATATGTGTGAAAATCATTAGACTAGATTCTTACTCATTTTTTGAATCTTGTTTCTGTTATAAGATTAGGAATAGTGCCTCAGATACTTTAAAAATATTTGAAAGCAAGTTCACAAAAGTTTTGGAAATAAATAGAATCTTCAGTAGGAAGGGAAGGGATATCCAACACATTGACCCAGATCTTTATGGATCTTAGGTTCTGAGAAACTATCTGCAGTGATGTACCTTCATGATTTGGATTTTGACAATACCCATAAAGATATATGTTGACAATTTGATAAGGGTCTAAGGACAGCCTCAGTGGAGAGGAATGTCGAATGTGGTAGTACTGTGAGTCATGCCCGTGGCAAACACTTCAAGAGAATGCTGTAAAGCAAAAAAAAACCAAAGAAAAAAACGGAATAGTGAGACATGAGAGGCTCCCAACCAGCATTGAGATTAGAAACAACCAAAAAATATTTTTCTAACTGTTAAATTATCACAACTGAGAGGAAGTGTGGCTGTAAATAAGTATTCTTAAGTTTATATGTTATAAATAATTTTCGTGAGTCCAGGAGACAATGATCTTATGATCCAGTCTTTCCACATCCTTACCTATTTTTTTAAGGTAAATATTAGTAAGAGGAAATGAAAATTAGGGAAAGCATTTTATCCATTTTTTCTGTTGCATTTGATTATATATGCCATCTCCTTGTGGGGCAATCTTGTGGTAAGTTAATTTAGGCCAATTCATTATTGACTACCTCCAGAAAGCCAGTTAGTTAATTACTACATTGGCTCTGTGCTGCTCTCTGTTCTGTATGCTTTTGGCAGAACAGACAACTGAGGTTGTAAGATGTCTCAAGGTAAAGTCGGACACAGAATCTGCTTTTCATTTTTCTTACTGGAACATTTTGCTTGTGGCTAAAGAGTAAGTTGAAAGGAAAGTTCTGTAGACAAAAATTGTCTGCGTTCTTTTGTTCCTGCTTTTAAAATCTCATCATCAGATCATTCTGTCTGCTGAAGTGTGTAGTATTTGGAAGCTTTGCTTGCCCCTTGGTGCCTTCTAACTGAAATATCCAGTTGTACAGGTATCCAATTTGTAAAATTGCTTGGTTAAACAAATACAGATACTGTTATGTCATTTGAACTTTGCACTTAGGTAATTGTGTATGACTGAGGGTTTTTTTCATTTTTGTGCAGCTCCTTCAAGAGATAAAAAGAAAAAAATAAAAAGAAAAAAAAGTAAGAGATGTGGGTAAGACTAGCTAAGCTTGATAACAGAAGACGTTTAAACTGTAATCTGAACTCTTAACAGTAATTACGCGCCCTGTTCTCAGTGCTACTGGCATGACCTTACCTCTACATGTCTCTATTACCTTGCATTAATCCATTTAGTAAATAACTTAGCGTGGCTTGAAACTTCTACCTAAGGTAAAATACAGCATAAAGAATTGGTAAAGAATGGTAAAGAATATTCAGTGAAGTTTCTGGTTCTAGTTTTGTTTTAAAACTCAAGAATGAAGAAACCAAAAGTACCAGAAAAAATAATATCATGGCCTTTGAGACCTTAATCACTCTTGGCACCTCTTTTCCTCACGAGTGGTCAAGTCTCTTCTGTGCTGGGAGTTATGTCAAAGACAAACTTTTCTGAGCAGTGGATTTGGAACAGTAGCACATACCATTGCAAGAATAGAAAATGGCGTCAGCATCATCATCTTCAAACCCAAACGTCTTCAGGTGTACTCTTTAGCCCTACAAAGCACAATGTGTTTGCATTTGTGTATAGCTTAGTACCCGTTAAAGCAAAGCACACCCAGATAATTTTTAAGCCCTTAGGCTAGGAATAGTGAGCAAGTTATTAATAGAAATGCTTAATTAATGAAAGAAGATATAATTTTGAATGTTAAAAAAATCTGGGACTTAAAGATTTGTTGCTTTTGGTTTTAATGAGCTGTTGACTTATCCCTGTTTCATCTTGAGGGTCTATAAATGCACGTGTGCTCTTCTGCCATGAGAACTACTACTTAATGTAGTAAATATTAAGGCACTAATGCTCACTGCATCTTATTGATTTTAGGTTATTAAAAAATCCATGATGATTTGTTTGCCTTCCTGTTGAGTTATGAAGTGGGGCAATCTGAAGTCAGAATTTTTTTAAAGCTGAAATATATCCAATCATACACACACTTCAGCACCAGGGAGTCCCTTTGGACTGTGGACCTTTCTACTGCCTTTGCTGTGTGGTAAAGTTTTATCATATTTATTGAAAATATGCTGATGAAATGATGATATACTGTCTGTATTGAGGGAAAGAGAAGCTGGCAACTTACGTGGAAGGTGTTCCTGTACAGGTGATTTGTTGGAATCACAGAACTATCAGCACTGGAGAGGACATAAATCTATGGGTTTGACAATATAGAGTGGGGAACAGAAATATCAGGTAGTGTTTTTCTGTTAGACATCTTTTGAATAACTAAGTAGAAGATTTAGGTCAGTAGTACATACTAGTAGTTTGAAAGGACTACTTTATAGCATTAAATCTTGTAGAAGCAGCATCTTCTAGAGGAAAGCAAATTATTTTCCCTTTCATTGAAGCTTTCGGGGGGGGAAAAGGTTATTTTAAAACACAATGGAAAATCCCTGGTTGGTGCCATCTCTGTGTTTATTTATATACATACACAAATATTCTCTTAGTAAATAATTATTACTTATTACTAGTTCTTCTGAGATGAGGATCTGCTTTCCTCCTGGTTTAATAGGACTTAGAATAATTCATTAAAAATCTTTGCTGAGTGTATTTCCCTCTGAAGGTTTTCTGTACAATGACTTTTTAGAAGCCTTTGATTAGTAAGAAGTGGGATTCCTGGAAAACCAGAGGAGATTATTTGAGAATGACTTCATATTATTAATGATCTTTCTTTTTGTAGGCATAAAATTCGGCCATAACTTTTTTGCCTTTAAGAAAAATCCCTTCAGAAGACAACAAGGTTTTTCTTGACAAAAAGTTTAAGAAAAAGCTGCTGAATGAGTTTTCTTGCCTTTTTTTAAATCCTGTGTAAAGCTCAGAAGTTTTCACTTGCAAAGCACTGTCACTGTGCTGGGAAAACTTCATAATATTAGTTTGTCACAGCATAATTGATGTTCCCTCCTCACTAACTCACAACAGTCTAGTTTGTGCTTTATAGATCAGCACCAACTCCTGCACCCTTAAATGTTACTGACAAATCCTGCAATAGTGTTGTAAGCACTGCTTAATAAACAGGCAGATGTTTTCTTAACAAATGTTTCTGAGTTTTTCCATACAGGACTCTCTGCCTGACAGTTTATACTGCAAATATTTTGCAGACTCTGTGCTTCACAGTGGTTGAAAAGATGTGTGAGAAGGGCATGCCTGTGGGCTAGAAAGGTCATTCTGTTTAAGAAAGGTGAGATGCCTCCTCTGTGGCTCTTGGTTCTGGAAAAATTGTGTTTAGCAGGTAATAGTATCAAAAGATGTTATACTACAGGAAAATAGAAGTGACTTTTTTTCTGTATTTAAATGGAGGCAATAAATACCTTTATTTTTGTAAGTAGCTGATTCTTGAAATTCTTTTTCTTTGATTTTTTTTTTAAACTTGTGTTGCATTTACTCTGCTTATACAGTAGGCAGCAGCGCCTAGCAAGTGTAATTATTGTGTATTTCTAGTTTACTTCAAATTTTGATTCAATCAGAATCCATAAATCTGACAACCTATAATCAAACAAAGGGAGTACTCTAGTAGGTGGGGATTAACAGAAGGGAATTAAACTGTCATTTTGCAACAGTTTAGACCAATATGAAAGCCCATTTATGAGTCTCTCAATAAATATCCCTTTTGTTTTGTCTAATTGCTGGTTTGAATGTATCAGACTCATCAATGGGATTAGGGTTAATAGATGTTTGGTCACGCATAACATGCAGAGGAGGAATCTGATACACACACACACAAAAATTGCACTTAATGAGCTTAGCAAATGTTTGCCATATTTTTAATGAACCCTGGGGCTGTCATTTAGAAATGCTTAGCAACTGCTTTTCCATCCTTGAAAACAGAGCAACTGAAGGACATTAACACTATGTACACCATAAATAAAGTGAGCTATTTAAAGATGCCAACTGGGAGGTGGGAAGGATGACATTTTCTGTGCAGGAGCCAGTGATACTTAACACTTCATGCGTGTGTCAGATCTCTCACAACCCAGACGGGCATCTCTAGTTTCCTACAGGGAATGGGTGTGAGTGTTTGAGGGAGATCAAATAACTGCTTTTCAAAAAAAAAAAAAAAAAAAAAAAAGTTAAACCTGTTTATGATACAGCTTTCAAAATCATTATTCCCTGACTTTTTTTTTCTCACCCTCCTCATCTTGTTGCCAAATACTTACAGAGAGGATTTTAAAAAAAGCAGATTATTTGTTTGCATCATCTGCTCCTGAGCTTATCATTTCTGCCTTTGCCATTAAGCAGGATGTTTCCTTAAACAAGTGATGTGGCAAAGAATGGGCATACTCTGGGGGATTGATTGCACAGTAGATTTAATGATCCATTCATTAACCTCTGGGACCTGCGCCTAAAACCAATGCAGGCTGATTAATGGGAAATTATTGGAGCAAACCATGTGTCATGTGGTGTAGTTATTTTGACTGGACGTAACAGAATCAGGTTTTCCTTAGGGAAGGACTTGATTTGATATAAAAATGCAAAAAGTGCCATTCAGTTGGATTATGTCTAGAAGAAATGAGTGCTTTTTAAGACTTCAGTTGCCATAGAGGCAGTGGATCTAAGATCTTTTGTCTGCACACAGAAATCTTTTGAAACACCAGCTCTTAAGACCTTGGATGGGGAAAAGAATCTGAAAACTGAACTGGCCTTTAAATGCTCATTCCTGCTGTGATCACTCAAAGCAGACCCTGCTGTGTCATGTGGGTAATGCTTTTTAAAATCTGAATAGCTGAGAAAAAACAATATCATTAGCTTAGAGAGTTCACAGATGTCAGCAGACAAGGCTGTGACTGCTGAAAACTTGTGTTTCACTAGCTCATTTTTAGTTAATGCACTAAGGAAGACATGCATACTATTGCTATTATACTAAAGTGGATGGCCCAGTTGGTGTAAAACCAGAGTGGGTTTAAAAGGGAGGTGAAACAAGAAAGGCCTTCAAGCATCTTTCATCTAATAATGCAAATGTGAATATAAATAGTGTTGAAATTCAATAATTATGTCTTCAATTTTCTTGCATGATGTTGCCTACATGAGCAAGAGGAATCAAGTTCCTTTTCTCTCATTCTGCTTTTGGCTGATACATTATCCTCCTTGAAATTAAAGAGGGAAATATGATGACTATCCTTTCCTTAACTTTGACTTCCCAGCACACATATTTCAAAATCTTGGAAACAATCCTTTCTGCTTTTCATTTATAAAATATTTTATTCAGAGAACTAAATAAGTCTGAAGTTCTCTATTGGTGTGCAGAGACTTTTTCCTCTACCCTGAAATCAATTCAAGGCCACTAATACCTGGAAATGTTTCCATATAATAGTCAAGCTATGCCACATACAAAAGTCTTTGGCCTTATTTCAATTCTCCATGAAGAGGCACCCGCCTTACAAAAAAACTATCTCTGTGCTATTTCATTAGTGTTTATGTAAAACAGACAACTGAGCTGTTCCAGGGGTGTGTTGCTCAAAAATAGTATGAAGTCTTGGAACCGGTATGGCCATTCGCAGCTCTACAGGCTGTGTTCTGTTTGGGGTTCTGGATAAGGGATTTCAGACTGCAGCTCTTATCATCACTGGTAATGTAGTTTACATGTTTTGCTACCTTATTTCTAATATGCTTTATTTCTTTTTCACCAATTTCACTTATACTTTCCCACTGATATTTTTATATGGGTATTTTAAAACTGCATAGGAAAATCTTCACATTTCTTAAATTCTTCAGGGTGTTTATTGCTTCATCATGCTTTAGGGAATAATCTAAGACTAAACTTTGACAAGATCGCTTTATATGCAAAATACAGTGTACATTTTCAACCTGCATAATCTTAGTCTTAAAGAGGTTTTCCATCTCTTACAAGAAGAAAAAGCTTTTCAGTTTACAAAACCTCGAGGAGGAAAGATACAGTCTGACACCAAATCTGACTTCATCACTGTTTGCATTGCTATGAATAACAGATACCAAAAAGATGATAAATACCAGGAAAGAAAGAAAAGCCCTGCTGACAGTGGAGGGAGGTTCAGGAGGGATTGAACTGACTGTGAGGCACAAAGGAGGAAGCAGGAGTTGATCTGCTTGGGGAATGTCCATACAAATAAGCAGCATAAATCTCTCACCAAAACAACATGACTGTGAGGGAGAAGGTAAACCGCAACATGGTGTGTATCAAAATAAAAGACAGTGAGAGCAAGCCTGATGGAGACCAGGCATGTTTCTCTGAAAACTTGTGACTTCTGTCGCTGTTTGTCTGGATGTAAAATTATGCAGAAACTATTTCTTGACTTCACCATTTGTGCTGAAGATGGGTAGTAGTGCAATATCCTGCTTCTTTGAATTGAATTTTCTGCAGGGCAACGGGAAGTGGCAATAGGCTCCTGCCTGGTCCCTCATGCTGCTGCTGCTGCTACAGAAGTCACGCAGGGAGGCAGGGAGGTTGATCACTGTTAACACAGGCAATTTTGTTCCAAAGCAAAAGGCATTTATTTGGTTATGTTCCATTCCCCCCATCCCAGCTTTGTTTTTTTTTATACAGCCTCATGCATACCCATGGAAAGAACCGCAGAGCTTCAGCCCTGAGTTAGTGCTCCATGCGAGGACAGGCTACAAGCCGATTTCCCTTGAGAAAGGAAAAAAACTATAAATAGTTATTAAGCTGGAAAGACTATTGCAAGTCAACTTCAGGCGCCTGTACCTCTTGTGCTGAAGACTTTGGAAACAGCATGGTAGCAGGTACTGCTCCAGCATCTGCATGCGTTAGCCTGTACGTGCATGGGAACACGCCGAGTGTAAAACCTGGGGAAAGCTCCCCCAAGTTCATCACAGAGACTCTCTTACCCGATGGTGTCCTATAAATCAGTAAGATTGATGCCGTTGTATTGGTCAGCATGTAAAATAACCTGTCATCAGTACAGAACGTGATGTGCAGAATATCAGTGTAACTTGAAATTCATAGCACTTTAACACCTGTTTCCATAGCTACAGTGTAATCCAGACATCTGAGAGGCCAGCCTGCCTTTGCCAGGCCTGTCATTTCAGGGAAATAAATTAAGAAAGCTGATCGCAAGGCCTGGATTATACAATTTCTTTAAAGTATAGCAGCCAGACCTGAAATCTAACCAGGAATGAACATTCTTCGGACGAAATGGATAAAACCTATTTCCTGTAACCTTTGTAGGAAAATTTCAATATAGCCTCCTCTATATCTTTTTTTCCCCTCCCACAAGCAATATTGTATGTTATACCTGGCAGTTATATTTGCAGGACCATATTTCTTGATTTTTGAGAGGTTGTAGCGTATTCTTAAGTGAAGGTTTGAAAAAAATAAGCAGATGGAAAAACGGGAGGGAGCAGGCGTAGGAAAGAGATACAGTTAAGTGAATGCTAAAGGGCAAAGCTTCAGTGCCAGACAGTTATTTGCATATGCACAATATGTTTCTGTCTAGAGGCATATTTTCTCAAAGTCTGTGTGTATATTTCTATGACTCTATATTTATCTGTATTACTGGCAACATATGTATGGCTATGAATAGAGTTGGGGTGTTTGCTGAATGATTTATGATGCTGCTTAATTTTTTTTTTCTTTAAATACATACTGGTATTGAGAAATGATCTCGTGCAGGTAGGGAAATCAGAAAGAAATACAGGCATCATTTCTTAAATACAAAGCACTGGCTGGAATCCACAGAAGGTGCATCTATATACATATTTGTGCTTAGAGGGCAAATATATAATGGGTATGCGTACATGTTTTCTAGGCCAGTTCATTTGTAAAATGTTTAACAAGGGGCTGAAAGCTGTCCTGATACTTGTAGGACTGAGGAGCAAGGCTAAACTCTGCAAAGAAAGGATCACAGATTCTTTTAAAAATCATGTTTTGCACCCAGTAATTTGCAACATCCCAACAGAGAGGGAGAAGAAAGCTATGCAAAGGTGCCATAGTTGTTAACTTCATTAGGTAACTGTCCTGGTACAACAAAGTGTCCATGTGGGCAAATGTTTGTCATGATCCTAGAAGAAGGGCTGTATTACTGTCTCATTTAGCAAATGGGAATACCAGGTATGTCTACAGTGAAGAGTGGGAAATGCATTCCTTGACTATTAGGTAATTTATCACCAAGTAATTTATAAGGCCAAATCATATTTGATTACTTATATCAGTAAGTACCAAAATAAACAAGACAGCTTTGTATGACTTGAAGTAAGCAGAGCTTTGTATCTGTTCTTTTTAAGGCAACATTTGTTTGGCTTTGCTTCTATGAATAAATTGTGGTCCTTGTATTGGCATTAATATAATGCCATATTTGACTTTTTCTTTTATAAAACATCTTACTGGTGAACCGTCACCTAATGAACTGAGATAATATAACTCCAGGATGAAATATGTCTTAAATACTTGAGGGACATAGCCAGATAAAATCAATGTTTCTGTTTCTGGGCATAATGGTGTGGGTTTTTTTTCCTAGAGTTGGATATAAAGAGGCATGATGCATTGACTTTGACCTGTCAGGCTGAAGCTATTACAGTCTGCCAAATCAGTGATCCATAAGCTAAAGATTCTCAGTACAAGCCTTGACCCAATAAACTGAAATGTCTTAGTAAGAGTTGTTATGGACTTTTGAAAGAATAATAAAATGGATTCTTTGCAGTGCCTACGCAATTAATTATTCAGTAGCCTGAAAGGTCTCTGAAGATACTGCTCAGAAGTAATAAGTAAATAACATATTTTTCTACATGTTCTTATTTCTGTGGTTCTAAAGGTGTGTTTTTTCTTTTTATATTTCCTGCAAAGTTTCCAGACAAAATAATGTCTCTAAAACTACACTAGTTTTGGTAGTTATTCATAATTCATAAAAGAAAAAGCTACATGAACCAGTTTGTTAAATACACGGTTTGTAGTAGTCTTTCCCTTTTGTCCCTTTAGAAAATCTTATTTATGACCCATATTGCATTGCTAAATGCATTTCTGAAGCTTCAGAAGGTTTCAAATTAGGTCAGTAAACCTGTTTGTCTCATAGTTTAATCCTTAGCAAATCTTACTCAATCCTAGTCCAAGCAGTAGGTAGTATAACTCTAGATGCTAAGGGTAATTTCTTCTCAAGAGACTGTGATGACACTACTCTTTGATAGAAAGAAATCAAAGTAAGAGCAACAGTTTAGGAAGTTCCAGTGCCTCTGTGTGATGGGTGATACCAGTTTATTTTAGGCTGAGATACTAGTCCAGTACCTCGGATGACATTATTGCTCAGTAATATGCCAAGCAGAAAATGCAAATTGTTCAGTCTACTTGTCTCTGAGTCCAAATGTTGTATCTGTTTTTAACTTTGTCCCAGAAATCTATACAATAAAATAATGAGCTTGTGGCTGGTGTTGGGGGAATAGTTTTATGATAAGGTAATGACCTAAAACACATATAAAACATTTTAATCCACTCTGATTAGCAAATAGAAGTTCTGGAAAAGTATGAATTGAAAAGTTTTAATTAAATAATGATTAAAATAATGGAGAAAAGGAATATTCTATGGAATTCAGCACCAGATTCTGATAGAGGCTAAGAATGTACATGCTTATCAAAAAAGATTAGAGAAATTCATGGAGGATTAGTCCAACACAGCTATCAAACTCAGGAACCAGTTTGTCTGTAAACCATAGTCACTTGATGCTGTGAAGATATGCCAGGGAAAAGGATCACATTATGTATATTTTCTTTGTTTTATTTTCTACTCTGTGTCTGCTCCTGGTTACCAACAGAAACAGGATGCTAGGCTAGGTGCAGCTTTGATGCAAGAGATGGCAGTTCTTATCTGGAAACTCTTGACCCTGTAATTTTTTACATATGCCTTCTCTGTTTTAGATTTGTGTTGTTGCAGAGAGAGAAGTCTGTGTGTGTAAATGTATGCACAAACAAATGTGGAAAAATGAGAGGAAAGAAGAATGCTTTTTGATGTAATTAGGAGAGGACCATGGAGATTTACTGCAAATTCAGATCCTAATGTGTCATTAGTCTTTAGAATTTATTAAATTCAACAGTTTGCTTTAAACACTTTTGCTATAATTGTTGTGCAAGAGTGAATGGGCTGGGATTTTAATTTCTCTCTAAAAAGAAAGCAGTTTTAAATACTTCGATTGTTCAATTGCTTTGAGTTATGAGCACATCCCAATTTTTGTGTTAACAATTTAGGTAATTACATACTAAAGAATGCAATAACCATTGAATGCCAAAAAAGAATTTTGAAAAGAAGAACACAAGCTGGGAACAAATTTAACTGATAGAATGTAGAGTTTTTCCATTCAAGATCTGACTCTCCAAAGAATAATTATGAAAATTAAAATACATAAATAGATCTAGAAGTGGACAAGAGTTATGAATTACCATTGCTTGGGCAATAATGAGAATGAAGAGCGACACAGGCACTTCATTAAAAGATTTGATTCTTGTATTCTGAGGGGTGTTAATGAGCTGATAGAGATCTACTTTAAGGAAAAAAGAAAAATAAAAACTCCTAGTTAATATTGTTAATATGTTTAAATGCTTATGTTTAAAGAGGCGTGAGTTTGGGAAGATGTATAAGAAAATCTGCAAACTTATACTTTCACACTGAATAAAATACGGGCAAGTCTTTTTAAAGATATGTGTAGGTCTGGAAAGACGAAATCTCTTAGGTATTTCTTTCAGTCTGAAAATACCTGACATAATTAGTTGTAATTCTTAGATCCATAGGAGTTTTCCAATCTCAGAAATGTCACCTCCCAACCCTTCAATATCCTTCCAACTCAAACGCTCTTTGAGAAATTTTGAACTTGTTGCAAGTGTAAGGTAGTTGGAGTCTACTAAAAATCAGGCAGAATTTCCCGTACTTTACACATAAATACTTAAAGAGCATGAAAAGAGGTGCCGAATGTCTTGTCTCCTCTGCTCTGAAGGGCATCCTGAAGACACACTCTACTTTACAACTCCAACATTATCTTCCAGATATGGTAAAATACAAACTTACAATAAAGAAGGCAACGTTTGTTGGCACTGTTAATAATTGTGGCAGATTTTGGTTCCTCCTAATGGCGTTGGACAATCAAGACACAGACTATCTCCCTTTCAGCACCATTTTGGGTCAAGTGATAGCAGGTTGCACATCAGCATTTCTTCATAGACTTATCCGTTTCTAAGCTGTTTCCCATCAGCTTTCAAAATGGACAAAGGAACATTAAAAAAGAGGGAACTCAAGCCAAAAGTTAGATTGCCCAAAGCTCCGCTGTGGCCAAAGATGTTTGGCATCTCCTGCCTCAGACTTGCCATCAGCCAGGATATTGATGGACTTAGCTTAGCAGAAATGACTGCTGTTTCATAGAAGACGCCACAGGCAGCACTTTGCAACACGACCTTCCTCCCCAGTGCAGCTGAGGAGCAGCCAGCCCTCCCCTGGACCAGGAACAGATGGCAAAGGGAAAAAGACAAAGCTTTTGCTACCTGCAGCTACCGCCAGCAATTCTGTAATACCTTTGATCGTGTTCAGGCCCTTTGCTCTGCTCTGGTCCCAGAACTTACTGGAGTGCTCAGAAATTCTGCTGCTCCCTTTTATCTTTTAAGAACAGAGGCTGGCTTGTTTAAATTTTCTTTTTTCTTTGTTTTTTTTTTTCTTTTTGTTTGTTTGAGTTTTTTAAAATTATTTTATTTTATTTTATTTGGGTTTTTGTTGTTTTTCTATTTTTTTTGGTCTTATTTTTGGAAGGCGGGCTGTCTCCTTGACTCTATGAGTAAGAGGAAGGAGGGAAGGGAGAAATAGTTTCCACTGACATGAGATTTTGTAAGGTTCTCTCTTAGCTTCCTACCTCAGATTCAATCTGTTTAAATAAATGGCATGGCAGCAAAGGCTGGAGCTGGGCCTTGTTCTGTAATCCAATTGCCCACAGTCAAAATGTGCCAGAGGTGACATTTGGTGACAGGATTTAAAATCAAAGACCCCTCTCTCTAGCAGTGCTGGCCAGAGACCAAGGCTGATGCTGGGCTGGCTCTGCGAAGGTGGCAGAAGCTCTTGCCACCCTGGGCTGGCATGTGTCACAGGCAGCAGCTGCCGATGAGATTCAGCATCGCTACTTTCCTCCTTAAACACAAATAGCTGGGCAGCAGCTTTGGGAAGAGAAGCGCAGGGTTGAGGACTACTGGAACTGTCTTGTTTGACATAAGAATCTCTATCTCTCAGAATCTGCAAATCTTTCACTCTTTTCTGGCATCAAAGTCAGCTGGTGCTCTGAGATGAGGAAACTGAGTGGACCCATCACTATTTCTCCCACCTTCCACCCGAAAGCACAGTGTTTCCCAGAGATAACTAAACCTCAAAGCAAATCTGACCTCGTGCTTTTTCAGAAGACTATGCCAAGTTTGACAGTCAGACCCCTGGAAAGATTCATTGCAGTACCGTAAGAGTAGACTTACGGTCTCCAAGTGTAAATCTGATCTCACATGTCTTTCTCTAGGAAAAGGAGTCATCTCAGGTTGCCCAGAGCTGATATGAGTGTCTAAAAAATTTAACAGCTCTTTCTACTGGTTAAGGAAGGAAAATGTGATGATGGCTTTCCAGTTCATTCAGCAGTGTTTTTCCCTGAGTTTGCCTTAAATTAGTTACAGTTTTGCTTCGCTATTGGTTTGGAAACAGGGCCTAAAATAACACAAATATCTGAGTGAACTTGTGCTTTCAGAGTTCACAGCCTGTGTTGCAGCTTGGTGGAGTAAGCCAGTGTGTGCATTTTCCAGGACTTTGTTAAAAAGCAAGTAGACAATTAAACACACATATGATTAATCTACAGAATGAAAAGCCACAATTAAATATCTAATCAATAAATCAAAACATTTAAAGTAGTTAAACAAGCAAATTGAAATTAACTCATCATGCTGTGAAGTTGAGATTATTTTGCATAGATTTGTATTAACACTCATTATGGGGGATTTGGGATCTTAAATTGAGAAGAAAGTTAAACGGTCAGACAGTATTTTAGGGAATCCGGTGTGTTGACCCAATTAGGTGAATCTTATGTGTCTGTAGGACTCACAGAAGCATTCTGCAGACGGTACATTACCTGAAGAGTTAGCCCAGTGAAAATCCCTTGATTCATGTTAAGGAAGCAGTTCAGGCACTTAGAGCAACTCCGGTTTACCACTTTCCATCATTGATGATACTTTCTTTGGGGTTTTATTCTTTACTGTGTAAAACAACTAAGTCTGGAATCAAAGCAAAGGTAATGGCTTGAGAACGACATCTTTAACTCATAACAATGTATTAACTCACTTAATGGCAATTTGGCATACACAAAACCTTTTTAGGAAGCTATTAAACAATTCTTCCTCACAGAGATATGCACACACCTATTCTCCATACACAGACATATCAATGACAGAGAGATAGATGTTTAATAGAAATCAAGAGAAGGGTGTAATTTTTTTCAGGTAACTCACAAAACTGTTACTTGTTGTCTGAAATTGAAGTTCTTTTTAGACCTGAAAATGCTGAATAATTTGTTCCTGGACAAAAGAGTCCTAGTTGCTGATTTCTTCCTCCATGCAGTTTATTCAGAAAAAGAGGGACCATATAGCTTTGTCTCCTCTTTGTGACATAGGAAGACTGTTTTTGTTCTGCGCCTCTTTTTACACTTTGAAATTTACTACCTCATGGATCTGCTTCAGGGTTGTTTTTAATTGATTCAAAACCAGTTAGATGAATGTACGTTTTCTGAACCCAGTTTTCTGTCTACTCTCCAAGCATTTCTAAGCAGTCTTTAACCAGTGTGGCCCCATTACTGAAAAAGCATTTAATCAGATCTTCTTAGGTTTTCCACAGATCAGATTTTAGTCTAGAAATGTGAAACAGGCTAGCAGAGTTAATAAAGACATGCATTTTCTGTATCCTCATGTGTTCTCCTGTGTTCTAGTATTTCTTAAATTATTTTGGACTTCTCCGTAAAGAATTGGGGAGCAAATAAAAGTGGATTTACTGTTTGTGTTTCAAGTCGAAAGCCATTGGGACAAACTATATTTTCTAAGAATAATTTCTATTTATTATTAAAAAAGAGTTTTCTAGTCTTATCTGTAAGCTTGGACTATGATCTTTATGTAGTCATTGCTGCAGATTTACATATAGTCTAGTGAATTATGTGAAAACAATTAAACCATACAGTTCTTCTTTCAAGATAATTCTGCTGTAGCCCCATGAGAATTAGTGTTGTCAGTCTTCATAGTAAAATCAATAAAATTGTGGAAGCAATACTTCATTAAACATCAGTTGCAGCTTGATCTTTGAGCTGATATAAGAGTTTTCTTCCATCTGTATGTAGCCAATATTAAAAAATTTTTACTTTTTCTGTCATTAATTGTTCCATTCAAACATTTACCCTTTTTTATGATAAATGATAATTTTCTTCCTCAGCAAAGGAATGATATTTTTGCAATTGAGAAGAAACACACAAGTATAAAAACAGTATAATAATGAAAGGTGGATTCACAGAAAACAGCTGCAGTATTTATTCACCCATCATAAACTAATAAATATACATAGGCAAATAAATTCATTTACTTCCTGCCATCCCTAGAGTGTAGCTCCACTTACTTCTCAACTGAACAAACAGTTGATGGATGATACACTAGTCTAAGCACCGTGGTTGCTGAGATACTTCCAAGTACAATGGACCTGGTGGGAGAAGGGTGGTGAGACAGGACTGCACGCTGAATCTGCTTGGTGGTCCTTAGAAATCTAGTAAGTCTGGCTGCAGGTGTGCGGATGCCTGATTGTTAATTGAGACTCTCAAACAAGGTGCCGTTTACAGTCACAAGTGCTCTCTGGTGGGTTGTAGGTCCCACTGCCATGCATGAATACTGAAAGAGAGGCTTCAACTGGATAATGGAAAATTACTGAAGGTTTGTTAAGGAAGAATCTTAGTGAAAATTTGTAATACGGAAGTGTCCATGCCTGGTTATTTTTAAAAGACATCTCAAGACTATGATTGCAGGAAGGGGGTTTGCAAACATTGTGCTGAAATTAATTGGCTTATCCAGCATGTCAATATGAAGCCTGATAAACGAAGTTGTGAGAGATGGGAAAATCTTTGTAAGCAACCTCTCATACATTGTTTATCATGCAATTTCTATTATATGTGTTTATGATATAATATTATCTGCTTGAACAATGATAAAATATTAAACAAGCAAGAAGGTCTCTAAGCATGCCATAGTTTCAAGCTGATAGAAGGCTTAATTAAAGTTACTTGCTGTGGGGTTTTTTTCTGTTCTGTCTGTTGCCAGCATTTATCAATGGTCTTTGAGAGAGTCTCACACTTGAAAGTAAAAGATTAAACATCTTAATTGAATAAGGGTTTTAAAAGCTGTTTTCTTCTCATCTATAAAATCACAACCTAGATCTCTGCATTTAGCAAAAGTTCTTTCATCAACACATGCATACAGCATCCGTGCTGTCCTACTGTTCGTTATGAACTGATTGCTCCTCATACATGACAGTCTTGAGTGACCACTTCATGGCAATCCCAACTAGCTACTGCTACTTGTCTCTTCAAAACAGGGCACTTGATGATAAATTAGAAAGTTAGCCACAAGCTCATGGCAGAAAGAATATGATATGCCAACCATAAGCTGAGCTGAAAGTTATCACACCTGCATACTTTGTTCTGTAAAGAATTGCATTCTGTAATTTGAATCAACTCAGTTTTATTGCTTGCTCTTTAAAACAAGATTTGCTTTCCATATAGGATAGGTCACATGAAGCTGTTTCTACACAGCAGGACCGTGTAATCAATTCTTATTCCACCTTTCCTCTTATTAAGATAGCTCTTACAGTTCCTCAAACCCCCCTCACCTAGGAAAGAAATGATCAGGGAATTTTACCCTTTTGAAGCTAACCTCACTGTTTTGTCATGCACAACGAGCTGTCCAGATACATAGCAGTAGTCGCTTCAATGGTGTGTACCCAGCTTCTATGCTAGACACCAAATAGGTGTCAGCAATTTCACTTCTTGGGTGGCTTTCTCAAAATCCATTTCAACTGCAGGGATTGATCAATAGTGATCACTTGTTTTCTCCTGGTCAAACAGGATAACTTCACATATTTGAGGAGGTTAGAAACGAAGCTGGCTTTTGCATTTGATCTTTCAGGTATGCTTTTCTTTTTATCAAAAATGAGAGTGGGATCAAAGGAGCGTGCCTTTGAGCGTACAGAACTGAACTAACTACTGTGCTTAGTCCATGCTATTTGTCAGGTACGGCAACATACTTTAAACAATGAAGACACATTATCTGTGTAAATAAATTTGGCTTAGATTTTTTCCACTGAAAATATTTTCTCATAGTTATGATATAAAATTGGATTTATAGCCGAGCAGTTTTCTTTTGTTAACTATCTAGTAGTAGCAATCCTGAAATCATCCTGAACGCATCTATATTTTGTGAAGAATATAATAACGTATAGCATGCTCAATGTGACATGCAAATACTTAAGTCTGAGAAGCTTCCAGCAACTATTTTATGGTATAGTTGCCCTAGAAAAATATTTTCCAGACAGTTTTTAAATGGGATATTGCCATAACTTGGAAAAATGTTTGAAGACAAGCTATTTTTAAATCAGAATTTTCTCCAGTATGAATTTTATGAAGTGTATGACGTATTTTTATTTGGTTGGGGTCTTTTTAAAGTCCCAGAAGTGTGACTTTCGGTAGGTGCAGTAAACTGCTTTCCACCTGTCAAAGGAAACCAAGATAGTAACCTCATCATACTGCAAAACTGTGCTGAAACTATCTAGAAAAACCAGGATGATTTTCCACTCCTGTGCTCACTCGAAATGACCAACTCTTATAAACAAGGTGTCAAATCTCCAGAGCATTAATTTGCATGAGATTTCCTCCTTTGGTCTTTTTCTTTTTTCTCTTTTTTCTTTCTCTCTCTCATTTTTTTTTTCTTTCTTTGTTTGTTTGGTTTTTATATTAAATGTACCCAAGGCTCCTTCCTCAGAAAAGTCCAAAGAAGTCCATAGATGGATGCCTTTCAGCCTTTCCTTCTAGTTATATGGCTTTATATAGCAAGACACTTTTGCCAGCAGCCTTATATTTATGATTTCTGGGGATTTTTCTATATTTTTTGTCCAAGATCAAAGCAGAACCAATTAAGGACCTGTTTTAAGGGATAACTATCTGTTTCTTGCTGACATGTTTTATTGAATTTTGATTTAAAATTAAAAGAACCATGGGCTTCAAGCCCTATGAATTAAGCTACATGTGCAAAAATGATATACACACTTTCTGCTTCTGTTGCTGTTATAGAACTGGGAGCTAAAATAACACAAATGAGATGACACACACAGCAAAATAGTATTTTGTATTGTAAATCAGTTTTGCAATACCCAGCTGAGTGACCTTGTATATCTTCTTAGGGATAGCAATGGAATGAGCTTTGAGGGTTAGCCTTAAAAAGACATGCCTTCTCCATATAAATCAAGCTCATTCATATATTGATCAATAAAACAAGACCTAGAGGAACTCTTGAAGGACTCTTGTTATAATAAATTGCTTCTCCCACATAATATAATCAGTACAAACTGTTCAAGGTCCTTTTCTGCAATCATCATGGAACCATCTAGATGCATGTGCACAATAACAGGAAATGGGATCATAAATACAAAGAAAAAGTCCTTTTACTGTTTCTCAGCCAATCTGGAAGTAATTCAGCTAAGCAAATGGATTTCTAAGTGTTTACTTTCTGCTCTCCCTCACTGCAGTATAAATGATTATTTCTATGGACACATACAAGCTAGAAGTCAGAGGACAAAACACCAAGCCCGCTGTTGTTTTAAGATTAAAAAAAAAACCCAGACATTAAGCAACACAGGTATGTTTTCAGTAGCTGAAACATGTAGTTTATGAGGTGTTGAGCACCATAATCTTGAAAGTCAAGAGCTCTAAGGGCAGACCAAGAAAGAAACCTCTCATCTACCCCTTACCAAGGCCTCATGGAACTCCTAGTGTCAGTGTCAGGATTGCACATTCAGAGGAGACAAAAATTATGCAGTCAAAGGGCTTGAAAGTTCTTTTTCTTTCTGTTTTAAAAGTAAATTTACACTCGTATGAGTGCACCTCTGCACACGTCTAAGCATGTGCATGTTGATAGATCCCAATTTAAATCTTGAATGAACAGACAAGGTGGGAAAGAGCATAAGTTACAAACCGTGATCTGAAATTTGTAAGTTTCCCTGGCAAAAATCATGGTCAAAGAAATTCACGAAAGATTGAAGTGCTGAATTTGAATCCAGACCTTGCTATTTAAATCCAGTGTTGCCATTTGAATCCATATATAACAGTAGCATGTAAAATATCTTATTTACATAAGCTTTAATGACTCCATAATTCATGAGTGGCAGAATGATTGAGTTACAAAGGTCATTTGGAATAAGTGAGCATAAATTACTTATCAAAAGCCAGCCTATTGTATGTTCTGCTTATGGATCTTCATTTTCAAGAACTATTTGATTCATACTTCATGGCTTGTACTTTGAAATAAAACAGCGAATTTCTCATAGTAACAGTATATATCCACTGAACATAGACAAGTAAGAGTAGTACCAGGGTATTGTGTGCCCTTTTTTTGTTCTTTAAAGCAAGAGGGCCCTAGAAACTGTAGACAACATGGCTTTTGAGGAGAACGGGGTGGAAGGCACAGCTGACCATACCAATCATGATGTTATGAGGCAAATATTTTTTAAAAAAAGGGGGTTGGTTAACAGTAGTTGTAATCAAATGCCCACACAGCAATTACATACTTTCAAATGCACAAGTCAAGATTAATATTAGCTGTGGAATGTCATCATGTAATAAAGAGAAGGAAAGTCTTTGTCATCCAAGTGTGCAAGATGGCAAAGTGAAACATGAAAAATAATTCAGCTTCATATTTTGAAAAAGGAAATGGACAGCTCTTCAAGTGCAGGATGATGTAACTACTGTAGGTCAGTGAAGTTTCAGCAATTTATCTCAAAGTTGCCAAGTTTCTTACGTTGGTTCTGTGCGTGTATGTTTCAATTTGAAATTATGAAAAACTAATTAATTACTCATACCATAAATAAGAATCAGGCCTTCTTAATGATAATACCAATTTGCTGCAGCAGTTTTCACCAATGTCGCAAAAATTCTGATTAAAAAATGTCCTTCCTTTTTATTCCACAGCACTGGCATGTATAAATTATCCAAATAGAAAAAAGTGAAACTGATTCTTACAGTGTAGTATAAAAACTGGTATTAAAAGTAGTTAACAGACCCTCTCCGGGTATTTCACCTTTAATTATGTCAATTCTAGAATTAGCAATAGACTCAAAGACAGGGACAATTTTTGATTGTTCTGTTTTTACACTCAGAATGCATGACTACCCTGTTAAAGCTTACATTATCCCCCATCTAATCTTCAAAGACCACAGCCACAAAACTATGTATTAAATATACCACCTGGTGCATGTGCTAATCTGTATTTCATTTTTATTGGAAATGCCCATCTCCCAACTTTTTGAGATCTACTTCCATATCTTATAATGTTGTCGTTCATTTGAAGAGTAAAAGTAGGTACAATTGTAAGTATCTTATGGACACTTTTATTAAAGAAAAATCAAGTTCAGAGGGGGAAAGGTGGGTTTATGCTAACTTCTCTGATTGGAATTGGTACAGGAATCTCCCTCACAAATCCTAGCTTTCCTTGTTGGTGATTTGATTTAATTATTTTTATTATTATACTCTTTTCAATTTTTCTATCCTGGTGTAACTGCATCAATGAATGTGTTTTAGACAAAATATATACTTAAAGAATAAAAAGCAAAAAAAAAAATTGCAGTGTAAGGTAGAAAATAATGCTAACATTCATTTGTTTAAGCAAACAAAAAATTGAATGACTGTGTTCCTTTCTTGCATGTTTTAATATATTATTGAATGAGTGAAGTGCATGTATTTGGAACTCGGCATTCAAATAGCTTCCCCAAAGACTTTTTTTCTTTTCCGATCAAAACTGAATTATGTTTCTTTTCTGTGGCAAATATTTGGAGTAAAAATGAGGAAAAGCTGCAAAAAATTTGTCCCCATATCTGTATTAATAAAGCTGGAGTTTCTGTTAAGCTTTGCTCTAGGAAAATCGCAGTTGTGTCTTGAAGTACCAATATTTCCATATGTAATTAATTTTAATATAACATAAAAGCAACAGACCCCAGATGAAATAGATAATTATCCTCTTCATAAGTTCATTAAACCACAAACCAAGGCCATGCTTAGAGTCTGGTCTTTGTCTTCTTTCTTTTAGTATTCATCTTTGTTTGTTTTTCTTGGGCTGTTTTGAATGCTTAAGGGAATCAAAGGAAGAATGTTATACACAGAAGAGAAATGCAAATACATTAGAGAAACATATGGAGTTACTGTTCATGCAAGGATATTAAGGGATTTATCTTTTCTTCTATTAAAATTTAGGTGAAAATGGGTCCTCATTGTCAGTGGTCAAAGGAAACCTAATTTGGGAAACCTAAAGTTTCTCATCACCTTCATTTTCTATTTGTGGGATAGATGTACTGCAGAGACTGCTGAGGGCCACATGCCTCTGCATATTAACAGTGAAGAGTATTAGGTGGTATAAATACACATCTCAAGCATCTCTATCTATATCCTTTGTCATTTCTCCTGAACTCCACCGCACAGTCATACTCACTGCATGTGAACTTTTGTAACACCTGAGGGCACCCTGTTTATGCTCAGTGAGGTATTTGTTTAAAATTTGCTCCTTTCTTTTTCCCCATGGTTACATCAAACTGTGTAATGCATCTAATACATTGCTAATATTATATTTTCATAAAAGGTATTGTTCAGCTGTCCCTAGCACAGCAACATAATATAGTTAAGGAAAGTAGATGGGAAGTAAAGTAATAGATTTCAAGGCCAAAAGATGCTACAGTGATAAACTGCAGAATTTTCTCAAACGATTTCTGTTTCAAGTTTGTAATTTTCTGTTGGAAAAGAGCATGACTTTTAGAAGAGACATCGAGGCTTAATATAAAGATATCAGCTGACAAAGAATGTAAAATGTTCTGCTGTTTGATTACCTCCACTATAGAAATGTTGTCTTCATAGTAGTTTCAGCTTCCAGTTCCCACTTCCTGTGATGCCGATGCCTTTGGCAGTTACGTTTTTTTTAAAAATTGATATTTTTTCTCATTGATTACTTAGAGCTGAATCATCACATTGCTTCTAATGAACTTAAATTGATTGGGCTTCTCTAGTCTTTTACTGTTAGACAGATATTCCTAAATTCATCCCTATAATGTATTTATTTTAATTTTTTCCAATTTGTCAACACATTAGGGGTTTTGTTGTTGTTGTTTTTTGTTTGTTTGTTTTGCTTGTTTTGTTTGTTTGTTTGTTTGTTTAAGTAGGAACATCTCAACAGGCTACCAGAGGATGGCAGAGATTAAAAACAGGACAGTGTGTTAAACTACGAAAAAGCTGAACATCCCCTGACATATAGAACAAATTGAAGCTTTAAAATTGACACACAAGTGAAGTGTTTCTTTTTCTGTACCAGGTGGGTTGCAGCTGTGGAGAAAAGGGATGAGAAAGCAGAAAAGCGAAAGTAAGCATGCTCTAGGATGGAGTGCTGTGTGTAGACGACCATAGGGAAGACAAGTTTTCCTCGTGATGGCTTTTGTTAAATCTCCACTGGATGTAATTGTATATAAGGGCAATTACAAGTCGTTGGATGGTCCTTTTTCCTTCTATTTACTTTGTCTATAATGTTGAGATTATCTTATTCTTAGAAATGAGTGAGAGACAGTCTTTCAAATTTTAGGAAAAATGAGTAATGCTGATGATTTGTTATTGCTATTCTAACACAATTCTGCCTTTAAACTTATGTAATACTTATACAGATATGCAGTCAATTTCCATTCTTTATTTTTTCTCTTCTGTCTCATTTCTGCTATACAGCACAGGGTGGGATTTATGTCCCTAAGAATGTATTTCTCTTTTTGAATTAACATTAGAAATACTGATGAGAATTTGTGTGTTCTGCTTTCATTTTTCTAAATGCATAGTAAGAATCTTACTGAGATAGTTATAATACATTAGCAAGTCTTTCAGGCTTGGGGACCACTTACTTCATTCAGAGTCTTTGCTTTGCAATGACCACAAGAACCAAATCAACAAATTTTATGTGAAATGCTGTTGAAAGGAGGTTTTTGTTCTTTTACAGAAGACTGAGAAGTCTAATTTGGGCTACTAAAACCCAGAGTAGCCTCAGATGCAATCTGCTTCTCTCTCAAAGAGGAAGAGCGTTGTCACTAACTGCTCTTTCAGCTTATTCTACGAATAGGATTAGGACTTACAGAGTATGGAAAAGTAAAAAGGGGATAATTTAATTATGGAGGAAAGATGCCTTAAACATCTTTTCAAAATACAAGAAAAGTAGTAACCAATTTCTTTTTTCCCTAAGGCTCACATTCAGGATGAATTTACGTGGCAATTACTGAAGAAAAATAATTAAATAGAACTTTCTAAGTTTGATCCACAGCAAATATTTATGGAGAATGTATAACCCTCTAAAATAAATGTTTGTGATATGTAATTCTGTGGTTCTTGCTTATAATTGAATTATGATATATAGACCCTAGTGGAGAACCATAAAACAAAGCTGAGTTTTGGTTTTTTTTTTTCCCTAGCTTGACTACAAATAAGACACATCTTATAATTTAATTATAAGGAACTGTAGGAACCATATAATTATACTACAATGAAATTTTTGCAAAGAAAAACCTCTCCTGGTACACTGGGTGAAGCCTTCCCAACCCCTTCTCTCCCTCTTAATTTCTCTGTTTACTTGGGCAGGTAAGCAAGTTTCAGCTGGATGAGATAAAGGTTTGAAGAAACCAAAGAGCATGTCCATTCCATATAATACATATATCGATGCCCTGTACAGGCTGCTGCTTGTTATAACCTGGAACGTCCAGAAATTCAGGTCCTCTGATTGACAAAATATCACTCACTGCCTGACAAGCCAGGTAAAGCAAATCTTATAGTTCAGTGGTGTGCTACCACACATGTTTCAAGCAATCACTGATGCTAGAGCAAAAGGTAAAGCCACAGTAGTGATGCTAAAAGGGAAAAAAATCACTGGAGCAGTACAGTAAATCTCTGAAACAGTGCAAAAGAGCAATCATTAGAGCAGTAAGAGAAGCAGCCTTCCAAGTCACCAAAGCAGTTTAAGAAGTGATTGCAGAAAATGTGAGGAAAAAGTAGTCTGGAAAGACAGAAAGCTTTTGTGAGAGTTCATGATCAAGAATGAGGCACCTGTAAGAAGTAGAGATGGAGAAAATTTTATGGAGTACACGTGCTTCCACTAAGTCATGACATCAAAACACAATTAAAATAGCTATAAAGGCAGAAATTATAATTACTGATGGTGCTGTGGGTGTCATATTCTATTTTGTTGTATAATTAGAACTCCTAATAAAATTGCTTCTTATACACTTATCTGTCTTTTTGCCTCATGTTTAGTGCAAATAAATTGAGGAACATGAAGTATGTGGAGAAGCATTTGGCTTAGAAATAGTTACAATGATGTTTCAAATTCATTGGTTTCCCCCTTTCTGGGGATCAGTATTTGAAGGTAAGAACTTTACTTGTTTTCATGTAGCTTGCTTTCCAAATACACTTAATAGAAGGGATCCATTGACACATACAGAATTTAAGCCAGTGTAAAAAAGCCAAACAAAACCTTTTTAGCTAATGTCCTCCACCTCTTCCTGTTGAGGAAGGTGGTCATTTGGTGTCACCTAGCAAAAATCTTAATGAGCTCGACCCCCTGAATGTCTCCACATGCATTTAGTCACTTTGCTACCACAGGATAACCTTGCTGCCCTAACACCTCCTACATGTGAGGTATGCAGCTGCTATTTCTGTTAATCTGCTCAATGCCAACTTTTAAGTGCCCCACATTCAGTCATAAGACAATATTTCACACATACATAATTAGCACGATTAGTAAGTCTTGTGATAAAGAAAGGAAGCTGATACGTGCATGGTATGATAGGCCATGGCTTCTCAGGGATGTTCTATTTCCAATAGACAGGTTGTTCGTTTATACCTAAGAAAATATAAATATGTCTTAGAGAATCCTTGGAACATAACTTTCTTCTTTTTAAACTCAAAGTTAGGTTTTGTATTCATTAATAGTGCTCATGTTCCAAAAGAACTCCCAGTATCTAAAAATGTGATTGCTTAGGAATGTTTTTGGTTTTGTCATTTGGAAAATGCTTGTTAACTAGTTGATTTTTTGAGGTATGCTGACTATTCAAAATTATTTTACTACAAGAAAACAAATGATAGTTAATAAGTGTTGTAGACATATTTGATGTTCAGACTCAGAGTCTTGTCTCTACTAGTTTAATTAACTCACAGCTTGGTGAGTACATGACTTACTAAATGTGACATGCATGTAACTGTCTTGAAGGTAACATACTATACAAAGGCAACACACAGTTTAAATCCGTTCGACATATTCATGTAGGATCATGCTGAATCACATGAATGAGTCTAAATCTTCAGATTTTATAGGAAATCACAAGTGTTTCAAAATCTGTCTTCCATGCATGTAGTCATCAAACCATTGTAGTTGAAGGCTGTCTTACTTTAAATACTGTATAACTGACCACAATTTATGGGGATAATTAGTGTTTCACACAAGTTTAGACATCATGATTGACATCTTGTTCCCAATGACACTTAAGGAATAACCTCAAGGTTTAGATAGAAAACCTTCCAAAATGCTTAAAATCACTTATATCACTTACATAATTTGGAATACATTACCCACAAGTATTTCATTCAACTAAGGAATCTTTCTTTAGCTTTAATAGTACTTGGTAGGGTTCCAGGGAACACGTGAGATCTTGACAAATTTAGCTGTTTCCTTTCTTTGCCTGGGATGCTTAAATGCAGTTTTCATTACAAAGAGACGAAATTCCAAGTCTGAATACTAATTTCATGGAATAAGAATAAATAATACAAACCACTTACCTGTTGGTGTTTTTTTGCTTTTAATCTTTGGTAAAATTAATCAAAAGCCTCAAATTCTTTCCATTTATCCTGGGGATCTTTGAAAAGGGCCAAATTTTTCTTTCTTTACTTATTTGAGCAGTCTTATCAAGTCAAATTCTTTCATCTCTCCTGTCATTTATTAAGTTCTCCTTTTAATGGTCCATGCATATGTGCAAGTTTGACTTCAGGTGCATAAAGCTGAAATCTTAATATGCAACTTTTTTCATAAACAATACAAAGAAGTTGACAGGTCTGAAAGGGGCTTGTGTGAAAAGATAATTAAGTGCTTTAGAGAGTGTCAAGAGTCAATAGCTCAGCACTGTCAGCATTCTCGAGTGTTACAGGCTATAATTAGATGGCATGGAGGTGTAAGGGATGTTTGGCAGTTTATTTCAGCATGATCTCCAGGGTAAAAATAAAGAGCTGCCTCAAAATGAGACACTATGAGTGAGGAGAGTAGGAAGATTAAACCTCACACGTGTTTTTAGTGACTTACACAAATTGCTACTTTGTGAAGATGCCACTATTTTCAACATTTCCATCCATCTATCCAGTCCGTTTTATCTTACAACCTAAATTTCGATTATGAGGTCACTGGTACTTTTGTATTTCTAATTTTGCAATTCTTTCCTAGCTTGCACTCCCTTCTGCTTCCTTATGCCACTTAGTGAGTGGCTTTTAATCAATAACATCCTATACAACAAGGCATGTGTTGGCTACAAGGATTGGCAAACACTTCTAACCATGCTGGTTAAGAAACAAGACACAGCCAGTTGCTACCAAGTACTTGAAAGTTGCCGAGAAAGCACTAATAAACACAGACTCTGAAATGTTTATGTAGTATTTATGTAACAGAGCCAATGTACACAACAACTTTGCAAGAAAAAAAATCTTGCTCTAATTTCTAAACACTCCCCTGTAAGGAAAAAAATATTATCTGCTTTAGAAATTACCTAAAATGGGTAGAAAAGTGAACATACATGGCTTTGATCTTGTGTTTAAATGCATCAGTGAAGATAACTATCTCTGCAAAACTGAATGCATGGGATGCTTGGGTTTCATGCAACTAGTCCTAAAACAGACAAGAAAAAAGGACTTTCACATCCTGATATGTGATTTTTATTTGAAGACCTGATCCTAAGTGAAACTGAGGAGGGAATTAATTTACCAAATTACTTGAGTAAAATTTTCAAAACGCACTTATGTAGTTTAACTATTGCTATTTAAATCACACAGTAAGACTAGCTGGTTACTTGATTACTGGACTGTGTACTTCTGTAAATGTAATAATGTACTACCTTTCTCTTTCACTTTTGTACTACTAACCCTACCCCTTGCATTAATACAGCAGTAACCATCTTAAAATCTCCAGGATTTTAATTCTTGTTCAAAAGAAAATCTGCTATATCTGTTCCTTTTGAAACGTTAGAAGCTCAGGTTTTATACTGAAAAATAATTCCCAGCATAACTTACGTTTTTGACTGCAACCAGTTTTTTACATCTAGTATTGTAATTAAAGGTTGGGTATATAAGAGTTCATGTGATTACAGTTATGATTATTAAAATATCCATCGTCCACATTTCCACTAGCATTCTACTTGGTAGTTAGCAATAAGCAGAAATAAAATATTAGGACTTTTAAAGCAGGAGATTACCAATTAGTGGAATTCTCCAATGGCACAGAATAATTATTAATTATCATCATTATCATTATTCACAAAGCAAAATGTCTCTGGGATACCTGTGTGATTCCTTCCTGCACTGTTCTCCAACGTCAGCCTTATCTACTCTCAAATCCTGAAGCAATATTTGTATTAACTAAAGAGCTGACTGCATAGCAAATGAAAAGTTAGTACTGCAGGGAAGTCATGGAATGGAGCTAAGCTTTGTTTGGAGGAATTTTTTCCCCCCTTTTTCTAGACATTTCACAAACGATTTAAAATGACAGCCTTACTGGAGTGTCCTCTGAACATCTTCTGGTCATATCCCTCACCTAGCTCCACAATTACATTGCTTACTAATAATCAAGAAAAGCTTGAAGATCTGTTAAAAAAAATGTTCGCTGTGAGCCTTAGGAATTTCCTGAAACTAGCTGGAAAGAATCACATTTTTACATTCCTAAAAGGCAAGTTATAAAAGAATTTAATGTACTAAGGATTTCCTAACAGGAAGATAAGCTGGTGGCCTCAGTTTCGTTCCCTGCCCCACTTGAATTTTTTGTTTTTTACTAAGCTGCTCCCCACAGGCCGGAGGTCCAAGAGCACAGAACCTGCTAATTTGACTTGAAGCTTACCTGCTGCTCAAGGCTGGTGGCACTTGATGTCTGAGTGCACCAGAATTGTGCTAGGTTTCCTGAGTTATGTGACTAGGTGCTATTAGGTAGGTCTTCCTTTTGATCATTCACACTAGGCTCTCTCCCGTGTGCCACCAGAGGGTTTCTCCAGACCTCACCACCTGCCACATCACTGGAGCTATTCAATAACAAGCAATTGAGTAGAGAAGTACTTCTTTCTCCAATTTTTTTTAGAGAGATTTGACCTTTTCTGATCCTTAAAATCAGGAGTTTAGGTTTTTTGGAGGAGGATTTAGTGCTATGAAAGCCCACTGGCATGGAGTAAGAGCCAAGGAGGGATGAGATTTGTAACTACTTTGTCAGAAGCACTTAGTGTTGGCTACTTGACCCGGCCAAGTACTTAAAATCTGTGCTGTCTGTTGTGGGGTCCCATTCTGTGATGCTCCCCTACCCTCACCCTCACCTCCATCTCTTATATTCCTCTATACCAAACTTGATAATGAAAATACTTTGAAAATTAACCTCTGATAGGGTTTTTTTATGTACACGATTTTTTATGCAAATAAAAATTACATGTCCCTAGTTTGAATTGGTTGAATTGGAATTTCAGTAAAGTATTGGAAGGAGAAGAACTAGTATGTATAATTTAGTCAGACTTGTAAAAACATTTGAGAGAGGTCATATAAAAGGGATGTTATAGAAAATAAATAGTTATGATTTGAAAAACAATATAACATCCTGAGGGAAGGACTTGGGGGTGTTGGTTGATAGGAAGCTCAACGGGAGCCAGAAATGTTTGCTTGCAGACCAGAAAGCCAACCATATCCTGGGCTGCATCAAAAGAAGTGTGGCCACAGGTTCTGCTCTGTGAGACCCCACCTGGAGTACTGCATCCAGCTCTGGAGTCCCCAACATAAGAAGGACATAGACCTGTTGGAGTGAGTCCAGGGGGCCATGAAGGTGATCCGAGGGCTGGAGCACCTCTCCTATGAAGACAGGCTGAGAGAGTTGGGCTTGTTCAGCCTGGAGAAGAGAAGGCTCCAGGGAGATCTTGTAGCAGCTTTCCAGTATGTAAAGGGGGCCTCCAGGGAAGATGGTGAGGGACCCTTGATCAAGGAGTGTAGTGATAGGATGGGGGGGGGGGTAAGAGTTTTAAACCGAAAGAGTGTAGATTTACATTAGATATGAGGAAGAAATTCTTTGCTGTGAGGGTGGTGAGACACTGGAAGAGGTTGCCCAGAGAGGCTGTGAATGCCCCATCCGTGGAAGTGTTCAAGGGCAGCTTGCACGGGGCTTTGATCAATTTAGTCTAGTGGAAGGTGTTCCTACTCACAGCTGGAGGGCTGGAACTAGATGATCTTTAAGGTCCCTTCCAACTCTAACCGTTCTATGATTCTATGATTCAATCACGGATCAATATCAGCCAAAAGAAAGCAAGCAAAGAGTGAGATTCAACTGACAGTAAGGGTTGATAGCACAGCAACTTGGGATTCCATACTGAGGTCGTATGTAACGCTTTAAACACATATGCAGTCAAAAGGGAATGCAATTAATGAAATAGCACAGTTCCAAGTCACAAGAATTACTTAGGTGTTTCTAAGGAACTGTGAGAAGCTTCAGAGCTATCTGATCATGCTAAGTGAGCCCAGCGACTAGGAAGGGACAGTCCAAGGAAAACCCTTACTTGCTACCCAGCTTTTGTCTTTAAAGCTCCCATAAAGGGGATTATATAGATAGTATATTACCACTATAAAAATTTAGCAATAGGGCCCTCAACTGAAAATTCCAGTTTTCTAGCAATATTGGTCTCCGCATCTCAAAAAGGACATCACAAAAGTTAAAAGCATTCCGTGAAAGATGAAGGAAATTATAATGAAGAAGTTTCTGTTAAGGGAGTTGAAAACTGAAAATTTATTTTATTTAATCTTAGAAAGGAAATGAGGAAGAAAAAACAGGATGAAAAGTGAAAAAGTAGTAAATACTAGGGAAGAAAAAGCCGAGGACATTCAGTTCCCAATTGCATAGCTCAAGAACAAGAGATCATTCAAGACAGAAAAAAAAATTGCCAGTTAGAACCATTATGAATGCAGTATTCCACAAAACATCCTTGTGGCCAACAATTTTGCATAAGTCTAAAAAGGGTTTGGGAGTTATAGGGCAATAGAAATATTCATAATTCTAATTATCACTGCAGCCAAACATTTTGTGAGGTATCAAAACTGCATTCTGCAGGGTGTGAGCACATACCTAACTAAAGAGATTAAGACATATAGTATTGATACAAATTATTCCATGTCTGCTGAAAATGAACTATTCTCCTTTCTCTGAAACTCTCAAAACTGGGCAGTCTCCAAAATATAACAGATTTCAGCACACTCTATATCCTGTTGTCATGGTTTATGCCAAATCAGCTACTGGGGACATGGGGCACCCCAGATGGGACCGACAGATGCTCCCCTCTACCCCTCTTCAAAGAGAGAGGCAGAGGAGGGAAAAGAAACTTATGAGTTTAGAAGGAACTAAACTACTTTAATGAAATATTAACAATAAAATGAAAGGAAATAATGAAATATACACAAAACCGTATCAAGCTCCCAGGATGACAATCACGACACAGCTGGCACTGGGGAAGCCCCAGGCTGGACTCAGTGATGGGCAAGAACTGGATTCCGGATCTGCATTCAGGATCAGGACCAAAGGCAGACAAACAGACAGAGTCCTCCTCAGACGTCGGCCATTGAAGGAAGAGGGCTGACCCTTTGATCCCTCAGCTTTTATACTGAGCATGAGGCAGATGGGATGGAATACCCCGTTGGTCAGTTTTGGGTCACCTGTCCTGTCCGGTCCTTCCTGCAGGTGGGACCCCACTGCGCTTTTCCGCTTCCGACCCTCCAATGGGGCAAATAACAAAGTTGGTTGGCCTTGGGTGTTATAGCAATAAGTACAAGCAAGAACGTCTCCGCATACCATGCCTTGGTATCAGCAATAAACATAGGTCTTATCACTCAGAGAGAGTGAACATTGTCTGCACAATATGCTGTTAATTTCAGTAGTTAGAAGAGGCCCAGCTAAGAAGCAAAGTTACTGAACAAAATTGGTCCTGTTTTACCTCAAACCAGGACACGTGTTTAAATCAATGGCATAATCTTTTAGATTTCACATTCTTAATTCTACTGCCTGAATAACCATACGAGTTTCCATAACTTTATCTCTCAAATAGAGAGTTAAGAAAATTAAACGTACATCTATCTTACTTCTGTGATTTTTGTGTCAATAGATATACAGTGAGCTATATACCTGTTGCAATGCTTAAATGTCCTTGTAGAATTAACCTAAAAGTGATTTTGAATGTAGGATTTAGGATCTTAAGTAATCTAGACACTGTAAAATTTATGTTGACTTAATGCATTAAATAATAATATTTAAAAAAAAAATCAACACAATGTTTCCAGCATTAGGCAGTGTGGTTTTACTCTGGAATGCAACCTGGTAATTCTAAGAATTGCTTGTGGTCAGAATATAGCTTTATTTTTTTCGTATCTGAAAGACAGAAATAAGTGTTAAAATACTAAGCCAGAATGATTTCTCTAAATAGCGACATGGTGAGAAATTATTATACCTTAGTGTTTAGAATGTGTTGTAAGCTCTAGGAGCAAAACAAAAACAAAACCCAAACCCCCAAAAATCCCTCGCTGACAGCCATAGAGAAAAATTAAAGAGCAGGATTTTAAATTGCACCTCTTGACATTAACAGTCAATGAGAACAGAGATGGCACAATTTCTTTTACATATCTAAGTAAAATACAATAAGCAAATCTGACTCATCTGGCAGTTTGATTGCTGTGTTTGGAATTCCACCAAAGTTGGAGCAGGTAGGGTAAGGATGAAGACAGGAAGGTGAGGACGTTTGTAAAAGAGACTTGCAGAAGAGAAGGAGATAAAAGATGTTGAATAGGATTTTAGACTTTAAAAAAAGACACTGGCATGTAGATGACCTTTTCTAGGAAAGCCTTTTTTAAAATGCAGCTTTTTAAGTTCCAGAAGTTATAGTTGGTGGACACTGGTCATTGTTTTCCTTTTACAAAGATCTTTTCTCACTTGTGGAGAAACTGCTCACTGCTCTTTATATCACTGATCTCACGAACCTGTTGTGAAGTCACTTTAAGCTTCTGGGTCCATCCAGTTCTCTGAGCATGATTCCTTTAACAGGAACAAGAAATATCCTACATTATAAAACTTTATGTTTCTGAACAAATTCTGGCAATCTGATTAAATGATAGTCCAGTCAGGAGGTATAGATGGAATTTCTTTTTAGCACCATCACTTTGCGGAGCCCCTTCACTTTCACTTCATGACATTCATTTGCTTAATGTTTCTTCCTATATTGACAGTTTCTTCTCCTTTAAGTTTTGACATTGTTTCTCAGACACTGGTACTGATATGGTTCTGAATAAATCAGGATCTGCCATTGGTAATATTCTTTTAAAAAGACTTTGCAAGATTTATTTTGCCGTTTACTTCTCCCTTTTGTTTCCTCCCAAGGACATATTTTTTATCTGGGTAAGTAACTTTACTTAGCATTCTTGCTTGATTCTCTTATTATAGTTAACTCTGTTACAAAGGAAATGTTTTATTTTGTCTTTCAGCATGGAAGCTACGGCAAAAAAGGAAAAGGATAAAAATTCCATTCATTTAGTAAATCAATAATTTAATCTCTGTCTCTCCATTAAAGTACACAATAATCAGAAATTCCAAGCATGTAGTGGGGTAAGATTATCACCGTTGCACCTCTGCTGCTCATGGACTCTACCTGTACTGTGTGGCTAGGACCTGAAGCCTTATCCAAAGTAGATGAAATTACCAACCAGACCCTTTAAAGAGCATGTAAAAGCTTTTCCTGGCTATACTCAGGTGGAATGGTGGCAGAAAAAAGTAACTGGTTGCCTTTTCTTGGGACATTCACCTATAAAAATGTCAGTCATCTAAACCTGAGATATAAGTAAAAGGAAAAAATGACAGCTGGGTTGTATCCTGAAAAATAAAATGCTATTATCCTGCTAATTTTGTGTAATAAATAATGTTCCTGAAGCAACCTGTTTCCCTTTACTCTTCTGTTATATTCCACTGATTTCCTGTGCCTGTTGCAAAGAAGTGGTGGCCATTTATTACATATATTTGCTTTGGAGTCTTAAATTTCCCAGCAAATTCCATTTTCAGATCTGAGCTCTTGGGGTACACTATATGTTTAGCAGAAGACTCTAAAAGCAATGGAAAATGTAAGTCAAATTATAAATGTCCACTTCTATATGGCAGATTTAGGTTTGGGACAAAAAAATCTTGTAAAAGCAAATGTACTTTGAGTGCTTATTGGAATTTATATTATGTTCCAATAATAAAATCAAACAGACAAACAAAAAGTCTCTAAACCTAAAGTTAATACTCTGGCTTCAGCCCCAGTGATTATATTTCAGCTGCCTTTACAGGGTGTATAACTAGTCAGAACACCCTCACACTGCACATCAGCTCTCACAGATTACATTTGACAAATTCTGAGGGGATTTTAGGTTTTATCATAAATATTCTATCTGTGAGGTCTTCAATCTTGTATGCTAGTTTCTTAAATATACTAAGAGATATTCAATGAATATTTTATAAAATCTTAACCAGCAGTTGTTCTACAGTAAGTTGAGTGGTTTCATAAGATGCAGTTCTTGTGAGTGAGTGCATGAGGATTTTCAGTGTACTAGATTAGATGCATTTTCACATACTTCAGGGAGCCTGCCCCCTTTATACAGTCTTGACATGGGGGCAGGATGAAGACTGCTGATGAAGATTGTTATGTGTCAAAAGGAGTATGATTATGTGACTCACCTTGTTTTCCATTATATATAATTTTAAAGCGTACTGTCATGGTATTTTTCATAATTAAAAAAGCCCTTGCTATTGTTTATAATTATCCCTTTAATGCTTGACATTGAAATCTGTTTCCTTACTGATTTATTTTCCCCTTTCTTTGGAAGTTATGGATGAGTTATTGAAGAGTTATGTATGAATATCAGGTGACTTAATTCGTATGCTTTTTTTATGAAGAGTGAGAAGAGAATTTCTTTGTATTTCATCTAGATGGTTTTCTTGACAACCCCTTGACTGCCCTGTCTGTATTCTCAGATCCATGTTATGTCTGTGGACAAGTTGAATGTAGCAGTGTGATGCTTCTTTGTGTAATGCCTTGGTGGTCCATGCTATGCACAAAAATGGGTGTGAGGGGAAAAGCCTTCAGTTAAAAACCTGAGCCTGGGTCAGGGTATGTCTTCCTTTAGGAAGACTGATGTGAGGACATAATATACAGCTTCACCTGTTTGTTGCATGACTTTGATCTTTTATCACCTACTCTCCATCACAGACAGACAGTGCCAAAAATATTCCTTGTACTCATCCATGACATCTGTCTTTTGTTTTGAACCTCCCTCAAACTCCAGAAATTCTGACAGAGGTGTTTGCTAGTTTGCATTGCATAAAATAGTATAACAAATTTTATAGTTCATATATTGTGAAGCTGAGATATAAGGTCTTTACCTAATAATTGTCTCACTGAGTTACACCAGATGTTCAGCTAGTCCATTTTCCCATTCCTCACTAATGTGACATGTAGTTGTCACTTACAGATAAAAAAAAGGAACAAGGGAAATACAGACAGATCCTTCCATTATTATAATGTTTCACTTTCTGGAAATTTGCAATTTAGGAACTTTTCTGAGCTCAAAATTGCATCTAGACTGTGTTTTTAGTAGACCTTGATAGAGCCTTCTGGTGGGTTGACCTTGGCCAGCTGCAAGGCACCCATCCAGCCACTCTCTCACTATCCCTTCTCAACAGGGTGGAGGAAGGGGAGGAAAAAAAGATAGAAAAACTTGTGTATGGAGATACAGACAGGCAGATCATTTACCAATTACTGTCATGGACAAAACAGACTCAACTTGGTGAAGACTATTTTAATTCATTACCAATTAAAATAGAGTTGCATGGTAAGAAACAAAGACAAAACCTAAAACATCTTCGACCTCCTTCTTTCCAGTCTCAACTTCACTCCTTTATTCCTGACTCCTCTACCTGCTGCCTCCACATGCCAAGCAGTGCAAGGTGGGACGGGGAATGGAGGGTTGTGGTCAGTTCAGAACAGTTCCTCTCTGTCACTCCATTCCTCCTCACATTGTTCCCTGCTCTGACATGGGGTCTCTCATGGGCTGAAGGGAAATTCTTCTCCACTGTCATCTCTCCCACAAGCTTCATGGGAATCTCTGCTCCTCCCCCTCCTTCTTCAATGGCCTTGTTGTTGCAGGGTTGTTTTTCACACTTTTTTCCCCTCACTCTTATTCTGTGAATGTAATTGTTTCAGTACGTACTACAATGTAATTATGGTTTGTTTAAAAAAGTACTTCCTTTTATTTTAAACTCACTGACTGCTAATTTTATTTGCCTCCTCCTAGCTTGTGTGTATGTGAAATGGTGAATAGCCATACCTATTTGCTTTCTTTGTGCCATTAATGATTTTATAGATAGCTGTCAAATTCTTGGCCATCTCCTTCCTAGATTGAAGAGCCTCTTTGGTTACTCTTCTTACAGAAACCATTCCATACTCCTGACCCCCCTTCTTGTCCTTCCTGTCTTTTATAGTTCTGTTTCATCTTTTTTGAGATAGGGATGTCACAGCTGAAATTGTGTTGTCACCAGCATTTATACATACAAGTTTTAATTGCTATTCTTTTCCGAACAGTTGTTAGCATTATTGTTTTTAGTTTTGGTTTTAGTTTTGGTTTTGTTTTTTTTTTTTCTAGAAACATTTTAGAGAATTGTCCATGGTAGCTCTGAAATCCATTTTCCTTCCAGTAAGATTTAATTTAGAGGACATATTTTCTCTTTGTTCCTTATTTTTACTTTAACACCACTTAATCTTTTTTTCCCTGTTACTCTCAATTATGAAATTCTTATGCAAACCTTAGTAATTTTAGATTTCCATCCATCAACTGTTGTATATCATTATCAATTCTTTTTTCAAATTTCTATTTCCTGGTCCTTTATGAATACAATAAACACAGTTCCTAGGAAAGAACTCTCTCATGGACTTTCCTGGTAGCCTTCCTCTATACTGAATGTTTACTGTATATTGTTACTCTTTTCTTAGTATCATTTAACCAACCATAAATTCATTGGAGGACTATCCCTCATGTCCTCCAAAACTTTTAAAATAGCTTTTGGAGAAAGGCCTTACCAGGAGTTTTCTGGAACTCCAAACATACTTTGTGAACTGAACAACCTTTGCCACTTTTGCAGGAGCTCAAGGAGTGCTTGAGTTGGCTTTGCCTATCCCTGCCACTTCAAAAAATGGAAGGGGTTCAAAACTTGAACCAGGCTCACAGGCTAGGGATGGACTGATGTAACAGGCTTCCAGATGCCTCTGCAGCCTTCGCTTTTGGGCCCCAAAGTTGTAGTTCCAACTGAAGTGATTCAAAAAGATCATCCTACCTCTTATGGGGATGCCTGGAGTTTCTGCAAAGCTAGGATTGCACCATCTTCTTAATGTGGTCTCCCACGGTACCTCCAACAAATATACCTCTGCACAACATACAAAACATTTAGGTGTTTTAAAACCAAAAATCCCTGCTACTGTGTGCAATATGCAGTACCTAAGCAAAGATGAAACCATGAAGCTTTATGAGAAGACCTGTGAAATATCCACTGGGTCACATTTTGGCATCTTCTTCTGGCAATACAGCAATTGTAATTTTTTCCTTCATGTGCACAAAACCAAATAAACAAAGGAATCATTGTGCAGTTTTTCCTGCTTTGAGAACGAATGACATTTTCAAGAAGAAAGCTGCTTCAGACAAAAATACCAGCTTGCCAGGATCACTAATCCACTTGGATGACACTGCCAGAAATGGCCTGCAGTAAGTACTACAGTTACTAAAATGGTTTGTACTTCTTTCAGGCCATCTTGATCCTTTAAGTCCTCTCTCCAGCTTAAGGGTCTCACAGAAGAGTAGGGAATCTATGTCCTGCTCCTTATCCAGTACCTTTAGAAAAACAGGCTGCTCCTGTCATGAACTAGGCTTTCTCTGATAGCTAACGTGAAGATAAGCAGAATTGTTTGTATTTCATAGTTTGTTTAAAGAACATTCCCCAGACAGCAGCGTTTACATTCAATGAGTCTTTCCCTTGCACAGAATGCAAAAGTTGGTCATAAGGTGGCATTAAAAAAGGAGGCAATTTATTTGGGATGACAGTTCTAGACACATGCACAAATAATTAGTTATACAGTATCACAGTATCGTCAGAGTTGGAAGGTACCTCTGGAGATCATCTAGTCCAACCCCCCTGCCACAGCAGGGACACTTACAGCACGTTGCACAGGATGGCGTCCAGGCGGGTTTTGAATGTCTCCAGTGTGGGAGACTCCATAGCCTCTCTGGGCAGCCTGTTCCAATGCTCTGCCACCCTCAAAGGAAAGAAGTCCCTCCTCGTGTTAAGATGGAACTTCTTGTGCTCAAGTTTATGCCCGTTACCTCTAGTCCTATCACTGGGCACAACTGAAAAAAGACTATTCTCATCTACCTGGCACCCTCCCTTTAAGTATTTATAAGTATTGATAAGATGCCCCTCAGTCGTCTTTTCTCTAGACTAAAAAGCCCCAAGTGCCTGAGCCTTTCCTCATAAGGAAGAAGTTCCAATGCCCTAAATCATCTTAGTAGCCCTCTGCTGGACTCTCTCCAGCAGTTCCCTGTCCTTCTTGAACCGGGGAGCCCAGAACTGGACACAGTACTCCAGATGCGGCCTCACCAGGGCAGAGTAGAGGGGGAGGATGACCTCCCTCGACCTGCTGGCACACTCTTCTTGATACACCCCAGGATGCCATTGGCCTTCTGGGCCACCAGGGCACATTGCTGACTCATGGCCATCCTGTTGTCCACCAGGACTCCCAGGTCCCTTTCCACAGAGCTGCTCTCCAGGAGGTCAGCCCCCAACCTGTACTGATGCATGGGGTTATTCCTCCCCAGATGCAGTACCCTACACTTGCCTTTGCTGAACTTCATCAGGTTTTTTTCTGCCCAACTCTCCAGCCTGTCCAGGTCACGCTGTATGGCGGCACAGCCTTCCGGTGTGTCAGCCACCCCTCCCAGTTTTGTATCATCAGCAAACTTGCTGATGGTACACTCCATCCCTTCATCCAGGTCATTGATGAATATATTGAACAGGACTGGACCCAGGACTGACCCCTGAGGGACACTGCTTGTTACTGGCCTCCAACTGGACTCTGCACCACTAACCACAACCCTCTGAGTTCTATTGTTCAGCCACTGTTCGATCCACCCCACTGTACGTTCATCCAACCCACACTTCCTAAGCTTGCCTGTGAGGATGATGTGGGAGACAGTGTCGAAAGCCTTGCTGAAGTCAAGGTAGACAACATCCACTGCCCTCCCCTCATCCACCCATCCAGTCACACCATCATAGAAGGCTATCAGATTAGTCAGACATGACTTCCCCTTGGTGAATCCATGTTGACTACTTCTAATAACCTTCTTCTCCTCCAGATGCTTGGAGATGACGCCCAGAACAAGCTGTTCCATCATCTTTCCAGGGACGGAGGGAAGGCTGACTGGCCTGTAGTTTCCCGGGTCATCCTTCTTGCCCTTTTTGAAGACTGGAGTGACATTGGCTTTCCTCCAGTCCTCAGGCACCTCCCCTGTTCTCCAGAACCTTTCAAATATGATGGAGAGTGGCCCAGCAATGACTTCCGCCACCTCCCTCAGCACTCGTGGGTTCATCCCATCAGACCCCATGGACTTGTGGGTATCCAGTTTACTTAATTGTTCCCTAACTTGTTCCTCTTCAACCAAGGGAAAGTTTTCCTTCCTCCAGACTTTCTCTGTTACTTGCAAAGTCTGGAACTCCCGAGAGCTGGCCCGAGCAGTGAAGACAGAAGCAAAGAAGGCATTCAGCAACTCTGCCTTCTCTGCATCACCCGTCACCACAGCACCTGTCTCGTTCAAGAACGGGCCCACATTTTCCCTAGTTTTCCTTTTGTCTCCTATATACTTAAAGAAACCCTTCCTATTGGTCTTGACATCCCTCGCCGGGTTCAATTCCAAAGCTGCCTTGGCTTTTCTTGTTTCTTCCCTGCATACCCTGACAGCATTCTTATACTCATCCCAAGTCATCAGCCCCCTTTTCCACATCCTGTAAACTCCCTTCTTCCACCTGAGCTTTTTCTGAAGATCTCTGCTCAGCCATGCAGGTCTTCTTCCCTTGCCCAATTTCTTGCTCTTCGGGATGCACCTATCCTGAGCTTGGAGGAGGTGGTGCTTGAATATCAGCCAGCTCTCTTGAGCTCCCTTATCCTCTAGAGCCCTCTTCCATTTGATTTCTCCCATCAATTTCTTGAAGAGATCAAAGTTAACAGTCCTGAAGTCTAACGTTTCAACCCTACTTGTCATTTTGTTCATACTGCACTTAATGCTGAACTCTATCTTCTCGTGATCACTGCAGCCAAGTCTGCCCCAGCCTTAACACCCTCCACCAGTCCCTCTTGGTTTGTCAATACTAGGTCCAGTAGTACACCCCTTCTTGTGGGCTCTTCCACCATCTGAGTTAAGAAGTTATCAGCAACACACTGGAGGAACCTCCTGGACTGTACATTCCTAGCAGTGTAGTTCAATTTAAGAAAAGGCTAGTTCAATTTAAGAAAAGGAGAAGGAGGAGTCAATGAGACTTTCTGAGGAGCAAAACTCTTGCGCAATGGTTGTTCTGGACTAGGCAAGACTTTCCAGGACTCACTGTGAAGAATGAACTTCCATTGTTGAGCAAAAGTGCTCTAATGTCTCTGTCAAACTCCCTCCTCCCTGAAAGGAAAAAAAAACCAACAACACAAAAGTCAATATTTAAGCCTGCACTTCAGTAGAATATGGTGCATATAGCCAAACTATGGTCCTGGAACTATTTGTTCAGATGCATAGAATTTACCTCCAAACCTTCCTTCTTCCTTAGGAGTAACCCAGATGCCTAGAAAAATGTCTAGAAATGTGCACTCTGCACATACCCAGGGTTGCTTCTATCTTGACAGTCTGAGCTGCCTAAGTCCAATCATTACCAAGAAATAGTTATTTCTCTGCATGACTCCTATCAGGCCTCTGTGTAAGCGCTCTCCAGGCATGCACTACTGCCATGATCAGTTAAGATCTCTGTACTGAGGTCAATGTGCCTGATATTATGAATCCCATTTTAAGGTACCAAACTGGGATGCCTAGGTGTGAGTCAATTAGATTAGATCCAGTCTGGGAGCCAGCCACCTCACACAAATTTTGTGATGCTCAGCACTGGAGCATGTAAGCCAGTTTTTGCAGCCTATCCTCAAGTCTGGAAAAATTACTTGTTGTGGCATGATATTCTTTATTAGATCCGGCACTAAGTCACCTGCTTTGTGAGTTTTTTCCATTCTTAATTTTGACCACTGGTAGTCACCAGTCTGACAGATAGCAGAAAAGTAGCTGTTCATTTTCCACTATCTAAACATTTGCTATTGTTTCTGTCTTTTAAAACATCCCTTTTTTTTTTTTTATTAAGACTCACCTTGATGTCCTTTTAAATTATTAAGGGCTAAAGATGTTCATTAAGAAAGAGATTAGAAGACACAGTAGACACAGGTGATTATTTAAGGCCCAAGAAGGGACACATGATGCATTTTAACTGAAGCTTTAGTGGATTGTTAAATTAAATGAGTAGTTTAGTGATAAACAGGTTGGAGTTAATCAGTGGAGTAAAACTGTAGGGAGACTGTGTAAGTGAGTTTGGATTTGAAGGGTTTTACAAGTAATCACACTTTGAGAGCCGCATCTGCTTGATATTTGTTTAATAATAAACTTGACGACTAGCTAATGGTGCACTATATCCAATGCTGCTTAAAAGTCTTGCTGGCAATGAGGCACCATGAGAGGCCTGAAATTTGTTAGCATATATGTGATATGAAACCAGATATATGTGATAATGAGAATAATTTTTGAATAAGAATTATTATTTAAATCTTGTGATGAGTTGGTGCAGAACGTATCTTTGGAGAGTTTATTTGGCAATAACAACTAATTACTTGAATCTGGTTTAATTTCCTGAATTCTTCAACCTTCTTCATTATCTATAATTTGTAAAGATACAGCTAATATCTTTTGTCTACCAGCAGGAAAGGATAATTGGAGTTAGCCAGAACTGCTGGTCGAGAAAGTCAGTAGCAAGCAGTAAGATCATTTACCTTCTAATCTAGCTTTAGTTTCCTTTCTGCAGAAGGTTAAGTGTTCTTGTAAAATATGTTAGTCACAAATAAATGGTTTGCTAGTTTTTAGAACTTTTGAGAAAACATAATTATTTCTCTGTGAATTATTACAGGCAGAGGTTAGAGTTTTTGTTATCAAATGGCAGTGACAACGTTCAAGCTGTGCTAGTTTGATTGGACATATTGTATCACTTGTGGTTTGATCAGATGAGTGTCACTATTAGATCCAGTTGTCATATATGAGATCTTCATGTTTCTTCAGTAAATATTTTCAAATTTTGTTCGGATTTTTTTCCCAATTTTCTTATTACTGTTCATTTAAGTATGCGTATAAATTAAAGTCAAAGACAGAGGGCAAAGAATTCCTTAAAAAGACCAAGTATTACAGTTCTACGAAATATTTTTATAATTTACTCAGTTCCATGAGAAGTAAAAATTAATTTAATTTAATTTTGATATCATTAATAGCAAAAAAAGAGCAGCAATGATGCTAAGAAGAGAATAGGCTTCAAAACTGGAATGTCCTTTGTCCTGGTTTGAGGTAAAACAGTACCGATTTTGCTCAGTAACTTTGCTTCTTAGCTGGGCCTCTTCTAACTACTGAAATTAACAGCATATTGTGCAGACACTGTTTGCTCTCAGAGTGGTAAGACCTATGTTTATAGTTGATGCCAAGGAATCATATGCAGAGAAGCTCTTGCTTATACTTATTACTATAACACCCAAGGCCAACCAACTTTGTCATTTGCCCTGTTGGAGGGTTGGAAGCAGAAAAGTGTAGAGAGGTCCCACCTGCGGGGAGGAGTGGACAGGACAGGTGACCCAAAACTGGCCGACAGGGTATTCTATCCCATCTGCCTCATGCGCTGTATAAAAGCTGAGGGATCAAAGGGTCAGCCCTCTGTTTTCAATGGCCAGTGTCCAAGGAGGACTCTGTCTGTTCGTCTGCCTTTGATCCTGATCTTGAATGTAGATCAGGAATCCAGTTCTTGCTCATCACTGAGTCCAGCCTGGGACTGCCCCAGTGCCAGTTGTGTTGTGATTGTCATCCTGGGAGCTTGATACGGTTTTGTATATATTTCGTTATTTTCTTTTTATTTTATTGTTAATATTTCATTAAAGTAGTTCAGTTCCTTCTAAACTCATGTCTCTCCTTCCCTCCTCTGCCTCTTGCTTTGAAGAGAGGTGGGGATGGAGCATCTGTCAGTCCCATCTGGGGTACCCTACAACCCCAGTGTCTCGTTCGTCCTAAGCCATGACAGATTTATTGTTTCCCAACTTGAGGCTTGAGCAGGGCTTGACATCCTTCTACCCTGATAGCTGGTCTCTCAAGTTGAAGAGGAGCGTATTGGCAGAAAATGTTAAAGATCTTGATACATTAGTGGATGAAAAGTGGAAGGCTGCATTTCACAGGGATTAGAAGTTTTACTTGACACAATATTTAACCTAACTTTTATAGAAAACACAGCAATGTCAGCATTACAAAGAGATGATAGTCTGCAAATAAAGAAGTGCTGGTTATTGACAGCCAACATGGCTTCACCAAGGGCAAGTCATGCCTGAAAATTTGGTGGCCTTCTACGATGGGATTACAGTGTTAGTGTATAAGGGGAGAGCAACAGACATCATCTACCTGGATTTATGCAAAGTGTTTGACACTGTCCTGCACAACATCCTTGTCTCTAAATTGGAGAGACAGTTTTGATGGATGGACCGCTCAGTGGATAAGGAACTAGCAGGATGGTCACACTCAAAGGGTTGCGATCAACGGCTTGATGTCCAAGTGGAAACCAGTGATGAGTGGTGTTTCACAGAGGTCAGTACTGGGACCGGTGCTGTTTAACATCCTTGTCAGTTACATGGACAGTGGGATTGAGTATACCCTCAGCAACTTTGCCGATGACACCAAGCTGTGTGGAGCAGTTGACGTGCTGGAGGGAAGCAATACCATCCAGAGGGACCTGGACAGGCTTGAGATGTGGGCTCATGCCAACCCCATGAGGTTCAACGAGGCCAAATGCGAGGTCCTGAATGTGGGTTGGGGCAATCCCAAGCACAAATACAGGCTGGGTGGAGAATGGACTGAGAGCAGCCCTGAGGAGAAGGACTTGGGGGTACTCGTTGATGAAAAGATCAACATGACCTGTCAATGTGCAGTTGCAGCCCAGAAAGCCAACCACATCCTGGGCTGCATCAAAAAAAAGCGTGGCCAGCAGGTTGAGGGAGGTGATTCTGCTCCTCTACTCCGCTCTCCTGAGACCACACCTGGAGTACTGCAACCAGCTTTGGAGTCCTCAGCACAACAAGGACATGGACCTATAGGACTGGGTCCAGAGGGCCACGAAGATGATCAGAGGGGTGGAACACCTCTCCTATGAAGACAGGCTGAGAGAGTTGGGATTGTTCAGTCTGGAGAAGAGAAGGCTTCAGGGAGACCTCATAGCAGCTTTCCAGTATGTGGAGGGGGGCTACAAGAAAGTAGGAGAGGGACTTTTTGCAAGGACATGTGGTGATAGGACAAGGGGTAATGGCTTCAAACTGGAAGAGGGTAGGCTTAGATTAGATATCAGGAAGAAATTTTTCACTATGAGGGTGGGAGGCACTGGAACAGGTTTCCCAGAGAAGTTGTAGGTGCCCCATCCCTGGAGGTGTTCAAGGCCAGGCTGGAAGGGTCTTTGAGCAACCTGGTCTAATGGGAGGTATCCCTGCCCATGGCAGTGTGATTGGCATTATATGACTTTTAAGGTCGATTCCAACCTAAACCTTTCTATGATTCTATGATTTAAAACTATTGGAATTCTTGTTCAACAAATCACGAAAGAGATAGAGCACTTTTATGTGATTCATTAATTGATGGCGGAAAGTGAAAAAAGGTACTTGTGGATTCTGGAAATAGTGAAGTCATACTGATTGCAGAGTAAAATATGAGTCTAAATGCACAAATCCCAAACTAGTCCCAATTCATGCTAAATATTTCGTCCTTGGCCTCCTCTGCATATGCAGAAGAATGGTAATGAAAATACTAAGACACAGTCAAAGACAGGAAATTATTTTAGGAGGAAAGATAGGTTTTGACAGTGACACTACTGGGAGCAACTGAGAAGAACAAGATTTCTCAACCAATATTTAATACGGTGTCACAAGCAGCACTTCATTGCTGGGCCTCTGACTCTTCCTTGTTTGCCACCTTACAGAGGTGGTAAGAAGCAACTGAAACTCTTTCCCCATCTCATCTGCAAGGAGTATAGATGTCAGCTAGATTCTGCCCATGCTCTCAACAAGTCTCAGTACTGGTTCGTCCTGCTTTGTTTCAGCAGATTTATGGTCTGTCTTTCTTATGAAAGAAAAAGTGAGCAACAGATACATGATCATACTATTTGGTTTGGTTTTTTTTTTCTGTTTTTTTTTTTTTTTTGTTTTGTTTTTTGTTGTTGTTGTTTGTAAATATAGCACCTTTTCAGAAGGAAAACTAACCTGGAATTTAGCTAAGACTCCATGCCATTTCTGGGAAGGTCAAAATCAAAGCAACATTCCTATCAGAAGCAGCTCCTCTCTTTTCATTGAGTAAGTTCTAATATATCCAAAATTTTATCTGTGTTCTATATTGATATTAAATACAAGTCAAATTGGTCTTCGTTCTGGTTCAACGTATTACTGCTCTCTGGTCTTCATCTAAAGATACAATTGTATGTATCTGTCCCTGGTGTCATTTCATGGAAATGCAGTTGTTACTGACCTGATATTCATGATGCTCTGACATTACTGCTAGGATCTCAGGTGAGCTAGGCAACGCATAGCAGACATGTAAATACACACACATATATATATGTATTGTACCTATAACTTTCATTTATTTTTTTCTACGTAACTCTCAGTGTGTTTCTTTTGCATTCATGAAATATTATGGGCTCCCTCTGGTGGGCCAAAACAATACCTTTATATTTTAGAGTCATGGTAGGGTGTGGGTAATCCATTTAGCCTAGTGGAAAAGAGTGTTTGTTCTGTGTATCTAAGCTTTGGAGTTCTAATCTAGATTTCTTATCTAATTTTAATTTCTTTACAGCTTTTTTTTTTCCGTCTCAGGAATACTGTATTTTCAGTGCTTAATTCTCATTACTTAGATGTAATTTACGTACAAAATATTTTAATGAAAAGACTAGATAACCTGCAATAAAGCTGAAGGTTCAGGTTTCATGAGTACATCACGACTACAACCAAGAGGAGCAATAAGTCTCTCAAGTGAATCACATAGATACAGTTGTGATAGATCACTAAAAATTCAAATAAATATGTGTCTTTTTTTCAGAATATCATGCATGAAATTATTTTGCACACTAAACCTATAAGCTCTCAAGAGCTTTCTGTGTCTGAATCTTGTAAGATGAATTGCTTGTTCAAAATCAGGACTGTATCTTGGTTGTTGGTGTTTTTTCTGTACAAATATTTTTCCACTCATTTCTACAGTTTCTCTGGAATTATGGTGATCTCATCTTTATGAGGTGAATATTAAACTTCCTTGATCCTTTCCTCCTTAATATGCAATTTCCTTAATGTGGCTATTTTTGATACTTGATACAATTATGAATTGATTAATTTTTATAACTTTCCTAAAATACATCCAAAATTTGTATCAAATCTGGACTATTTTATAGGTATAGGAAAGACAAATCATAAGGGAAATGTTTTAGCTATACAGAGATGAAAGTTAAACAAGTGAAACCATCAGAGTAGGCTGAGAGACTGAAATGATGTACATAAATATCAGGTGATTAAATTAAAGATGATTCCATTATCCTGATTTTCAAACCCCATTGTACCTTACTTAAGGTGGTCACTTACATGACAAACTCTTTTTGCCAAAAGGGCTATCTTCGGAGATTATTTGGCAGATTACATTTTTGTCTGATATACGTATAAACTTTGTTTCATCCCTTCCACAAATTGTGTACCTTCTTGTACTGTTGCATTGCTTTATTATCTCTTCTGCCCACATGAAGTGCTTTCACAAAAGAAAAGAAGGCAAAAAGAAAAAAAAGTTTCATTGAACTGATAAGAAGATTAAATATATATCTGTGTTTAGTTATGTTGTTAGAGGCAAATTTCCTATATAAGATTAAGGCCCCCAAATGGTGTTAAAAATTGTCCCAGAACTCCAGGGCAAAGTGCAGAAATAATTTCTGACAGTGACCAGAAGAACTTCAAACTGAGAAAAGAAGAGGACAGGGCAAAACTTTTAATTTGTTCACCTCTCTTACAAAGAGCTGTCTGCAAGGTGTCACTAAGCTTAGTGTGTCACTGTGATCAGGCGCATGGTTTTGTTGTTCTGAGTGTAAACTGATAAAGCTTTCCAAGATGAATCATAGCTGACACTAAGCTGACCCCAAATGCATTTAGGAAGCTGATGAAGAAGAGCAGAGCCTTCTACTGAACTGTTGTCTTTTAGGAAGACAGGAGTGTTTCAAATCCATATTCCAAACTGCCATTTCATTGTCAATAAGTGCTGCAGAAGAGCAGTAACCTCTGCACGCATGGAGAGATGGGGAAACTTTTAATGAAAGAGTCTGGTTACAATACGCTCTTCTTTTCTCTTGTTAATGGCAGTGGACGGGTACAGTCTTTGTCCTTACAGTTTGCCACATTTTTCTGAAGTTCTAATTGTAGAATGGAGAAGATAAATTGTACTCTTAACTCTGTTTCAAATGGAGAAAATGCCTGGGATATAGGGAACATTTCCAAAACTCCAGAAGTAGTTCTTCTCATGATGTCATCTTGTATTTACACAATAATATATCGTTACAGAGAGATAAACATGGGGGTTATTTCATACATTTAGTTACGGTGATTAAAATGCTAATGCTCATGTTCTAACGTTCTTTGTACTTACATAGTACATTCCTCTCAACTCTCCATACAAGGATTGTGATGATGATGATGATGAAGATTGCGCTTAGTTTAGAATAGGAGAAATAGGTCACAGTCTGCGAAGTCAGTACTTGAAAATAAGAACAGTGGTCATATTTAGATATTTATTTTCTTTTGCTCTTTTTTTGACATGAACATATTCCTGCGTACATATGCAGAAATAGCCTGCATTTGACTAAAGGCAACAGGAACTATTAAAAAAGTCAGATCGTCACATTCTCACCCTCAAGGAGGTTCATAGGTCTATCTCTTAGTAAACATGTTTGGACATTGTAGGTTTTCAAACTGGCAAGCAGTATGCTGCAGTGTCAGCTAAAAGTGGGGAAAATATTTCCTTTTGATCAGTTTCACCTTTCATTTGAGGCTTTTACAGTACATATTTTTTATGACTAGCTGTACACATTGAATTATCTGTTTTCACAAGTTATCAGGTAAAATGAAAATAAAGTAGAATGCAAAGTAACTGGTTTGTATTTTGCTTCTTTTGTCAGAAATAAAGCACGTTATAATTTGGGAGTGAATTTACGTAAGATGGTCTTTGAATTTAAAGCATTTATTCTTTTTGTAAATTCCAACTGATGTCCAGGTTTTGGTTGTAGTTTTCAACATGTCTGATATTTGCTTGCAGAAGCAATCTGCTCCACCTTTCTTATTTCTGTTCTTTCCAAAAGGCAGCATGAATCATGCTGATGGGTGGTAAGTTTCCAGCCCTGTTCTAGAGTATTGATTTCCAAACCTCTTCATGCACTTATTTGATATGACAAAAGAAAAAGAGCCATGGCATCACTTCTAGCTTTAGTGAAAGTCAGAGTGATTGATTGATTTCTGAGGTGAGAACCGATGATCCTGTAAGTTAAGTGGCACTAACCCGCAACAAACTCTAAACTCAGCCTTGGAGTATTCTGCATGCTACTGATCATTAGAGGAAGACAAGTTCCATACAAGCATCAAGATAATAAATATTTTAAACAACTATAAATCTCCATTTGGATTCTACAAGAGACTCTCTTTCTTCTGTCTTAGACAGATTTTGTTCTGGAAATTATTTCAAATAAAATAGAGGAGCTAGTGTTCGTTCAAACCTAGGTCATCTTTCAACAGAAGCCACTGAACCTCCTGGTGCTCATCCAAACAGAACCAGCAAGCATTTCAAGGTTTCCCTCCCACTATTTTTGACTGCCAAATCACATTACTTCCATGTTTTCTCTCAAGATTCAAGTTTAAAGAGGTTAGGGCCCTGGTCAGCCTGAATGCGATACTGTTCCCCTTTTTATCAAAGCTATTTTTTTCCTCTTTCCTCCCTTCTTTCCTGAAATCACAACCTTGTTAGACGGAAATTTGAAGGGGCCAAATTCTTGCCACTTCAGACACTCTACTGACCAAACTTACTGAGGTTGAACCCTTCAAAGCAGACCTGAATGTGTTCTAAAACCTTTTGTTCTGCTAAAGAACATATTTCTATTGTCTGTTTCCTAAAAGACTTTGTTTAATATTATTATTTATCATGTTTTGCTGCTGCCTGAAGGACAGGAAAATACTCTCATTTGCTGAACAATATCTCCACTTTTTTCACTGTTGTGGAAATTAATTAAGAGATGTTGATTTTAAAGTTTTCCCACCTCCCCCACCCCTTAGTTTCTCAAATATTTAAACAATTTTTTTGGGCCATCTTTTTTTTTATATTTCTCTTTTCTCTCTGTTTGTAATAAGATTAATTATGTGTGGTGCACCACTGCTTATCCCCATGAAAGAAAATCTAAAACGAGGGATTTCAGCTTCAAGAAGGCTATTTTGTCCTGTTTCCGATGTTCTAAAGGGATTAATTTACCATATCGTATAGCCCTGGAAGACTGTGATAATTGAAAACATCCATATTCATTGCATGTTCAAAGGGATCTGTCTGACTTTGTAATGTAAAAAGTGCATTTTTAACCTGAACGGGGACCTGCATCTGGTATTGCTTAATCCTATTAGTCCGACAGTTCCAAAGCTTTAGTGTATAATCATTAGCTCGTGTTAATCCTCAGACATGCCTCCAGCTTCAGCCTGTCAGAAGGAGTCCCTGCAGGGAAAATGTGGAGGTGCTGATAGCACACCACCAACTAATCTTATCTTAAATGCTAGCAGCAGCCACTATCTGTGATAGCCAGGGAATTAAAAACAAATTTTTTATGGGTATTGGGTATCGCCTTCCCTTCTCTCACACAGCTCTTCTACCTTGCCCTAGTTTCTCCCCCTTTGCTCCCCCCCTCAGTCTTTGTCAGGCAAGCAGTAATACTGATGGTAGCTGGGCAAGTGGCAGTGTGGGACGAGGACAATATTTGAAGATATTTACTATGCTGTCATAAAAATAGCAGTGTAAGCTTCTAAACCTCTCAGGTGCCTTGCAGTCTTTTCTATAGAGGAGTCTCGAATCTATCTTATACAGGCTTATAATTTATTTCTTATTTCCCACCAGCTGCAGCATCACATAACGAGAGCAGCCATGATCTCTGGAAAAGGAGCTAGCAAGCTCACCTGGCTGCCCCGCTAGCATCATATGCCAGTTTGGCATGGTGAGTTGGGAGGCACATCTGAAAAGAGAGAGAGAAAATGTGGTAGTGGGAGCAAAAAAAAAAGAGGTTTGATGTGCTTCTGCTGCCCTGGCCCCAGTGCTAAGGAGATGTGTTCAGAGCTCTCCGTATCGTTAACCAGTGAAAAGTGGGGGAGCGGTAAAAGCTGAGAGTATTTTTGGTTTGTTTCAGTGAGTGGGTGTCCATGTGGAGGAGGAGGTGTTTTGTGGTATCAAGCAGGAGTGTTTCCAGTGCTAGTGCTGGGAAAGGAGGGCACCACATCCCTGCTCTATTCTCCAGGGAAAAACTAGGTGTTCATGTGCCATCTGAAGTGGTACTGGGGTTTTTTTGTTTGCTGAGGATTTTGGGGAGTTTATTTTTTGTTATTCTTTGATTGATTGTTTGTTTTGTTAAATGTAGCAGATCTGATTCTAGTCTTGTTTTGCACAGATTCTGCCGCACAGGGCAGGAACATATGCAGAATGGGGAGCAGACACCCCACAGGTCTGACTGTGCCTGAGGTGCCTTTTGCTCCAATCCCAGGGTTTGTGTAGCTGAAGCAGGTCCAGGGGTCTGCACCATTGCGGTGCAGACATGTCCTTAGACTCATCCAAATGACTGTGCTCTATGGTAGCTCTGCTGGCTGCTTCATTGCTCTTTTTTCCCATTGACTTGAATGACATATGCCTGAGGATCCTCTCTCAGGAGCCTGGCAAACTTATTTTAATAAGACTTCTCCTCCCGCCCCCCCACCCCCTGAAGTCTAAGCATATCTAGCTCTAATTAAAACTAAGGAGCTTTGCTAAATTAAGATGTTAAAAAAAGAACAATCTGGTTTTTTGTTCTGTCTAGCTCTTAGGGTTGCATCTGCACTATCTCTTCTGGAAGAATTTTGAGCTCTTTTCACACACGGCTCTTGGCACCGCTTACTGGAACGTACCTAGACCTCTTATTGCCTCCAGTGACTGATGGGCCTTTGGGTCGTTCGGGTAGCTGTGAATTATGGCCTCGATCCACATAGGAAAGTATTCTTTGCACGCTTAACTGATTTTACTGAACTTTGATGGCCTGATTCAAGTCATGTGAAATGAGAGGCAGATCTTTTACTGGGTTGAAGAGGAGTGAAGTCCAGTTGTGCTGCTCACATCCCTAATATAGGAGCTTTTGCCTTTTTTCTAGACTCATGGATTAATAACCATCATGTGGGGACAGCTTATGGGTTTTCACTTTCAGCTGTTACATCAAAAAGAGTAATAAATCTCTTCACGTCTGCGATTCCTTTACTGTGAGGATCTTAAAGTACTTAAAAATATTAATGAGCTGTACTACTCTTTTACTTGAAAGACGGGGAAATCAGAGCACAATAGAATTAAATTACTTCCACAAGGTCGTTCAGCACGTGAAGAAGAGAACAGAAATCATGATCCTGATTTTTTGGCTTTAACCTTTTACTAACAGCAATGGTTTGTACTAGTGTTGTAATAAGCACTTATAGTAAATGATTGGTATTAAGTTCTATTCTTTGTACTATAGTGTCCATATACAGAGTGGAACAGGAAACTCTGGAGAATAGAAGTAGTGTCAGCTTATATTAAGACTATACCACAGTGCGCCTGCAACAGGTACCAAAGCAAGGTTACCCAATTAATCTTAAGTCTGTAATGTTGTTTGCCCTTCATGGTATTTACCCTTGTAATTTGAGAATTATTTTAATGTAAGTTTATTTTAACTATATTGAATAATAGTACGGACATGGTACATCTGGGTAGTTAATGTTAGGCAGGTACCAGATTAACATATTTACTAATACATAGAGACAGAGTGTTTTTCACTGTACTGGACATCAAGTTCCATACATACAAGTTCCATAAAGAAGTAATCAATCAAGTTTAGACATAACAACAGTCTTAACAATACATAAATTGATTGCTATTCTCTTCCACCCGCATTCACATGTTGTTGCTACCATAAATGAAATATCATGTACTCGTATAAAAACAGTATCTGCTATTTCACTGCTATTGAATAATGAACAGAGAATATTAAATGTATGTTTAGGAGGAGCAGTGCATCTAATATCCAGACTGCACAACAGGACTAGAGAGATGCTTCTTCTTGATGTTCTCTGATCTTTGCTTTGTCTTCCATAAATGTGACTTATGTCTTCAGCTTTACATTTCACTTAGATCTGATACAGTAATTCCAAACTCCTAGGGGAGTGCAAGAAAAAAAAAAAAGCCCAAGTTGCCACTAATTTTTAGAAGAGGCAATTTCACTTTTTAAGAATCATAATGAAATATTTTCTGGCTACTTTGGATTTCTGAAAACCCATATATCTACTGGATTTTCAGACAACCAGATCAGGTGATACTAATTACTAGTTTTCCCAAAACACTTATAACAACATCTTGGAGATTTTTATATGCAAACCAGGCTGGCATCCCTGCAGTAACAAATTGATCCACATGAAGGAAAAAAAAAGAGGGAGAAATGCAATGTTGATAAAAACACAGTTAAGCAGTGTCATTATGTGGCACTGTGCTGATTAGAAACAAAAAATGTCTGGCACAACTGGGGATCGGTTTGATAAACCTAGAAAGCAAGAAGATAAGTCAGATAATTAAATTGGTCTGAAACAATTAAAATAATTAGTTGTGATTCAGATTTAGTTTCTTCAGAAGACTTTTTCACTTTCTACAGATCAAGAAAGGTGAAAGTGTATCATTATGTGATGGTAAATTTTTGTGTAGTACATAATCTTAGTTTACCTGTCCACATGCTTTATATTCACTTAAACTTCCTGTCTCTTACAAATGTATTGCCACTGTCCTTTCAAAACAGAAACAGAATCCAATAAGCATCTCGATCTTATTTTTGTTCTTTTCTGTTGATCCACTTACGGGTAATTACTTCAGTTAGACTAAGTAGGATTTTAACCCTAGATTTTATCTGTTTTCTATTTTCTCCATTAAATCAAATGGGACTTTATCAGCTTCTTTCACATTCCTTGGTGGAATTCAACCAAAATGTCATTTTATGTAGTTACCATATGCTCAAGATATCTTGGGGAAGGGGGTGTGTGTATGTGTGTACACAGGTGTCTGTTTGTGTGTTTATATACTGTGGGCACACTGAACTCCTTTACTGACTTAAGTAGTATTAGGATCTTTCATATATACATATACAAATATGCATGCAGATATTTGTGTGTGTATGTGTAAATACATAATAGTACACACATACATGCACACAAAAAATCTTATAATCTAGTTGAAATTATTTGCTTGCTCAGACTTTATAAATGACTACATATGATCCATCCAAGCATGTTTCTGAGGCTGGCTTTCAACTTTCCTATTGTAGCGTACTTGCATAAATATGAACATATTCTGTTTAGTATCTACTGACTGTGGTTACCAATATAAGGCACAAAAATTTTTTTTAGTGGTATAGTTTCTGGGCTGTATGACAGGAAAGTCATATTCTTATGTCAGGTTTTATCTTTAATTATAAATAGGTGTGCTTTAGTTTGATTAACATTTAAGAAACCTGTAGAAGTTTTCTCAATTGCAAAGACTATCATCAATCACCCCTTGCTTCTATCCCACCTCTTATCCCACAGAAAATTGTGTGGGGTTTTTTTCTCATTTGGTCTGCTTTTACTCTTAAGGTGACTTGTCACACCATCTGTCCCCCCTGCTTTATGGTAGTTGCTGCAAGAGGTGTCTGCAGGGTAGCCTGCCAATGCACTGTGTAGGTAACTCTTCATATTTTGAAGGTGGTGAGAAGTATGTCTACACTCCAGGAAGCTGTTTAGCAAATAGAAGTTCTCGTTGGGTTACTAAGTTACTGTATTGAATGATCACACCTCTGTGCCATTACCAGGTTAGTATTTCAGTTATGAACAAACTCTCCCCACCCCCCTCCCTTGCCAATACAGTGGTGTCCTATAGGAAGATTATCTTTGTTTTCTCCTTTTCTTCAGTTTCTTAGCTCCTCCTTCTTGTCCTTCCAGATTCTCTTTCTTACAGTTCATCTGATACTATGGTTAGACATAGGCAAGTAGCCACTTCTTGTGAATGTCATTGAGCACTTATCATGCCCCCTGTCATGGCCTGCTCCTACTAAAATCCTCTGCAAATCAGATTGCTTCTGTAAGTGCATTGCACTGCAGTGTACCAGGTCTGCCCTCCCCAGCTTGTATGTCCATGGATTGCTTGTTTATCAGGAGAAATATTTTCGTAACTGTGCATCTCAGATATTTTGGGACAACTCCTCCTGCCTCCAAGATCCAAATTTCTTCCTGTCATGACAGGAGGACTTCCTTGTTTTGACAAGTATAATTGATGATATTTTTTAGCTGTCACATGCTCTTGAGGCCATTTCTTGCACAGATTAATGTTGAAGGAATGGGAAAAGGAAAAAATATAGAGAAATATTACTTAAAAGTAATGCATACACTTGTGCATTAGTTTGTAAGGACAGTGTTTATTATGTACAGCTGTTCCAAACTACGGTCAGATGGTCTGAGACTTTATTTTTTTTTATTTACCATTTTTGAGAAAGTATCTGTCTTATCTGCAACATTAAGGGGTGCTCAAACCCCTCACAGGTTTCTGGAAACTGAGCTGAAGAAAAGCTTTTAAGATCCTGATGAAACCTGACACAGTCATGGAGACAGCACAGCTGCCACTCTGCCCGTCTGCCCCTCCTCTGGGAATCCATAGAAATCCTGGCCTTCATTTAAATCAACAGGAGTTTTGTCACTCACTTCAATGGAGCCAGAATTTCACCCTGCAATTTGAAATACTTTCTGCAGATGACAGGCAAGTAAAATGATTACCTCACTGCTCCCACTGCCTCTGTGTCATAAACTGTGCAAAGATTATCATCAGTGAAGTGCAGTACAGATGTTCCCTCCCTCATTCCTTCTCAGTCATCTTTCATCCTCCTCTGTCCTCTCTTTTTCCCTACAGTTCTGTTTTTTACTCTTCATTGCATTTCTCTGGCATTCAGTACCAGGAAGAGAAGCCCCTACATGGACAATTCATCAATCTTTGGCACTGGTTGAGATTACCATTATCGCTTACAAGAGTAAGACGGCTTTATAAATCAAGGGACAGTTTGAAATGAGGGAGGTTTATAAATACAATAAAATGTCTAATAATTATTCAGAAGGTTTGAAATTTATCCACTCTCAGTAGGGGTTCTCTCATTAGCCACTCCACATGACTACACCACTCATGAGTGAAAAGGTCACCTCCTATATCATGAATATAAATTGCAGGCTCTTTAATGTAGTTTTGATATGTTTCATATATAGAGTGAGAATGTGAGAGATGGGAACATGTCTCCTAAAAGCTGTAATGCCCAGAAGTGACAAATGTTGGAAATGCCTGACCTGATTTGTGCCCATGTTAGGAAGAGAGTGTGCACTTTTAATAGTGCTGCTTTCATTTGGAAATTGTTTATCCTTCAACAGGATAGAGAAGAATCTTCAAATGAAAATAAAAAGGGGATTTTTCCAGATCTTTATGTATGGCTAAAAGCTGCTCTTGTGCAGCTGAAGAGATGGAGAAACATTTCTATCCATCCAGAAGCCAGGACTGAATTCTGACTGCTGGTGTGGCTTTATTTCTTGGACATTAATCTGAGACTTTTTAGCTGGTTTCTGTAATCTCATGTACACAAAAGCTATGCTAAAAGAAAGAAAGTTCATATTTCTAAGCATATTTATACAGTCTATAGCTGAACAACATTGACATGGTCTGAGGCCTTTATGCCACTCTACCTTCATACATCAACTATTTGGAGAAAGAAACTCCAAGACTAGCTATCTAGTTTTGAAGACATTCAGCATGGAGGAAACATTCTTTTAGTCTGATGCATTTTGTTCCCAGAACATGTATGCACACAGAAGGACTCCATCCATACTCCAATGCATTTTTCTTCCCAACACACATATTGTGTATACTTTACACATTATGAAGACCTTGTAGTCTGTGGTGGGTTGACCCTGGCTGGATGCCAGGTGCCCACCAAAGCCAGTCTATCACTCCCCTCCTCAGATAGATAGGGGATAGAAAATAGAATGAAAGGCTCAAGGGCTGAGATACAGACAGAGTGTGATAATTCACTAATTACCATTATGGGCAAAACAGACTCAACTTGGGGAAATTATTTTAATTTATTACCAAAAAAAGTCAGAGTATGATAATGAGAAAATAAACCCCAAATCTTAAAACACTTTGTCCCCACCCTTCCCTTCTTCCTGTGCTCAACTTCACTCCCGAAATCTCTAGCTCCTCCCCACCAGTGGAATAGGGGGATGGGGAATGGGGGTTGTCGTCAGTTCATCACACGTTTTCTCTGCCGCTCCTTCCTCCTCAGAAGCAGGACTCCTCACACTCTTCCCTTGCTCCATGGGCTTTCAGGTCCCTTCCCATGGGCTGCAGTCCTCCATGACCTGCTCCAGCATGGGTCCTTTCCTCAGCATGCAGTCTTTCAGGAACAGACTGCTCCAGAGTGGGGCCCTCACAGGATCACAAGTCCTGCCAGCAAACCAGCTCCAGCATGGGCTCCTCTCTTCACAGGTCCTGCCAGGAGCCTGCTCCAGCATGGGCTTCCCACAGGATCACAAACTCCTTCAGGCATCCACCTGCTCTAGTGTGGGGTCCTCCATGGGCTGCAGGTGGATATCTGCTCCACGATTAACCTCCATGTGCTGCAGGGGGACAGCCTGCCTCACCATGGTCTTTGCCACGGGCTGTAGGGGAATCTCTGCTCCAGGGCCTGGAGCACCTCCTCCTCCTCCTCCTTCTGTACTGACCTTGATGTCTGCAGAGCTGTTCCTCTCCATATTCTCACTCCTCTTTCTGGTTGCAGCTGCTCAGTTCCACACCCCCAACCCCCCCCAACCCTCCCCCTTAAACATGCTATTCCAGAGGTGCTACCGCCATTGCTGATAGGGTGGGCCTTGGCCAGTGGCAGGTCCATCTTGGAGCCAGCTGCCATTGGCTGATTTGGGCATGGGTGAAGCCTGTAGCAGCTTCTTGCAGAAGCCACCCCTGTATTCTGCCCCACCCCACCACTGCCAAAACCTTGTCACACAAACTCAATACGCTTTCTTTTCATTGAAAGCATGTATACAATGCAATCAAATTGATACATGCTGTAAAACTTGGAATTACTCTGTGTATGTATTTCTGTGTATGTAAGCGTGTGTATGCAAAATATATGTTTAGCACATATACAGAAGGTCTGATGCTTCTGGAAGGACAGACTTTAGCTCTTGCACTGCGTAGTGTATATGCATATATTTTTGTTTTGGAAATTGTGGAAAAAAAACTTTCTCGTCACTCTTTCTTCTTGAAATTTTGAATCTATTCTATTGTTCGGTACCTTTTCAAAGGCAGTATTTTACCCATGTCAGTAGGTACCCTTTACTTGGATCACTTGTCATTTTCTGAATATTTGATGGTGGTCTTGACAGTGGTTGATAGTAAAAAAAAATGTTATGCAAAATATTGTCTAGAAAAAATATAAAGATTATTTTAAAACCCCAAACAAATAAAAAAGTTAAGCAGGAATATTTCCTTTGAAGAACCCATTCAAATATGAAACTATTTGTTTAGCTTGAACTGAATAATGACAAGAGCTAAAAATTTTATCTGGATGAAAATAAGGTGTTGTTGTGGTGTGGCTTAATGTAGAGGAGACAGGAAAGGTTTGAGTGACCGTGGGAGACAATAGATTTTTCTTACAAGATGTATGGAGGAGATGGATACCTTTTCTTGCTCCTTGGACCAGCTGCACCCCAAATGTGCAAGCTGTAATGTATTCCAGTTTCTTTGATTGCTCAAAAGTGAGATTTTCAAAATGGAAAATGATGTTGAGACCTTAACCTCACATGTGCTGTAGCATAAAAGATCTTGTGGCTTCAGTTATATAACTTCAGAAGCCATTTGACGAGTGATGCTACATTCAGTTCCTAGTATATGTATGTTGATGAAAAAACGTTTCTTATATTAGTAGGACCATTACACACTGATTTTTTTCCTTTAATTTCTCAGAAAATAGTATCACATCAATGTCATTTTAAATCAACAGAGAAGGTAATATGATCATATTTTCAACCAATGTCAAGGCCCAAAGTTATTGCAGAAAAGAGTGAGATTGGAAGGCTTTTAAATGAAAATGTTGTCTTGGTAAAAGCAGGAAAAAAAAGGAGTGTGTGCATAAAACCCCTATGTTGTAGTCATAGAGCTGATCAGACACAGACTTGTCCCTTTCAGAAAATGTCTTATCTTGAGTCTGATTTAAGATAATGAAGTGTAAAATGAACTGCTCCCTTGGAAGGCTGTGAACTTCCACAGACTAAGGGCCAAAAATAAAAAAAAACCTCTAAGAAATATGTCTCCTAAGTAATTTACCAAACAAGAAAGAAAACCTAAAAATAAAATTAAGCTAGACCAAAAACCTATGACAAGATCCTTCTGTGTTGTCAAAGAAGTGGATATACACTGGAATTTCCTGTATATCTCTCAGCACTCTTTCCTGGCATTAGTGAACCTTTCACTTCATGTTGCCAACCAAATGTTAGCTGTTCTTCTGCATGGGAAGGATGATCTTCCTCTTTCCAGCATCTCGACAGGATGTATTTTGGCAACTACACACACAGTCAGAAACCATTCTCACAGCAAGAAAGAAATATGCTCTTAGGTAAAATGCCCACTCAACACACTTTACAGAATGGCTCAAATTCAGTTTGAAGAGCTATCCAGACACCAGTTCAACCATCTTGTCAATATTTTTGGAACTCAGCTACAGCACTGCCAAGTACCATCAGTGTCAAAAATAGGACTAATGTATCCTGACAAATTCTCCAGAATCCCAATGACTATTTCAAACCGTGTTTTGAAAATCATACATTCAAGCAACCAGGCATACCTAACAAAAATGGTTTGTAGCAAATACTAGCCAAGTATTTCTGTTATAAGAGCAAAATGGAAAGGGGATTGCCTGTCATGATATCTCCATACAAGTTTATATTGGTTGACACCTTAGGCAAGGAACAATAATGATCAACCTACTGAGTTTCAGTCCACAGAATCACAGGATGGATGAGGTTGGAAGGGACCTCTGAAAGTCATCTTGTCCAATCCCATAGAGCAGGTTGGCCGGAACCACTTCCTGACAGCTTTTGAAGACATCCAAGCACAAGCAGGGCACTGGCTCTCACCCTGTCACCTTTCCACTGATGGTAAGTGGAAGAGCAACCTCCATACTCCTAATGGTCGTTCTCCACTTGCGCTGTATGCAGGACACAGTCCTGGGCAGCTCACTGCCACACAAAGCAGTGTGTTGAAAGCCTTGTGATGTTGGAAGCCATGTGAAGTTGGAAAGCATTTCCTACAGTGGGTAGCTCTTCAGTTTTGGGAATAAGCCAGCTCCTGGAGAGCGTCTGGATGTTTATTGGATGCAACAGCAGTTAGAAAGCCAAACTGTCCGCACTGCTCTGCCGATGCACTCGCAGGCTGCAGCTGCAGGGCCAGCCGGGCACTCCCCTGTGCTCAGCAGGGCTTGCTCCCGAGAAGCCCTGGGTGTGGGATCCTGGTGGGAGGAGGTCCCCGGAGCTGCACCCTGCCTCTGTGTTTGGTGGCTCTCCATGGGCCCCTTTCTGCTAGTGGAAGGGGCATTGTCAGTGGTTGAGCTGTGGGTGTTGTCGCGCCACAGCGGGGATCTGTTCTGGACCCTCTCTCTGACTGTGTCCCTCAGGCTGAAGTTGGATGAGGGTACCGCATACTCCTCGTAGCGGTCATCTGCTTGCACCGAGTGCAGAAGCAGGTGGAAAGGCTGCCTGCAGAGCGGGCACCCAGCTCTCCTTCTGGCCCACTCCTTGATGCAGTCAAAGCAGAATCGGTGGAGGCAGAAGGCCACGTAGGCTGCATCCTCAATGTCTCACAGGCGGATGGGGCACTGGGAGCATTCTGCTGCCTCCTCCAGCCCTGCCGGTGGCAGCTGGCTGTCCTGGTTTGAGGTAAAACAGTACCAATTTTGTTCTATATCTTTATTTTTTGGCTGGGTCTCTTTGAACTACTGAAATTAACAGCATATTGTGCTGAAACTGTTAGCTCTCGGAGTGCTAAAACCTATGTTTATAGTGGATGCCCAGGCATGGTATGCAGAGGGGCTCTTGTTTATACTTATTGCTATAACACCCAAGGCCAGATAACTTTGTTATGTCCCACATTGGAGGGTTGTTATTGGAAGAGCACAGTGGGGTCGTACTTGCGGGGAGAAGCGGACAGGACAGGTGACCCAAAACTGACCAACGGGGTATTCCATCCCTTCTGCCTCAGGCTCAGAAGAAAAGCTGAGGGATCAAAGGGTCAGCTCTCTATCTTTCTTCAATGGCTGGCGTCCAAGGAGGACTCTGCCTGTTTGTCTGCCTTTGATCCCGATCCTGAATGCAGATCCGGAATCCAGTTCTTGTCCATCACTGAGTCCAGCCTGGGACTTTCCCAGTGCCAGCTGGTGTCGTGATTGTCATCCTGAGAGCTTGATATGGTTTTGTATATATTTCATTATTTCATTTTAGTTTATTATTAATATTTCATTAAAGGAGTTCCTTCTAAACTCATAAGTCTCCTTTTCCCTCCTCTGCCTCTCTCTTTGAAGAGGGGTAGAGGGGAGCATCTGTTGCTCACGCAGTGGCTGGTTCAGCCTAAACCACGACACTGGCTCATGCCGCCATCCCTTGCAGCAGAGGCGCTCTGCTCCAGCTCTTCCTCAGTGTGCAATGATGTGCAAAGTGCTGGAGATTTTCTGGCACTCAGAGCGGAAAAGCAAAGAAAGACCCAGGAAGCTGTGGGAGAGGGGAGACAAAGGCCTCCTGAAGGGTGTCTTTGAGGGCTGGAAAGCAGCAGCAGCAGCTGCCCTGTGAGCCAGGCAGCCCCAGGGTCTGCCCTGCACCCCTGCCTTCCCCAGGCAGGCTGCCCACACTGCATGGAGAGGTGTCAGGGCAACCTCCTGCCCAGGCGCCAGGACAAGGCAGGCTGGGGCAGAGGGCCCTGGGCAGGGGGAGCGCATGTGGCTCGGGGTGGGAGATGCTCCAGCTGGGGCTTGGTAGGAGACTGGGCAGGGCAGAGAGACGTGAGGCTGGGCCGGGATCTGCCCCTATCTCTGCACTCCCTTGGAGGAGGGCTGCAGGGAGGGAGGGATGGAGAGCAGGAGGGGAAGCCTGCCCAGATCTCCTTGGCACCTCCCCAGTGCTCAAGCCACCTGGGGCGAGATACCTGGGGCAAGCTCTGGTGAGCTGTTGGGGGCCATTGCAGAAGAGCTGGAGTGCCCAAGCCCCCAAAGCCCCCATGGTCTCTCCCAGACACCACCTGGATTAGCACAGGGTACATCAGGAGGCAGTCAGAGAAGGTGGAGGAACTCTCAGGGATGTTCATTGCTGCCAGCATCCCTGGCAGTCTTGTCACACTCATCGCCCTGTGAGAGAGGAGCAGTGGAAGGGGCTGCCTTTGCTCAGTGCCCACAGCTGCTGCTCTCCCCTACACCAAAGCTCAAAGAACAAGCCAAAGATCCTGCTGGAACCTGCACGCCTTGTGTGTGCACTCACAGGAGCTCTTCACAAAATGAGTGGGGACAGAGCTTGCGGCTGTTGAAGAGCAGCAAGGTCACGGGCAGTCACAGCTGCTGCCCTGTAATATCACAGGGGTGTTTGCTGCCTTCTTGTGGCCTTGTGAGTGGGTTTTAACCTCAGGCTTGTCGGGACCTCTGATGAGAGGCTGGTGTCCTGACCACAAAGACCCAGCAATGCTCAGCTCAGCAATGCAGCAGGGGAGCCATGGTGAGCTCCTTGGTGCCAATGGAGTGCCCTGACTTGGCTCCTCTGTAGGCTCCTCTCAGGGGAGAAGGACCTGCCCAATGTCACTGGAGGGAAAGCCCCCGAGATCACAGAATGTTTGAAGTTGGAAGGGACCTGAGGAGATCACCATGTCCAAGGTCCCTGCTCGAGCATGTTCACATAGAGCAGGTTGCTCTGGACCCTGTCCAAATAGCTTTTGAAGGTCTCCGAGGATGAAGAGTCCACCAGGATTCTGGGCAACCTGTTGCTGTGCTCAGTTACCCTCGCAGTAAGAGTATCTCCTTATGTTGGGGAGGAACCTGGTGTGTTACAGCTTTTGCTCATAGCATTTTCTCTGTCACTGGCCAGAGCCTGGCTCAATTGTCTCTACACCTTCAGATATCTAGAGACCTTGATGAGATTTCCCCTGAGCATTCTCTTCCCTAAGCTCAGCAGTTAGAGCTCTCTCTGTTGTTCCTTTCATGGGAGATGCTCCAGTCCCTTCATCATCTTAGCCCAGCCTTTGGCTAGATGCTCCACAGTAGATCCGTGTCTCTCTTGTAGTGGGGAGCCCAGAAGTGGGCGCAGTACATGAGCAGTGGCCTCACCACTACAGAGGAGAGGGGAAAGATCAGCTCCCTCAACCTGTGAGCAACACTCCCCCTTATGCAGCCCAGCATACTGCCGGCCTTTACCACAGGAGCACAGTGCTGGCTCTTGTTCAACTTGCTCTCCTCCAGGCCCCCTGTGGTGGTGCCTCAGTTTTTTTCTCAGTGAAAGGCTGGTGGCAAAAGCATTTTGCTTCATGATTGAAGAACACAGAGTTGATTTGTTTCTCTAGGTAATAACCCTCACTACAGGCTTGAAGAGACGTAAGAGAGAGTGACCTCGAAGCACTATCCTACTGCGTTTGGTGGAGATAATGCATTTGGTCCTTAGTCATCCAAACTTAATGCACTTTCTTTCTCTGAGTTGGTTTATCCTAGTGTCTACTTAGCATAATTTCTCTAAAATTTTTGGTACATGCTAAAAGAGATCTTACTACATGGATATAAATAAGGGAAGTCATATGTACAAGAGTAATTTTTTTCTTTTAACACCAATCACCTCATATTCTTGAGGACCCCGAGTCTTGACCAAAAATTCCAGTATTGAAGAAACCTTTCTGCACCAGAGCTCTGTAGACACCAATGTGCTTCCAGGAATAAACGCAGATTTCAATGAATCTCTGCTTCTTTCTCAGAAAATCAGTTAATTGGAAAATTCCTGAGTAGCTGTACTTTCTCTTGTGTTTAATGAGACTCTGACATTGATGTTTACTGTAATGCTCTTTGAGGTAGGCACATAAGTGTGTTATGAGAAGAACATGTTATTTCTGTGGTCTGAAGTGGCATTGAAAAGTCACGTGTGTACTTATAGTATTTGTCAAATATGATGTTCCCTAGTTTACATAATATGTATGCATACAAAACATGTTCATCATTGAATACAATAGAACATTAGGAACTAAGGTTTTTTTAAAGATTAGAAATTATGTAAGGTATTGTTATGGTTTGAGAAACCCATAACAATTTATTGTTGTTTAGACAATCATTCCATCACCTGATGAACCCTTCCCACCCAGGAAGGGGAATTGGGAAAAAACAGGGAAACCCAAGAGCTGAAATATAAACAGACTTAATAGAGTAAGATTAGATAATTAACATTAATAACACTAAAGAACCAATATTAATCGCAATACCAATACAGAATGTGCAAAGATTATACTCAGACAATTATATCAGTAGGAAACTGTGCGCTCCCAGCAGTGGATAGTAAATGTCAGACACTGTGAACACTATGGCGTCAGGAGGAAGGGAAGGCCTTGGAAGGCCTCAGAAGTCCGGCACCAGTGCAAGGAGTTCTCAGGATGGCAACCATCAAGGTAGAGAGAGAACTTCACAGCAAACTTTCTAATGTATACTGAATGTGACATTCATGGTATGAAATAATCCTGTTGGCCAGCTTGGGTCAAGTGCTCAGGTTCGCCCCTCCCCATCCCTGCACCCAGCAAACTTGAAAACACTGAGACCTTGAAACACATAGCTGGCTATAAAGTAAATATTTTCACAAATTCAGACACTAGAGTCTTCTAAAAGTGCAGTCTTCCCAAGTATTAGAAGATAATTAGAAAATGATTCTATCATAAATTAGTCCTGTGTGGTTCAGACCAGGACAGGTATTTATGTCTGTTTTTCCTATTTTTTTTTGGTGCAAATGGTTCACCCATAGGATGTCAAACTTTGCTCCCTCCCCGGCCCTTTTTTTCCATGCTTTGACTTTTCTTCTCCTCCATGATTTTTATCTTCCTTCTGCCTCTCTTTTTGCCTTTATCTTTTCTTCTGGCTGCAGGTGTCACATTGTTTTGAGGCACAGGGCAGGGCTCTTCTCACAGATTGATTGGAAGTGTTATTCTTCAGCCATTTGGAAAGTGTAGGGACACACAGGTGGTGGTACAGTGAACTGAACTTACTTAATGGAATTACAGCTAATCCATTGCCTTTCACGTTAGGCCATATGCTGTTAGGAGATATGACTCTCAAGTCAAACTTAAACTAGATTTGTCATGTTAAAGTCCTACAGCCCTATTACTCCCTAGCATTTTCTTTTTTTTCTTGTCCAGAAGAAGCCTTTTCAGTTAAACAAAGCAAACTATAGCCTGGGATGTAACACATGGCAAGAGTTCATGAGCTTTCAGTCTTGGTTGTGTTTTTTCCAGTTTCATATGCTGACTTGTGTTGCCTACCTCTGACAAATATCTCAGTGAATTTTCTGGTCTTTAGGTAGGCTGCAGAAGTGGCTGCTCACAGAGACAAATCCTAGTAATTTTTGCCCTTTTCTCTGGTTATTGTAGAGTCATGAGGTCCAGAGGGGGTATGACCTATAGCTGAAAGCTGCCTATGCAAATATTTTGCGGTTTCAGTATGCCCTCATTCATGGGGTTGGCCAGTTCCAGCCATGAAAAAGGATATAGTCTCATTGTGTTAGAGAGATCAGGAAGAACCGGACCTTGGTAAGCAGGAAGATTGTTCCTTACCTGCACCATTGCAAGAAACTGACCAGAAACTTCAAAGGATTTGGGGGAAAAACACTGTAGTAGTATTAATTAATCAATTATGTAAACAAAAATGAATCAGAGTATAAGGAAACACTTTTCTTCTGCTAGTAACAGAAATATTAAAGATATTTCTTTCAGAGTGTCTGTGTTTCAATACATTGATGAACATTAAGGGAAGCGGGAAGGAAACCAGCTGGTAACCATTTAGACTGTAAACTTTACTGATAGTTGTACTTCAGTTAGTTGAAAGAGTCTGCTGTTTATTGCATGTGTGATTAGCCAATCTGAGAGTTTGTTGAGCAAATCTGAACTGAACAATGAGTTTAATTAGGAGGTACTCTCTCCCTTTCACAGCACTGAGCTGACCTCTGCTTTTGGTTACTAAAATTATAACACAGGTGGGCTTCTGGCTTCTGTGTTTTGGAACACAGGCTTTTGTAACGAGTCTGTCCCTCTTTTTTAAATCCTTAGCTACTAGCTGACAAGAAACTTGAGGATAAATAGATAATTGAAATCCTATCTAAGTAATTTTTAGTCTAAAGTTTGATTGAGACACTTAGTTGATATGGCTGCTTCAAGAACTGAAGGGAAGATTTGAAAAAAAAAAGGGGGGAGAAGGAAACCCTCTTGAATACCTTGAATAAAGCATCCAATCATCAGGTGTCATCTCTGGCACTAACATTTAGTAACTGATAATTGCTGTAACTAGAACCATTGAGCCTTGCAAATATTACCCAGTAAATTTTAATTAACACCCTGGGGACTGAAGAATTTCAGAACAAGCTCATGGGAGATTCTCCCTCAACCAGTGGCAAAGTGTGCTGAGTAATTTTAGATCAGCCTGCCTGTCAAAGTGGATCAATGTCATCTTGCCACTTATGCTGAGGAAAATGCACCTGCTTCTACATGGAAATAAGGTGCATTATCTGCCAATTTGTGCTGCTTATTTTCACTGCTGCCTGAGTTTGACAAGTGGGAAATATGAATGCATGTATTATTTATTCATAAACCAAGGGGATAGGAAAAGGTGAAAGAGGTCTGTGAGTGAAAAAGAGTAATGTACTTGGTATTACAGGACCGACCAGAAGCCTTCTAAATAAACATGTCATGGACTTCTACTAAAAGTCCAGAGATGCAAATACACTTGCCATGTATTTTTAACATCAAAGGAAAACCTAGTTATCAAGAAAGTTCAGTAGCATAAAATGACACTGCTAACAATGGAACAGGCATTTTTTTAACAGCCATAAATTTTCCTTAAAGCTCCATATGAAAGGGACAGACATTCAATATTAATATTCTGAATTCAATATTCTGAATATTCAAACTACACTAAATAACAATTTGCAAGATATACTCAATGTATATGACAATATCTAGCTCTGACTCTGGTTTCACTACTACTAGTTCAATAGAAACCAGTGAAATCAGACTGCCTCATTATAAATTAATTTCAAGGGAGCAAATAACATTATTGGAGCAAAATCATTAACTGCATTTAGTATCCATAGGTCTGTGAAGGATAAAATCCATAAAAGTTTTCAGACTCCTTTGGTGTTACTTGAATTGCTTGCATAGGACAAACTAAAATCTTTCCAAAGTGTTGAAGACCTAGCTAATGCTGTTCCCCAATAAGAAGATTATAAGTCGTTAAGTAATTAAGTCATATTTAGGACCTTAACATTTTTTGCTTTGTTCAAACTAATTTTTTCAAAAATTCTAGGTCTAAGAAAGGGACATAATTGAAACTTAATTTTCCTGTTGCTCAGGCAAAGCCTTTTCTGATGGCTGTGTCCAGAGTCAGAACTTTATATGCAGGGTGAGAATGTTTTTCTTACAAGTTAGAGAGAGTACATGCAGGTTTCACAACTACTCATTCCTGGTCTCAGGCACAGGGCAGGCATTCCCCGGATGTGGGGCAGCTGTGTGCTGTAATCTGTCTTGAAAGCTAGCGCCCTTCAAGTACCCTGAAATATTTCAAACAGAAAATTCTGCAAATAAATGGTATCCAAAGGACCTTCTGGAATAGTAGAAAAGCCTCCAGACTACTCCTTATTCATGGGCTCATTTCACAGACTCTCCGCCTGGAAAAGTCCTTTATAGGGGAAAAAAAGAAAACAAAATATGTTTTGTATTATGTTTTGGAATGCTAGCAGTCACCATAATTCAGATTACTGATGTAGGTTATACAGAGCATGGTTCCTGCAGAGAAGTTGAGAAGGTTAAGACCTTAAAATCATTTAGGCCTCAGGACTATATAGCAGTCTTCAAAAAGTGCTAAAAGAAGTGAGGAAAGGAAATGGAAAAGCTTTATCATATGGTCTTCCAATTCACTTAGTTCAGGAGAAATCCCTGAAGGCTGAAGAGTGGGCAGCATAATCCAATTATTAAGGAAAGAACCTAGAGCTATATGAAGAAATTACAGACCAGTTAGCTTAGGCATGAATTGCAGCAAATGTCTTTAGAAACTGTTTTAGGGTCTCTAGAGAAACTGCAAAAGCATATTTTAATTAAGGTGAGGGAATTCTCAGGAAAGCTAGAACACACTGAGGAATGTTGTGGGCGCAGAGTTTGCAATTTTTTCTGTGCTTCATGTTGTTATACCTGTTTTCCTGTTTATTTACAGACATTTTTGTATTGTTTGTCACCATAGTACATGATCTGATGTCTCGTTATGCTGAGCTTTCTCTGCAATCAATTAAATTGTTTTCCTTTTTATATTAAAAAAGGAAATAATTTTTTTAATTATTTAAAAAAATAATTAAAAAATATTAAAAAAATATGTAAGTGGTGTCACGGTAGTAGGTGTGGCTCTTATATATATCTGCTCTAATTACATCAATTATTTTTGCTTGTAAAGCGGATCATTTTGTTTAGAGCCACTGGGTCATCTTTCCCAGCTGACCTTATTGTCTCTCCCCCAGTACTGAAATTATTCTGTGCTTTCCAGTGATAGGTGGTACTTACTTCTGATGGAGGTGATACAGGTTCAAGTAGTCTTGGTGTGAACGCAGTGATACTAGAAAAATAAAAAAGGGGAGAGGAAGAAGCAGAAGAGAAACGAGGAAAAGAACTGTAAGGTAAAGATGCAAGGGCACAGAGAAAGGACTATCCCACATCTGCTGGACTGTAGGCATATGTCTAGGGAGAGCTTGCATCTAGAGGTGTCATTTGTCAATTGTTTTACACAAGTTTGTCCCCTGTAACTCTTGAAAGACTACAACAATGACATGTATGTTTTCTTTTAAAGAATTTAATGACCTTTGGCATTACAGATACCCATCACTGACTTCATGAACTTCATCGTTCCTCTAGGAAACAAACAAAAAATTAATTAAGAATATTGTTAAACATTTGCAGAAGTGGCAAAAATGCAGATGACTCCATGACAGAAAGATATTTTTTCAGAACTCATAATTGCAAACTTCACATTAAAACAGATCCTCAATTTTTCGTTTGATACATGCGACAGTGAAATAATTTGCATTCATTTTTCCTTTTTTTGAGGGAAGATAGTAGAGGATAAGAAGAGCTGAATTCCATCCTGGGATCGGTGCACATTCTGCTTTTGGCAGAATAAACTTCTCCTGCTTGAAAATAATTTTTTTTTTTTTTTGTCAGCAGACCTTTAGATCCTTGTACTTTGTGGGATGACTTCATAATCTCCCTTTCATTCCTAGTCACAAGGTGTCGAGAATAAACCGGAACAGTTTCTTGTGACAGTTGCAGATTTGACAGTTATTATCAACTGATATTAGGACATTCTACTTTCTGTAGGGAAGCTGAGCAAAAGTGGACCATAACTGGTAGGGCCAAGCACTGGCAGAAAAGAAGAGAAGCAGTGAAGAAGGAGTCCCTTATTCTGTTTCACCCAATGTTTCTCCATGCAAGACCATATCTTGTGATCACTTTCTAATCAAGAGAATCCTGTTGCTGCATGGAACAGAAAACCTTCTATCTAGTATGTTTGACCTCAGAATATTCTTGTCTTTTTAAAAAGTTGCTTGATCCAAAATGGAACTGTTGTATTATCTAAATCTTTTTGAAGCACACTGAAATTAACAGTCTCCCTAGAATTATCTTATCATGTTCTGAAATAACTCTCAAAGCAGAACAGATCTGTTAAATACATTTATTGCCATTCATTATTTTGAAAACTAATATAGGTTTCACTGAACATATGTCTTTTTATCTCCATATGAGGTTCTTTAAAGACTCTGTAGGGGAGAAAGATAAGCCAAATACACAGTTTAGGAATATAATCAGTTCATGACAGTGGCTTTCAAACATATCAACAATAAATGGCTGATTTAATTTCATTCATTCAACTTATATTTTCATTAATGCCTCAGCTAATTTTTAATTTGTTGGCCCCCAAACTGACTTATTCTCTGTCCTTCTTATAAGCATCTTGGTGTTGGCTACTGTGCTGCTACAGCCAGATAGTCGTAGTCACGTGCCTGACTGGAATGACTAGTCTTGCATGAGGCTCCAAAGCAACTTACTATGAGCAGGGAGCCTTAAAACAGGGGTGATCAGCTAGCTCTAAATTCCAGCTTCTCCCCGGTCTTGGTGAAGTTCATCAACTCTTCTCAGACTGGTGATAGCATTGGCTTTTGACCCAGTTCTTTCTTAGAGGAATAATCTGAAGTATCGGTGTCTCTTCAGAGCATCTTCAGCTCTCCTGTTGGAGGTCTGTGGCTCAGAACATGAAGGAATAGGATTCCATTGTGGTATATGAGAAAAGAATATCACCATTCAACCATGCTGAATTAAACAAACCATTCAGTGGTTGTGATTAGGCTTGTTACTACTGACATTGCCACAGATAAGTGTGAATTGCAAACTGAGAGAAAAACAACCAACTTACAGTATATTGCTTTCAGAGAGCACATGACTTAAGCCATTGAAAACAAGTCAGAAAAGAAATAGCAGTGTAAGCCCGTGTTTCATTAATCCTCTACTAGCTGCAAGGCACACATGTGAAATTTGTTCCACTAGGGAAACTCTTACAAAACTGAAAGCCTGCCTGGAGAGTCAGGTATAGCAGCAGGAAGGTACAACCTTTTTTGCGCTCTTGGGAATGTTTGTTATATCTATGTGCACATGGTATGCTTTCAGAAAAATGTACTTCCAACACACTCCTTTTATTTGGGGTATCACAAGTTTTGTTTAGAAGCTGTTTTTTCTAATTTTAATAATAATGAAACAATCCTTATTTGAAGTAACTTACTGTTGGTAATGTAAAGAGGCTCTGATGTTAGCCAGACTTTTAAACAGTGGGTCATGTCTACACTGACCTCTAAATGTTTTTTTATGATGTGTTGATCAGTGAACATTAACTAGTGTACATATTATATGCATTTATTTCTTGTCAGGTCTTGAAACAAGATGGATAGCAGAAAAAACAGTGCAACAAATCATAAAATTATATAATTTACATAATATCCATGCTACAGATAACCAGAAAGCTTCTTTCTCTTGTGCTCTTGACCTACCATCTTTCATATTGAACACTATAGTCACAATGTGGAAAACGCTACCCATGTACAAGTAATTCGAAGGGTCGTTTATTTAAATGTAAGCATTCTTGGAAGCTATTTTACAGCATAAAGGTATTAAAAATGTCCATGAATTATATATAAGAAAAGCACATATAACGACACATTGTTAAAAATTTTCACTAACTTCTACAGCATCATGAACATTTAATACATTTTAAATTTTGTGCTCCTCTTTTAAAACACTTTCTAATGACTTGGAGGTAACTGTAAAAAAGCAATGAGTTGGCATCAATATTCTCTAGTAACAAATCATAATTCCAGAATGGTAAGCGTCTCCCTGCAAGTGTACTAGAAAAAAACCCACTGCATATAAAATAAAAGACACCATTTTTTTTTATTTTTTTGTCAAATTCCAGCATAAATGCACACTAATTCTCCATTCTGCATGATGTAAATGAAGATTTAATGACAGAATTACATTATGTTGTATAAAAAATGATAATTTGGACTCTATAGAAAGGGAAGCAGATTTTGAATAAATTGAAAAACTAATTTGGTTTATAATATTTAAAGGAACTGCAAATTTACAAATATTTGGTATTTTTCTGTATTCTTAAATTACTTTTACCACAGATTAGAATTTGGAAGATACATCCTTTTTGTAAAATATTTTTTTTAAATCCAGCATGCAAGCTTTGCTTTTGAACAGAAACTTTTCCTGTGGCACATTTTCTTCTTACATATTTCACAAGCTCAGTTAAAAAAAAGAAACTTTCCAAAAACGTTGTCTAGGCTTGAGCATCAGAAGAAAGGCTTACCAATTACCACTTACTTTTAAATGTGTTGATAAATTGCTGTATTTGTGAGTAAACAGTAATTCATTTTCTATTTTTTCTTGGGTTTGGACTTGGGAGAAAAGTGAATAAGCAGTTTTTTAAATAATTATAATCTGTCTTGATGGACAATACACATCAATTAACTGTCACTGAGAAGTTCAAACATAATTGTTCTATATCTATCTTCTCTCTTTAACATCAATCATTGTAGTATCTGATCTTAAAGCTCTTTGCTGTGGTCCTTCTTAGGAAATGAGAATAAAATTAATGTTCATAGAGGTTTAGAGACTGGCCCAAGGCTATGCAGCAACTAAGCAGTAGTACAACTGAGATGATTAACCAGGTATTCCAACTCCCTCTTCATTTAGATGTAGCTGTACCTAAATGTGCCCATTAAGGTAAAATGTGTTTAACAATAAGGGTGTCTTCAAATTTATTTTATCTATAGAACAATAACTGTAAAAACATAAAGACAACACATATCACAAAGCAGATATTTAGTACTGTGGCACAAGTGAAATGCTCTGCCTTTTTCTCTCCTCCTTATAGATGAAGCAATTTGTGTGGAAGAAAATAAGTAGTCAAAAATAATTTCAGCCACTTCCATATCATATTCTTTCAATAATAATCGAGCAGCATCTTATATGGCTAACATCAGGGGAGGAAAAGAACAGACAAAAGAGAGGCCATTCATTTTTTTGTAACAAAGGAACAAGGTACTTTTGGAGGCAATCAGTTGTCATACAGAATAAAAAATCAGAAGATACATGACATTATTTAGGCCAGAGAGTTCTCAAGAGTAGGTTTCCAACTATTTAGTTTGCTTTTCTACCAACCTTCTCTCTTGCTGGGATAGAAGTAACAAATTTATCAATGGAACTCTTTTTCACCAGAAACACCCAACTGCATCAAAACCTACCCTAAATGTAGGATATATTAATTTAAGCAAATTCACATGAAATTTTTTTTCAAGTTTTGAAGTGTAAAATTAATGAAGTGTATATAAGCAGAACAGACTATTGCCAGTAAATTGGGAATCCACTGGCTAGGATATTGCTTTTTGAGGTGTACAACACAGATTCATGTGCTCAGTTTTCCATGATCTCTTGGGACACTTCTGCTCTGCTATTTCACATATCAGGACTACTGGACTGGAAGAAACCTGTTGGTTTTTTTTCCAAATGACTATTGGGTTTGAGAAATTATGTGGCACATAGGAGAATGAAAGAAGGACTGGCCTATTTTGATCCTAAAATTTCTGAACTGTTTTTATATGAAAAAACTTGGAAGGTTCCAGAAAGTCTTGCAGTAGGGGAATACACTTTGCAATTCAACTCTAGTTACACTGAAAGTTCACTGACGTTCAGATAAGCCAATATTCTTCCAATAGCTGAAAGGATAACTGACACTGTATCATTTATTCCTATAAAGAAATTTTTAATTATACATGTGATTTAATTGATACTGATGTAACTATTCTCAGAAATAAGCCCCATGGAAGTAGGGACAAGATTTTAATGGAGCTACTAGCCACGAATCAATAAGCACCCATTCACAAGAATACATAAACAATTGTTTATATTTCATTTAATATGTACAATATGACAGGCTTTAAGCCCATGCATTGTTGGAAAGGGTCAATAGGAAGAGTGGTGAGGCACTGGAACAAATTCCCCAAGGAAGTTGTGGAGGCCTCATCCTTGGAAGTGCTCAAGGCCAGGCTGGATGGGGCTTTGAGCAACCTGGTCTAGTGGAAGGTGTCCCTGCCCACGGCAGGGGGATTGGAACTAGATGATCTTTAAGGTCCCTTCCAACATAAACCATTCTATGATTCTATGAAGTGTTTCCACGAATCAGGGTCCTATGAAGAGCTGTAGATGCCAATATTACCATTTAATTAAATATTCCATGTGGAGGCACTACATACATGTAACTGCAAAGCAAGCAGCATTTATTTTGCAGGTAAGATTCAAAATCTTTAAAATATTTCAAAATCTTTTTAAAAAAGAAGGTAATGATGTTATTACTCCAATTGAAACCAATAGTGGCTATTTTGGAGCAAGTATGCACCCCCAAACTCACAGATGTTTGGTCTGTTTTTTCTCATCAGAATGAATATGTGTAAGCCCTGGACTGCTTTCAATGTTGCTGATAGTATGTGATACCTAAGTGCATCAAGGGACAATCCTTAAGACTTTCTGAGTTGTGCAGCTGACTAGCTTTTACTGCTTTCTATTGTAGTAGTTAAGAGATTCTTCAAGGTGAAGTTGAAGGTGCCTTCCAGGATTGAGAGACCATTACTTGGCCAAAAGGCTGTAAATAGGGAAAGGTTAAGATAACTGAAAAGGCTGCTCACAGCTAGCACCAAAGGAGATGGAGTGCAGACTAAATGCACTGAGCTGAGTGATTACAGAATAATAGAATGTCTCAAGTTGAAAGTGACCCACAAGAACCATTGAGTCCAATTCCCTGCTCCTCACAGGACTACCTAAAACTAAAACAACATATGACTAAGAGCATCTTGCAGACACTCCTTGAATTCTGACATTCTTGGTGCCATGACCTCTTCCCTGGGGAGTCTCTTCCAGTAACCCGCCAACATCTCAATGAAGAATCTTTTCCTAATGTCGAATCTGAACATCCCCTGATGCAGCTTCATGCTGTTTCCTCGTGTTCTACGGCTCGTCATGAGAGAGAGGAGATCAGCACCTTCCCCTCCACTGCCCCTTTTGAGGAAGTTGTAGACTGCGATGAGATCATCCATCAGCCTTCTCTTTTCCAAGCTGAACAAACCAAGTGACCTCAGCCACTCCTCATAAGTCTTGCCCTTGAGGCCTTTCACCATCTCGGTCATCCTTCTCTGGACACACTCTTACACTTTGAAGTCCTTCTTATGTTGAGGTGTCCAAAACCGCACACAGTACTTGAGTTGGAGTCACAGTGCAGTGTAGAATGGGACAATCTCCTCCCTCAACCAGCTAGCTATGCTGTGCTGGATGCACCCCAGGACATGACCCTTTTGGATGCCAGGGCACGCTGTTGACTTATATTCAACTTGCCATCAACACAAACTCCCAGATCTTTTTCCACGGAGCTGCTACCATGCTGTAATTTGTATGTGTAACCAGGATTACACCATCCCAGGCGGAGAATCCTGCACTTGCTCTGGTTAAATTTCATACAGTTGGTGATTGCCCAGCTCTCTAGTCTATCCAGATCTCTCTGTAAGGCCTCTCTACCCTTGAGGGAGTCCCCAGCTCCTCCTTGTTTAGTACCATCGACAAATTTGGCTAATGTACATTTGATTCCCACATCCAGATCATTTATAAAAACGTTAAAGAACACTAGCCCTAAAAGTGAGCCCTGGAGAACGCCACTGGTGACTGGCCACCAGCCTGATGTAACCCAATTTATTATAACTCTTTGAGCACAACCCATCAGCAAATTGCTCACCCAACATATTATGGACTTGACTAGCTGTAAACCAGACATTTTGTCCAGAAAGATACTCTGAGAGACAGTATCAAAAGCTTTGCTAACATCCAAGAACATCACATCTGCTGGCTTCCTTTGGCCAACTAGATGGGTGACCTTGTCCTAACAGGAAATTAAGCTGGTTAAGCAGGACTTTCCCCTCGTGAACCTGTGCTGGCTATGACCAATGACTACATTGTCTCCCAAGCGTTTTTCAATTTCCAGAATAACCTTCTCCATGATTTTACCTGGCACTGAAGTGAGACAGACAGGCCTGTAATTACCAGGGTCTTCCTTCTTTCCGTTCTTGGAAACTGGGACAATATTTGCGAGCTTCCACTTGACTGAGACCTCTGCAGACTCCCAAGACCATTGAAAAATAGTGGAGAGCTCCTGTGATGACATTGGCCAGCTCTTTTAGTACCCTGAGTTGAATCCATTTAGGCTGCATAGACTTCTGCATCCGGCTGGGGCAGCAGGTCTCAAACAAGTTCAGAGTCAAGCTGGGAGTTTATCATCTCCCCTGTCACAGTCTTCCAACATTGGGGTCCAGGGGTTCCAGGGTCAATCATCGGTGTTAAAGGCAGAGTCAAGGAAAGCATTAAACATCTCTACTTTGTCTACATCCCTATTTGCGAGGTGACCAATCTCATCAAGTAATGGACCAATGTTATCTCTGAACCTCCTTTGCTGCTAACATATTTTAAAAAAGCACTTTTTGTTGTCCTTCACAGTACTGGTCAGCTTGAACTCTAATTGAGCTTTGCTACACTCATTTTCTCCCTATAGTGGCAAACAGCATCTCTGTAATCCTCCCGTGTCACCTGTCCTTGCTCCCAATGTCCATACACTTTCCTTTTCCACCTAAGTTCCAGAAGATCCCTGCTTAGCCAAGCCAGCCCTCTGCCCCGCTTGTTTGACTTCTGACACTTTGGAATTGCCTGCTCCTGCACTCTTAAAAGATGGCTTTTAAAAAGTGACCAGCATTCATGGACCCCAATAACTTCAAAAGCAGATTCCCAGGCAACCTTACTAACGATATCCTTCAGCAGCCCTAATTCTGCTTCCCCATATGCAGGGTTGAAGTTTTGCTGGCAGTTTTTTTCCTATCACCAACAACTTGAAACTCAACTACTTCATGGTTGCTGTGACCAAGGCAGCCACCAATCACCACTTCACTCACAAGTCCCTCTCTGTTTACAAACAACAAATATAGGAGGGCACATTTCCTAGTTATCAGGCCAGGGATGGAAAATAATACTATCTGTCTCGAAAAGAGTCTTACAATAAGATGTCTCTAATCCCTGTTCTAAATAGGGAAAACAACTTTAATTGATAGACTAAATATGTTCATACTCAACAGTAGCCTTTGAAATGGAATTTTTGCAGCACGTTTCACCACTATATCTAAAAGTCATCTCATTGTTAAGAATATATGCTAGAAATTTAGTAACTCTAAGGAATGGAACTAGTCATTATTATTACACCCCCCCCCCCCCCCCCCCACAAATATATTTCTTTATGTGGCGGATTTATTTGTTTCCAGAGGATGACATGTTACCTCCTGTAGAGGTAAGCAACGATTCCATAACTATTAATCTTATGTTATGAATTCATAAATAACAGCAGAAAAAAAAAAAGGTTGGCCGTTTATCCATCCTCATTAACCTTTACAGGTCTTAGATCGGTTCTTTACCTTTATCTTTGGAAATTCTTTTAAAGCTCATATTCTCAGAACTAGTAGCTTTGTGTTGTACGTTAGGATTTTAGTTCAGAACATGAGTATGGTTTTAAAACAGATCTCCTAATCTTTCCCCTGACTTTGTTTCACTCTTGAACTAGGTGAACTGTGTTTCTTTTCTACAAAGCCAAATCAGAAGCATGCCAAATACGCTCCAAGTGCTATTGACTGTTGATCCCACAGAATGAGACTATAGCTAATCTGAAGTAATTTCCTGCAAAATGTGTATGATGGGGATGTTGGGTCCTTGCTGTATACAGCTGCTGCTATAATGCTGCATTACTTGCCAGTGTAGATACATCCTTTTGCTCACAAATGCCTGCAGTGGATGGGAACAGAGAGTGATACCTAGTTAATGACAGTCACTTAAATTTCCTGGGTGTATTAGCCATACACCTGTCATATTGTCAAAGCTCGGTTTAAAAATAAAATGAAAAGATTTTAAAACATAAAAGAAAACATGCACTTTTTAAATCTCTACTTTCATAGTCTAATAATATGTTAATCTCCTCCATCTCTGAAGTTCCACATCTTATCTCTTGCTATGTTTGTGTTTGTTTCTGAGTGAAAGATCATTAGTGTACAGCTTCTCTTCCAATTACTTTATGCTTCTGGTTGTACTGCACAACCAATTAGTAGCAACTAGTCTTCTGAAGACTAGTCTTCAGAGAAATGACAAGGAGTCTGTCCTCCAAGGGACCACACTTGAGTATAACTTGTGTCAACAAGGATATGTTTAGGCCTAGAGGGCTCCACATATGAAGATTTCTACACTATCAGTTGAAGCTTTGGCTTCATAGTAAGCCAGCCTCAGGCCCAGGCCCAGTCTGTCTAGAGAAAACTGGGGGTTCAGGACCCCAAATGAAATGTAACTCTCTGGAGATGAATAACTGTGGTTTGTGACCAGTTTGGTTGCAATATATGTAAGAGCTTTCTACTGAACTGAATTGGTGAGAACAGAGAGGAAAATTTGACACTGGTTTCTCAATGCAGTGTTAGAGTGAGACTTGAATTTGAATGTTCTGTCAAAGAAAAGCTAACAGGATGGCCAGGATTAACACAGTTGGTAATCTCAGCTGCTTGTCATCCCCTGTACAGTTGGAGCACATACTGTATGGAACTTAGTACTGACAGAGCCACTGTGATTGACAAGAGAATTGCTCTGTCTTCTGGAAATGTACAACATAGAAGGCTCTTCCAGATGAATTATTCATTCAAAGCTTCCACCAACAAGAAACAAGTTGCCTTTGATTCAGGCGGGACTGTCATGAGTGGGATGGTGTTGATAATATTGAATAGAGAGAGGTGTGATCATAATAAGCCTGAAAGGAGTGTGAGGACAGCATTTGCTAAATAAATTCAAAGCTACTTTAAAAAACAAACTATATACACAATGGGAAATTGTAAAATAGTTAAGAGAACAACATTTTTGAGATTTATGTCAGTAAGCGTACAGTATGTGTTAAAAGGAAGAATGAAAAACTGTAAAATATGATATTAAAATAAAAAAGCATTGATACTTTAAAATAATAGCATTATTAATTGCCTTTAGAGTTAGATAACCTTTATCCCCCTTCTGTTGAGACATTTCGAAGTAAAGAAAGTCTTCCCACCCTCAGAAAAGAACAGTCATAACTGTTCTGTGATTTCAACAATGGCCAACAAGTAATACAATACTTTGTTTACAGAAACAGTGCATTTTATTTCTTTAGTCCCCAGATCAATAAATATTGTTATCTATCCCTTTTCAGCAAAGTAATAGCAAGCATCAATTTTGACTGCTAATTTTGAGATACATTTTCAAGGAAAAGCTTAATCATATCATAATATAGGGCAACCACTGTTCTGCATTTCCAAAGGGAACACATTAGTAGATACAAAACTACATCATGTATTTTATTAGTTGAGAAAGACAAGAATCCAACTTGCAGTTTGGATAGATGAAAAATCTCAGAATCTAATCTGTGTCACAGAATGAAATGAAGCATTTATCTGTCACACAGCACCAGCCAGATAGCTCCAGATATACTTTGACACCTCCTTTATGGAAAACAAATTCTTCACAGAAAGTCAAAATCAATCTCTTCTAGAGTGGGAGCATTCTGGGTTTGTTAGCCTACCTGGTACACTGAGGAATTTAAACTTGCTGAAACTTTGTGGCTGTGTTAGAAGAAATTTTTTTTCTACACAGTTTTAATGGGATAGAAATGCTACATTCTGCATGGTACATGATAATATTTGCCATGTATCTTACGTCACTATTTTTTCATCAGTGATAAGTATGAAGTATGACATCTATCTAACTAAGTTTATGAGATCTGGTTGCTATTACAAAATTTCTACCATGAAATTAAAAAAAAACTGTTGTGTCAGAGAAGGCACTACACAGTTTCTATGCTTATGTACACATGGCTGTTAGCATAGTTGCAGTAAACCGCAGAGGAAAGAGACTGTAAATGTTAACACTTCTATTTTTTATTAAATAGAAGTTATACTATGGATAATTGTTTTTCTCTTTAGACAGTTCTGGAATTTGGAAAAGGCAGAAACTTCAAGAGCAGAACAAAAGACTAAGTGGAATGTTGATAAAAGGGAATATAATCTGAGGAAGGTTCAAAGAGACAGCAAGAATCTTTTTGGGCAGGAAAAGAGGACCAAAGACAAGGTTCTCAGGATCAGAGAGACCTACCCAGCTGCAGGACCTAAACAGTCTAAGAAAAGCAGCCATGTTGGAAGGACTTTGTGGTTTAAGGGCTTAAGATACCACGAGTTGCAGGAGAAGCAACAAATCGTTTGAGGACATAAATTCCTTTAGAGTAATGGGGATTCTGTGATGTGGGAATAAAGCTGTTTTTGCAGCTATATGAGCTACATGCATTTATCACACTGTTGAATAAAGAGCATTAATATTTTAAAATTTGTTGAAAAACTTATGTATATTTTTTTTACTGTCTCCCAGCTGCATATTTGAGTGCCTTTTAGCTGGCACTTTTGGCTGAAATACATTCAAGCTACTATTTGACTGGATCGTGGCTATATCTCTGAAATTGAAAAAGACAAGAAAGCAAAAAACATTGAATTTATGGAGAGCCAGAGGAGCTTAAAGTACATATGTATTATACAAGGGAACCCAACCTAATAAGTAAGAAAATAAATTCAGAAGTAGTTTCATCAAACACAAGGAAAAAGACCTCTAATAAAATCATTACTGACGAAGACAGGGTGAGAGGATCCAGTTTGCTACTAACAAATAGTTAATTTTATTGATGCAATTCATATGGAGGCATCCATTTGCCAACCTGTTGCACTCTCTAGAGAGGTGTGCTGCTTGCCGGGAGCTCGCATCAAGGATGTCACCAAGAGACTACCAGGCCTTGTACAGTCCACTGACTATTATTCATGGAATCATGGAATTTTCAGAGTTGGAAAGGACGTCTAGAGATCATCTAGTCCAACTCCCCTGCTAAAGCAGGATTGCCTACAGCACATTACCCAGGACTGCATCCAGGCGGGTCTTGAAAATCTCCAGAGAAGGGGACTCCACAGCCTCCCTGGGCAGCCTGTGCCAGTGCTCTGTCACCCGAAAGGTAAAGAAGTTTTTTCTTGTGTTAGAATGGAACTTCCTATGTTCCAACTTATTCCTGTTGCCCCTCGTCCTGTCACTGGGAACCACTGAAAAGAGTCTGGCTCCATCCTCCTTCAACCCACCCTTTAGATACTTATAAGCAATAATAAGGTCTCCCCTCAGCCTTCTCTTCTCCAGGCTAAAGAGTCCCAGCTCTCTCAGCCTTTCGTCATAAGGGAGATGCTCCAATCCCTCAATCATCTTAGCTGCCCTACGCTGGACTGTCTCCAGTAGTTCCCTGTCTCTCTTGAACTGGGGAGCCCAGAACTGGACATAGTACTCCAGTTGTGGCCTCACCGTGCAAAGTAGAGGGGGAGAATGACCTCCCTCAACCTACTGGCCACACTCTTCCCTATGCAGCCCAGGATTCCATTGACCTTCCTGGCTACATGGGCACATTGCTGGCTCATGGATAATTTGTTATCTACCAGGATCCCCAGATCCTTCTCCTCAGAACTACTTCCCAGCAGGTCCACCCGTAACCTATACTGGTGCCTAGCATTCTTCCTCCCCAGGTGCAGGACCCTACACTTGCTCTTGTCGAACCTCATTAGGTTCTTCTCTGCCCAGCTCTCCAGCCTGTCCAGGTCATGCTGGATGGCAGCACGGCCCTCTGTAGTGTCAGCCACCCCTCCCAGTTTGGTATCATCAATGAACCTGCTGAGGATACACTCTGTCTCCTCATCCAGGTCATTGATGAATATATTGAACAAGATTGGACCCAGTATTGACCCCTGGGGGACACCACTGGTTACAGGCCTCCAACTTGACACTGCTCTATTAGTCACAACCCTCTGAGTTCTGTCACACAGCCAGCTCTCAATCCACCTCGCTGTCTCCTCGTCTAGCCCACACTTCCTCAGCTTCCTAACGAGGATGTTATGGGAGACAGTGTCAAAAGCTCTGCTGAAGTCAAGATAGATGACACCTACTGCTCTCCCCCCATCCAGCCAATGAGTTATAACATCACAGAAGGCTATCAGATTGGTCAAGCATGGTTTACCCTTGGTAAATCTGTGTTGACCACTTCCAATAACATCCTGTTCTTCGATGTGTTTGAGATGACGTCCAGAATGAGTCATTCATTCATTGCTGTTGTTTCACATGGGCACCAGCGATACCATCAGGACCAGTCTGAGGAGTATCAAGACGGACTACAGAGCGTTGGGAGTGGGCTCAGGTAGCACGGGTAGTTTTTTCACTAGTCGTCCTCATCAAAGGGAAATGGTTTGAAAGGACCAGTCAAATCTGTCAAGTGAACAAATGATTACAGAGCTGGTGCCACAGGCATGAGTTTGGCTACTTAGGCCATGGGACTCACTTTGAGAAATCAGATCTACTGGAGGCTGATGAGGTCGATCTGTCAGAGAAGGCGAAAAGCATCTTCGGTTATAGGTTTTCCAAGCTCATGAAGAGGGCTTTAAATTAATGTTGCTGGGAGAGGGGAACCTCAATCCAACCCACTCCTAACAGTTGGATGACAGTGCCAGCAATAGATGCCTAGAGCCTGAAGAAGGACCTCAGGTAATCAGGAGAGCACCTGGAGTGCAGCACAAAGGAATTCCAGTCACTCCAGCCAGTAAGTCATCTTCACTGGGCTCCGAACTTCACTGGACTGACACGACTTCTCAAATATGATGGATAGTGGCTTAACAACTTCGTCTGCCAGTTCCCCCAGGACCCGCAGATGAATCTCATCAGGTTCCATGGACTTGTACACATTCAGGTTTCTTAGATGGTCTCAAACCTTCTCCTACAGTGGGCGGTACCTTATTCATCTGTGCAAATGCATGTAGCATGAGGAATAAACAAGAGGACTTAGAGATGTGCTCATGCCTGCAGGGCTATGATCATACTGGCATCACTGAGACGTGGTGAGATGGCTCCTACGACAGGAGTGCTGGAATGGAAGCATGCAGGCTTTTTAGGAAGGACAGGCAGGGGAGAGGAGGAAGGGGTGTTGCCCTCTATGTCAAAGACTGGCTGGAGTTCATGGAGCTCCACCTGTGGATAGATGAGGAGCCAACCGAGAGCTTATGAGTCAGGATTCAAGGGAGGGCAGGGACAGGTTATGTTACAGTGCAGGTCTGCTAAAAGCCACCTGACTAGGAAGACCAAACGTTAAGGCCCTCCATAGACAGATTGGAGCAGCCTCACATTCACAAGCCCTGGTCCTCATGGGGGACATCAACCACTCTGATACACGTTGGAGGGACAACACAGTGGGACATAAGCAATCCAGGAGGCTCCTGGAATGCGTTGATGATAACTTCCTTCTCCAAATGACAGAGGAGCCAACAAGGACAGGTGTGATGCTGAACCTTGGTCTCACCAACAAGGAGGGGCTGGTGGGGTTCAAGATCCTTTGGGCATTGCGAAGTGCTCACAGCAAGCTCACTACCCTGGTCTTCAGGAGAGCAGACTTTCGCCACTTCAAGGATCTGCTTGGTAGAGTACTGTGGGATAAAGCCCTGGAGGGAAGAGGGGCCAAAATAGCCTGGTTAATACTCGAGTATGCAGATGAGCAGAGAACTGGAGCACCTCTCCTATGCAGACAGGCTGAGAGAGTTGGGGTTGTTCAGCCTGCAGAAGAGAAGGCTCTGGGAACACCTTATAGCTGCCCTCCAGTACTTAAAGGGAGCCTACAGGAAAGACGGGGAGAGATTCTTTATCAGGGAGTGTAGTAATAGGACGAGGGTTAATAGTTTTAAACTGAAAGAGTGTAGATTTAGATATTAGGAAAAAATTCTTTACTGTGAGGGTGGTGAGACACTGGAACAGGTTGCCTCATCCCTGGAAGTGTTCAAGGCCAGGCTGGATGGGGCTTTGAGCAACCTGGTCTGGTGGAAGGTGTCCCTGCCCATGGCAGGGGGGTTGGAACTAGATGATCTTTAAGGTCATCTTCCAACCATCTTCCAACCCCTAGCATTCTGTGATTCTGTGATCTTTAAGGTCCCTTCAAACCCAAGCCATTCTATAATTCTGTGATTCTATGATATCACTGACTTACACAATGTTAAGCCTAGCTAAGTTTAATGCAACCTAAGTGACTTTGAAACAAAAACCTTAGGATCATAGAAACAATATAGGTGTGACAGGACCTCTGGAGATCTGCTCTAACCTTCTCAAAGCTGGACAAACTTGAAAGTCATGGAAAATATGTGCCTTTATGTTGCATAATGCAAGATTTCACCTTCTAAACTTAAATATCTACTTTGTGCTAGTTGCCTAGGCACTCTCTGTAGGCAATAGGAAAGTAAAGGTATGTGACATCTCAGACATAACTCATCTCATGCTAAAAAACTCATGCTTTACTCACGTAGGAGGAATTGTGCTCCTTAAAATTCCTGTCTATCTAATGAGTACAGACAAAGTTTAGAGGATTAGCAAGGCAGAACTTTCTTAACCATGGACTTGAAAGTATGCATTAATTTATTTTTCTTATGCATGTTAAATATGTTTATTGACATTTTATTGTAGTATGTTATTGATCCATGTCATATTAACATGAACAAAACAAATTTGTCTAGATTATGATTGTCACTTTGAACACAGTGGGGAAAGATTCAGAATTACAGTTCCCACATTAACTATGGTTTTGGTTGTCTGTAGACCAAACAATATTAAAAATAGAAACTCTTCAAGGAAAAGGTGGACAGATGATATTTTTAAAGGGCAGCGGTAAGGCTAAAGAAGTCTGAAAGGCAAAGGTGTTGGGTTCTGCCATCTTTACTCACACTGACTATCACAGTAAAATTTGTAGTAGATCCTTCAAAAATGACAAACATATTACTGCTCAGAGAAGACTACTGGCTCTTACTCAATGTGCGTTCTGAGTAGTGATCTTACATTCTATACTTGGGGCTTATACATAACCTTATTTTCAGACATACTGCACATTTCAGTAATGTTAATGATTTCACTGGGAGCAGTGGCAAGAGCAGCACATTTGAAAACTTGGCCATTTGTTTAGATACATAAATATGAATTTAAGGTGTAGAAATTTGAAAGCCTTTTCCCTTCTCACCAACTAACTCAGAACCAAAGTTCTCAAGAAAATCTGTTAAAACAAAGATAAACATGATTTCTAAATGATCATCATCTGGTCATTTAAAATATGGTGGTAAAATATGGTTAAGGTTTTTTTTTTAAAGTCATTTTTAAATATTAGTGTTTTCATTATTTGATGGTCTAGCTTTTAGTGTTCAGTTTTGAAAGTTTGATAGTGGTCAGGTTCGTGAAAAGTAATCCATCAAAGGCTTTGATCCTGTGAACATGTGAAATCTTTTTGACGTTTGTACTTCCTCAACTGTATGAAAAATAACACGACAAAACTACTGTATAGGCTAGTGTACCAAAACAGAGAACCCCAAATTGTTCCAAATAAAAAACACTGTGAATATTCTCAGTGGTAATAAGAGGTGCATAGAAGATAAGAGTTTGAGATCTCCTTTTCAGTTCTGGCTAACTTAAGTGTAAAAGAATGTAATCCCAAATGTTTAGTACAATGGAAAATTTAGAACAGGTTGGTAATAGTACATTTTGGATTTGCATTTGTTTTATGGAATCCTATATATTTGCTTTAATTTCTCCTTTTGTAAACCCAAACTGCAAGTTATAGCTCTATTTGAATTCTCTATTCTTTATGTAGACTTCTATGCTTTTAAAGGCTGATTCAGGTGAGTGCCATGAATGATCTCAGATGATGCAAAAAGAACACAGAATTTAGAACATCACTTTGTACAATTGGCACTGTAGAGTGTTGTACTGTGAAATTCATCCTCCTTTCTATAACAAATGGCAGTTCATTTGTTTCTATATGTAAAAGTGATTCACCAATGATTTTGAAGAAGGATAAATGAATACTTACTCCTACACTGAATTTCAAGAAGTTCATTTTATTTTAAACAAGTTTAACTATTGCTGTGATTTATAAGGTTATAATCCATTTGACCAACATACTGCATATATGAGGTTTGTCCACCTGCACTCATTAACTGTTTACCTGGTCTAATGATAGGAAAAATCCATTAGTATGGAATGCATGCTTATGCATTCATACCTATATTGAAGGTTTGGATAAACTAAAAAATGGTTTTTATTTCTCTCTATTCTTCTCTATCAACAGATTAGTTCCATGTAATTTAGATGAGCATTACAAAGAATATAACTTCACATTGCTGTAGTAGTCATAGAATATGAATTTGACTGCCTTTAACATAATTTCTAACATGCACGCCCAGTCCTGCATTTTAGAGAGATCATTCTCCTGGGAATCACTAGGACCATTTAGTTAAGAATATGTTATCAGGTGGCTGAGTAAACTGAGATTGGCAAATGAATTAAGATTTTAATGGGACTAGAAGCGTGCAAGCTAAGTTCATTTTTCCATGACTTTGTTTCAGTAAACTCACTTGCTATGCATATATAGCATTACACTGCTGCCCTAGCACTGGGGAATGTAAACAATGGATTTGTTTGCAATATATTACAACATTTATAATAATGATGCCTTTTTCCATCTTTTTTTTTTTAAATGGAAAATTATAAATCAGGGAGACCCTTCATGTTTCTCAATATATCTGTCAGAGTACACATCTTAAAATGTTCTACACAATAACACCAACTAAAAATTATGAACAGTGAAGTTATCTTTTACTTTAAAAAAGCAGTTTCAACATTACCCATTTTTTTCCCAATTAATACCTTTGTTTCTATGTCCTGAATGATTTTTTGCTCTGATTTATTTGGTTTGTGGATGTAAAGTTGCTTTATGATTTAACTATGCCAACCCTTTTGCTATTTACATTTTTATCCTTAAACTTTCAAAATGATAGGCTTTATAAACAACTTTTCTAGAAATCCCTTTTCTAAGACCTATGGACAGATGGTAGAGACCCATTTTCTTCTTAATAGGTTTAAACCTCAGTCAGGAAGAAAAAAAGTATGTCTTTTTAACTAATACCATGTCATCTCTTTAATCATGCTGATTCTGAATAATTCAGCCACTGTGGAAGTTGCAGGGCGAGGATCTATAGCTCTATCTCTCACTGGGGGGAGTTTATTATTACTGAGTCTGACAGCAGAAAGCCCTGGCAGGTTAATTGCTGCAGCAAGACTAGCTGGGAGTTTGCTGTTGATATATAGTGACTAAAGGGAGTGAAGAAGATTGACTATGCCTGTTACAGCACAAATATCTTCATGCGCCTCAGGTTCCTCAGAAAGATATGAGAAATAAATGTTCGCTGTTCATTTTCTGTCTGCACAATACAAATAGCCTCGGGCTGAACATGGCAACCACAGCATACAGAATATATATAAAAAAAGAGGAAATTTGCAAATTAACGTTATTACAAACATTCCTGCCTGAAAGTGCTGAAAATCAATTTCAATATAGTTTGCATTTTAATGAGTTGCCAAAGAGATAAATCAGTTCTGTTTGAGGAACACTTGGCTGGCAATGATGTTTTCTGATCATATCTTGTCTTAACTAATATTAGATTAAGTAAAACCCATGTTAATTGAAGGCGTGGGAAATGTTACTGCCAGTTAATGAAGTAAACTCTTGCTGGTTGTATAGAGTCGTTAATCGAACTAGACAGTGATTTCCCAGGAACAGTTGCCCCCTTCTTCCCTTCAAAAACAGAACAATACTTGAAATTACTGAGGAGGAATGTCACCCTTCCAAAAACAGGCTAATTTTTTTTCAAAGTTAAGACATTTTCAAATAATTTATCTTTACATATTATAATGATATGGAAGTATTATTATCACCGGAGATACAAAAATACTCAGCATGCTTTTTCTGGAAAAGAACAAATCTCAATTTTTCCCGTAAGAGAGTATGCTGCTAATGTTTTTTAACTTTTATGTATCAAGAGAATAAATAATCAATAACTTTTTTCTTTCAAAAAAGTTCTGTTTACAGAGGAGGAAGTATATTTTCCACAGTGCTTTTAGAGGGTCTCTTCATAGTGTGCTCTCCCTGGAGTCCAGAAAACTGACCTCTCTCCACTTGTTTATAGTTATCCTTAACTGCACTTCGCTGCCCTGCAGATCAGCTCTGCTCTTTCTTGTGGTAATGAAAACCACCAAAGAAATTCCTTTTCTGAAGGTATTTCAATGAGAAATATCAACTCTCAAATGTCAGATCACTATGCAAAACACAAAACATGGCCCAGTTTTTCTTCTATTTACAGCACTTGTGCACCAGTGTGACTCTATTCACTTCCATGGAGTTTTTCATCTTTAATGTCAGTTCAAGGAAGACAGTCAAATCTACCCTAAAGAACAAGATGCAGTTACTTGTTTCCACAGAAAAGCTGGAGACACTGTGCTATGTTTTAGAGCTCCATAGAACAAAATAGAAGCTGGTTTTCAGAGGTCATTTGGGGGATATACAGTCACATACAGAATCTTAGCTCTTCAGACTCTTGCAATTGACATATCAACTATTTTAAAAAATCTTTGTTTTTAAATACAGGGAATTCGTTTTTCATCAGTCTCATATGCTTTATTTGTTGCAATCTCACAATTTAATCCACAGAAAACATGTAAATTAGAAAAAAAAGTGTTGCGGCCACTAGAAACTAAAAATGCGTGAGAATGGTCTAGTTGCAAGCAGTATGGAGTCTGCCTTGGAAAAAATACTGCAGTTTGTGTTACTAGTGGGGCAGTAGTTTAGGAAGAAATTTAATATCTTGGCTAACCCTCTGTAAGCTGTATACTACCTTTGTCTATGTCTATCCAAACCAACAGTTACAAATAAACCACTACTCCTTCCTTTCTCGAGTGGAACTTAATGCATTTTAAGTGTTTAATTTACGCATATCTTCATTCTCATTTTTGCTCTTGGCCTCACTGCTCCCTCCTTCAGGACTTTGAGGCTCCTTCAGGTCTTTTCTTTGGGACTTCTCTCATTTCTCGTTTTGTGTTGTGATTTTGGGGAGGAGAGGAAGGATAGTCAATCCTTTCACGTGAGCTGGAATGAAGTAATTTCTTTGTTTTGACCTACTGATGGTGTCAGACTTTTAAAAGAATACGAAGGTAACACTGGTGACTGTAGTGATACATGTTGCAAAACAGTACCAAAGGCTTTTAATGCAATTGTCTTTCACTTATTATTCCCATTTTCTGTTGATGCAAAGAGACAGTGTGAAAAATGTTGTTCTTGTTCATCTCCATGCTTTGCGACTTTATCAATATCAGAACAGAAACAGGTTAGATGTCACCTTCCTTATAATCATGGTAATGGCTTAAAACATTCTTCTTTAAAGCTCTTTCTTCAACTTGTACTGCTAGAACCCTTACAACAATTTTTACGTTATCAAAATGCTCACTTATTACATTATCATGTTGAATACAGTTCCGACATTCACAAAAGCACTACACTACAGCTCTCTGTCTGCACATTGTGAATAATCTAAACACATATATGAAGGAGAGGAAGGTATAAGTATGGGTTTTGCAAATGGGAGAATCAGCCCCTTTAAAATATCCTAGTCAATGTTAATTGCAATAACACTGTTAATAACAAAACAAAAAGAATCAAAGCCTTCCACAATGCTTACACTGGATTACATGCACAAAACTTGATATAATTTTGACACATTAGAATATAATGTCCTAACTCACCTTATTTTCTCACTGAAATTTTATATATCACAGAGTCGTGAATAATTTCTGGTTTACGGTCAACTAGTTTCCCTGTATGTAGGAACAGAAAATTATTGGAAAAAATGTAAGTGATAAACAGTGGCAGAAAGATTTAAAGACATACATGACAGCTGAATTTCTTTTTATCTCATAATACAACTGACTTAAAGTTTATGGGGCCCACAAACTCTCTTTCTACACTCTGTCCTTATCCTTTATTTCTAGGGCACTCTGGAGGGCATAGGAATGTTACTGATCATTATATAACAATTTTACATCTCTTTCCAAATGCCCTGGACCACTATAAGGGCATGTACCTCTATGTTCTCTCATGACTAAGAAACATACCTGCTTTCCTAAGTGCTCTAAGCCTTCATTCTCTTCTTCCAGTCTTCTATGTTAAAACTATCTTCATTGCCCCTATGTAAAATGTCATGCCCTAAAATTCCATTTCTGTAACAGACATTACACATGTACTTGACAATGCTGTGGGAATTAAAATTTTAAGTAATACATATTTTAAATAATTATAACATTTATGTCATATCAAGGTAATGATATCACACATTTCTAACTAAAAAAATCCCACCTATTTTAAAAAATATGCCATGTAAAATACTCTGGTAATTCAAAAATCAAAATTTAGTGATTTTTGTCAGAGCAGTGATCCTTCAGAATAATGCAAATTTACGGCAATTAAACACTGCTTATGGAGGGTCAGATGTGATAAATATAGCTGAATCTGTATCATTGCAAAGTTGTGTAAGTCCTAGGGAAAAAATGCTAATAATCAAAAATTATTTAGCTTTTAGAAAATCAGCTACTAATGTTTTTCCTTTTTTAAAGCAGAGGTTAAAAAGCAAACGGTGAAAGCACAATATTCTGCAGTTCATAAGCTATACATATCTTCATAAGCACAGTTTCTTTGCTTATGATGGGTAAAAAGAAATCCAGATTTCACTAAATTAAATTGGATTAAGATTTGGGGTAAGTGAGATTATTCCATATCTAAAATTCTAGAGATGTGGCTTCTTTACTTTAAAATAGAGACCTCAATCACTTCTAGCATGATTTTATAGTAAAAGAATAAACGAGAAGTGTAGGTGATGAGTTCTGTGTAAAGAACTAATGTACTCTAGTACATAATTTCTAATGAGCATACACAGAAGAATTTCTTCATGCAAAAGAGCAAACTGCTTCATTTCAAGAATTTCCTAATGAAAGCAGAGATTGTATTTAACAACAAAAGAAAGATTAGAAAGCATAGTCTTACTATACCATGTTAGGCTCATAGTAATAAGATTACAGAATTGAGCCCTTAGGAAATGACTCAGAAAATTAATTAAAATTGCTAATAAATCATGCTGGCTTGATGTCCTAATGGCAGTATGCTGTGCACTGACACATCAGAGACATTAGTTTGATTTCTCTGCTCCAGTCTCCAACACTCCTTGAGGCAGTAAGAGCTAGCAGTATTGTGGAAACAGAATATTTAGTCCAAGCAATTGTAGGGACAAGAGAATCAAATCTTAGGGGATTTAGCAGTGATCCTTGCAATTGATTAAAGAGTGACACTGACTTCTTTCAAGCTGGAACCTTCAGTAGCATGAGGCCTTAACAGGGATGTTGTATAAAATGAGCTAAGAAGAGCTTTTGGGCCTGATGAAAAAACTGGGGTTTGTAAGGACTGGGGGGATTTGTTTACACTTAATAGGATGGTGATATAAAAATGGATAAAGAGAGCATCTACCTATCGGCTTAGAAGAGCAAAAGTAGTTAAACCTAAGCTTTTATAGCCATATATTTTTATAAGCATACCAAAGAGGAGGGGTAAATTACCCAATGTAAATGGTGTTTACGCTTCTCACAGCAACCCTGTTGCTTTAAAAATAGTTTACTTCATGCAAGGTGGGGGTGATTGCTCTTACATGAATTAATTTGCAAATCTTTTCACCTTAAAAGAGGGTGCAGGCCATTTCTATTCTCCTGCATATCTAGAAACATCTGTCAAGTACCTGCAGGTCGCCTTCCAGGAGGCTGTTGGAAGCAGTGCACAGATAACCTGCCAGAATCCTGCCTGAAAGACTGTGCAGTAGGTGACATACTCATTTTAGGACAGCTCTATCTATTCAGAGCTAAAATTTCTTTTAAAAGTGCGTAGATACCAGCATGGGCATGTTAACAGCTCCTAATTGCCTGTTTTAACCAGTCCAGAACACTTACCAGAACTCAGAAGGCAACAACTTAACCAATCGCCTGGCAATCAGATTGATGGATATGTAGCTAATGACCCCAACCCCAATGAACCTGAAATCAGTTTTCATGTAAGAGACAGAGAACTAAGCTCAGGAAATAACTGACAAGATAATTAATATGCTCTACCGCTGTTCATTTAGGAATAATCAACATCTTTCCTGTTGTAACAGTACGTATTCAATCTTTGACAATAAAACACCTGAGACCTTTCTGTGGTTTTTCACCTGCCTGTAAAGGTCCATCTTGAAATTCATAGCCCTGAGCCTTTCCTGCACAGTCACAATTTCTGTGCATGACTGGAATAAATTCCGTAATGCCTTGGACTGATAATAGAACTATTTGCAGCAAGGAGTCCTTATAAATACTAGAAATGTTAGTCTGTATTCACCAGAGAGTTTAGCACCAACCTGTACTCATTTCACTGTTTTTTGAGTTTGTAATGATAAATGTGAAAGCAGATCTGTACAGTATTAACCACAATTATGTGTTCAGAACACAAAAGCTTATTATGATGGAACACAAAGTCTCTGGAATTAAAAAAATTAATAATTTTGTATTTGCTAAGACAATTCTTATTTACACAACTCAGATGATGAAAAATATTTTTTGGCAAAGGAAACTAGCAAATAAAAGGTGGTAGAGCTTCACATGAGGATGCAGAACTATAACATCATTGCACTAGCTGCAGGGTGGCTTGGTAGGTTGTGTGGCTGTAGCTCTGTAATGGATGGTCACAAGCTCTTCAGGCAAGACAAGAAGGCAATAGTAGGAGAAAGGCCTTTCTTCATGTCAGTGGGCAGCTTGAGTACACATGGCTACCCCATGAAATGAGCAGCAGGCTGGCCAAGACTGTGTGGGTCAGGATCAGAAGAGACAATAGGGAAGGTATATTTGTGGTGACAGTTTGTTACCAACCACTCTATGAAATGAGGAAGTGGACAAAGTTCCTTTTTAAGCAACTCAAGGAGGTCTCTGTATCATTATCCCATGGTTTACAGGAGACATTAACCTCCCTGTCGTCGGCTGCAGGGGCAACTCACTGGGACACAAGCAATACAGGGGGTGGGGGTGTTGGAGTGTGCTGGGAACAAGTGCTTGTCACAGAAGCTGAATGAGCTGGGAGGTGTCAGTGGCTTTTCTGGATCTGATGCTTATAGAAAAGGAAGAACCAGTTGGGGATGAGACAATCAATGGCAACCCTGACTGTAGCAACCATGATACTCAGGAAAATGTATAGATGAGTCAGGAGACGGGCTTGGCTAAATGTGGAACACATGACTGAGTTCAAATGACAGATTTACAAAGGAACTGGAAGTGAGAATAGGCTATGAAGGAAAATTGTAGAACTGTTTCCTGTGTATACAAGAATGTTATTATGAAACAAAAGACTCCCTCTGAGTTGAGACTTACAAGGGATATCAAGGGCAACACGAAGAGCTCCTATCACTACACTAGCAGTAAAAGAATAAACAATGAAAATGTGGACCCAGTGCTAAACAGGCTGATTGGTTTCAGTGAAAATGGCTGCATATAAGGTACAGATACTCAATATCTTCTTTGCCTTAGTCTTCAACAGCAAGGTCTCCCAGGTCTTTGTGCCTAAAAGCAGAGTTCTATCAGGAGAGGAGCTGCCAACATTGAGTGTGAAAGACCTCAGGGATCTAGCCCATGGAACTTGGTTTGCATCTGAAGATGCCAACAGAGTTGTTTGATGTCCTTTCAAAGTTGATCCCTATCATCTTTGAAATGTCATGGAGATTGGGGAATGTTTCTGACACCTACAGAAAGACAAATAGTGCACTTCTCTTTAAAACATGAGAAAAGAATGATCTAAAGACGTCCAGGCTGGTCAGCCTTGCTTCAGTCTCTGGAAAAATCATGGAGTGAGCGCTTTTGGAGCACATTCCTGGGTACTTGAAGGAGAAGAGGATGTCTGGGAAAAGTTAGCCTGGAAGTATCACAGGTAAATCACGCTTCATTTCCTTCTGTAATGAAATGACAGGATTTGTGGGTGATGGGAGAACAGTAGATGCCACCTACTTTGACTTTAACAAGACTTTCAACAGTCTCACACAACATCCTTAATTGCAAGCTGAGGTGTTATGGTCGACATGGATGGCCAACTAGATGAAGGGAAAACTGATGTGATTATTGGGCTCAAAGGGTAATAGTTAATGATTTGACTTCTACCTGGAGTCAGGGTTCTGTCCTGGCACCAGCAGAGCACACTTTAACCAGTTTGTAAACATCAGCCTTGGGGAAGTGAACAAACTTGAAGCCAGGGCTACCATTCAGAGGGACCTGGGTAGGCTGCAAGAATAGGCCAGCCAGAACCTGATGAAATTTAACAATGATACAGATTGAGCCTTGGAAAGGCAGAATCACAGTCAGTGACACAGACTGGAGACCCCACCTGGAGTACTGCATCCAGCTTTGGAGTCCTCATCACAACAAGGATGTGGACCTGTTTGACCAGGTCCAGAAGAGGGCCACAAAGATCATTAGAGAGCGGGAGCACCTCTCTTGCAAAGACAGGCTGAGAGAGTTGGGGTGGTTCAGTCTGAAGAAGCAAAGGCTCCGGGGAGACCTTACAGTGGCCTTCCAGTATCTGAAGGGTGCCTACAAGAAAGCTGGAGAGGGACTTTTTACAAAGGCATGTAGTGATAGGACAAGGGGCAATGGCTTCAAACTGGAAGAGGGTAGACTTAGATTAGATATCAGGAAGAAATTTTTCACTCTGAGGGAGGTGAGACCCTGGAACAGGTTGCCCAGAGAAGTTGTGGAGGCCCTGTCCCTGGAGGGGTTCAAGGCCAGGCTGGATGGGTCTTTGAGCAACCTGGTCTAGTGGAGTTTTTACCTCCCATGGCAGGGGAATTGGAACTCCAAAGGTTCTAAACCCTAACATTCTGTGATCCTTCAAACCTAAACCATTCTATGATTCTGTGATATAATTCTATGCTTGGGAGCCCTGGTTAGCATCAAGCTGAGGAGGAGCCAGCTGTGCACCTGGACAGTAACAAAGAGCCAGCAGTGCACTGGCTATGTGAACAGAAGAATTGCCCAAGGTTGAGGCTCACAATTACCCCCCCTCTACTCAACACTTGCTAGACTGCATCTAAGTACTGCAGCCAGTTTTCAGCCACCTAATACTGGAAAGATGTCAATAAACTGGGACAAGTTTGGCAGAGGGCAACCAGGATGATCAGTGGCTGGAGCATTTGCCCTGCCAACAGAGGCTGTGGAACTGGGGCTTGTTCATTTTGGAGGAGGAAAAGGCCAAAGAACAGTTTCCCAGCACCTACACAGAAACGATCAAGAAGTCGGAGTCAGAAGAGGCAACAGTCATATATTGAAATGGAATTTTTACCCATAAGACTAATTAAACAGTGGAAAGGGTTGCCTAGAAAGACTGTGACATTTCTGTCATTTGACATTTGTCAGGACCCAACTGGACAAAGCACTAAGCAACCCAAAGCACTAAGCAACCTTTTCTGAATTCAAACATAAACCCTGCTTTGAGCAGGCAGTTGGACTATAGATCTCCTGAGGTTCTTTCCAGCTGAATGATCCCAAGAATACAGCACTTTACTGTATAAAAGAACATTACAAGTTGTACTCTGTTCAGAATTATAAACAAAAGAAGATGAAGGTTTTCATAAATTTTTGATAGATCTTCAAATACTTTTAAAGGTATTTTTTTCTATTGCAGTTTTTTAGAACAGTTTTACTTGAGCTTCAGAAGCAGAACAGCTTCTTCAATGAGAATCAGAATCAGCAAACTGGTGTGACACTATCATGCAAAATGGCATTCTGATGAATGTGTCATCATATCACATAATCCAACATTAATGTATATTGACTCAGTGACATGATACAGTGCAATGTTAGGATACTAATTCTTTATTTGACAGTCTGTCATTCCCATCCTTGTTTCTAAATAAAAATACAAGGAAGCAAACTTTTTTTGAGAATTTGATACCTTACTTTCTTTAGCCACTTTCAGTGCTATCTAACAAAAATGTAAACAAGAAAAAAGCTTGAATCTTGGGAGGTTTGATTGTATACTATTGAATTCTACAGATTTAATGGGGTATTGTCAATTATTATTTTCCTTGGTAATTCTGTAATTCACTGTTCAGTTCTAATTTTCAAATATAATCCTAAAATAACACTAACGACTATATTCAATGTGATGGATTTAGCAACCTCTGACTTAAGTTCCAGTGTCATTGCAAGTCAAACTTAAAGGCTTTGGACAAATTAGGGAACAACCTCCAAACCTCACTCACACAGTAGAAAAACTGACTACTAACCACTAGACATAAGTGGTTTCAAAGGCACTGTGACTTCAGTGGAACAATGTAACCTTTACATTGTGAGAGTTCAAATTTAAGCACAATGTTTAAGTAAAAGTTCAGATTGGTAGCTTCATCGTAATTAATTTTTGAACAAAAGGGAAAACTATGTATGAACTTGTTCAGTGTATTGGAGGAGGTAAGATTGGGAATATTGAAATGGTTTCAGGTCAATACTGATATATGGATGTAGCTTAGCTATTGATTGTTTCCCAGAGCTTTAAGAGTATGGAATAAACTTGGTTCAAAAAAGCTGAATTACAATATGATTTAAGATCTCAGAAGTACTGCATAAATTAGCTGTTCTTGTTTGCAAATATTAAAAAACATGTCAGAAACAGAAATAATTAAACAATACAAGTAGAGGAATAGTGAAAAAAAAAAGATATTAAAATAGAATCATGTGAAGAAAATGAATACTTGTATTTTTTCATTTAGACTTTACCACTTCAAAGTGTTTTTGTCTTGTATTGCAGTGAAATCAATTTGAAAAGTGAGAGACTAGTTCTTTGGTGTCCCTTGGCGTCCTTTGGCATCCTTGTTCTTGAGTTAAGAATTGTTCTTTTGAGCTATTCTGCACTCAGACAAGGCATTTGGACGTTAGTTTCCTTTCAGAAGACATCTGAAAGTACAAGCTCACCATCTTCTTCTGAGACACATCTTTCCAGTGACTTCTGATTGTGCTGGTTCCATCTACATAAACTAAATATGACTTGAAATGTACATCAGCTTAGGCTACTTAACCTTTTTCTACAGAATACTTCATAGAATCATAGAATTGTTGAGGTTGGAAGAGACCTTTAAGATCATCAAGTCTAACCACTAACCTAACCTGACAAAACCACTTCTAAACCATGTCCCCAAGCACCACGTCTACCCTTTTTTTAAACACCTCCAGGGATGGCAAATCCACCACCTCCCTGGGCAGCCTATTCCAATGTTCGATAAACCTTTCAGTGAAAATTTTTCTCCTAATATCCAATCTTCAAATGCGGGCTCACTTGAGTATGTAAATGTTTGTATCCAGACAGTGTACCCACAAGCCACAGTCCTGGGCTTGAAAATGATCTTCAGAAAGCATCGGAACAATAAATCCCCGTTTATTTTCACAGAATCATGGAATGGTAGGGGCTAGAAGGGACCTTTGGAGATCACCTAGTCCAACCCCCATGCCAAAGCAGGTTCACCTACAGCAGGTTGGACAGGAGTGCATCCAGGTGGGTGTTGAATATCTCCAGAGAAGGAGATTCTACAACCTTTCTGGGCAACCTGTTCCAGTGCTCTGCCACCCTCAAAGTAAAGTTTTTCCTCGTGTTCAGACGGAATGTCCTGTGTTCCAGTTTGTGCTTGTTGCCTCTTGTCCTGTCGCTGATGACCACTGAAAACAATCTGGCCCCATCCTCTTGACACTTGCCCTTTAGATATTTAGAAGTATTGATGAGATCCCCTCTCAGTCTTCTCTTCTCAAGGCTAAACAGACCCAGATCTCTCAGCCTTTTCTTATAAAAGGGATGCTCCAGTCCTCTAATCATCTTCACAGCTCTCCTCTAGACTCTTTCCAGTAGTTCATAGAATCATAGAATTATAGAATGCTTTAGGTTGGAAGGGACCTTGAAGATTATCGAGTTCTAATCCCCCTGCCACAGGCAGGGACATCTCTCACTAGACCAGGTTGCCCAAGGCCACGTCCAGCCTGGCCTTGAACACCTCCAGGGACGGGGCTTCAACAACCTCTCTGGGCAACCTGTTCCAGTGCCTCACCACCCTTAAAGTGAAAAACTTCTTCCTAATGTTTAATTTAAACCTGCCCTCTTCCAGTTTAAAGCCATTCCCCCTCATCCTATTACTATATGCCCTAGTAAAAAGTCCTTCCCCAGCTCTCCTGTAGGCCCCCTTTAGGTACTGGAAGGCCGCAATAAGATCTCCCCGGAGCCTCCTCTTCTCCAGGCTGAACAGCCCCAACTCTCTCAGCCTCTCCTCATAGGAGAGGTGCTCCAGCCCTCTGATCATCCTCGTGGCTCTCCTCTGGACACGCTCCAGCAGGTCCATGTCCTTCTTACATTGGGGACTCCAGAGCTGGATGCAGTACTCCAGGTGGGGTCTCACGAGAGCGGAGTAGAGGGGCAGAATCACCTCCCTTGACCTGCTGGCCACACTTCTTTTGATGCAGCCCAGGATACGGTTGGCCTTTTGGGCTGCGATCGCACATTGCTGGCTCATGTCGTGCTTCTCATCAATCATCACCCCCAGGTCCTTCTCCACAGGGCTGCTCTCCAGCCATTCCCCGCCGAGCCTGTATTTGTGCTTGGGATTGCCCCGACCCAGATGTAGGACCTTGCACTTGGCCTTGTTGAACTGCATGAGGTTGGCTTGGGCCCACCTCTCCAGCCTGTCTAGGTCTCTCTGGATGGCATCCCTCCCCTCCAGCGTGTCTGCCTCGCCAAACAGCTTGGTATCATCAGCAAACTTGCTGAGGGTGCACTCTACTCCACTGTCCATGTCGCTAACAAAGATGTTGAATAGTACAGGTCCCAGTACCGACCCCTGAGGAACGCCACTCGTCACTGCTCTCCACTTGGACACCAAGCCGTTGACCGCAACTCTTTGAGTGTGACCGTCCAGCCAGTTCTTTATCCACCGAGTGGTCCACTTATCGAATCCATGTCTCTTCAATTTAGAAACCAGGATATCATGTGGGACAGTGTCAAACGCTTTGCACAAGTCCAGATAGATGACATCAGTAGATCTTCTCTTGTCCACTGCCACTGTAACCCCCTCGTAGAAGGCCACCAAATTTGTCAGGCATGACTTGCCCTTGGTGAAGCCATGTTGGCTCGCCAATCACCTCCTTGTTTTCTGTGTGCCTAAGCAGAGTTTTCAGGAAGATCTGCTCCATGATCTTGCCAGGCACAGAGTTCCTTGACTTTCTTGAGCTGGGGAGCCCAGAACTGGACACAGGACTCCAAATGTGGCCTCCCCAGGGGAGAGTAGAGAGGGAAGATTAACCTCCCTTGACCTGCTGGCCACACTCCTTTTAATGCACCCCAGGAGATCATTGTCCCTCTTCGCCACAAGGGCACATTGATGGTCATGTGGTCATGACATGGTCAACTTGTTGTCCAACAGCACTCCCATGTCCCTCTCTGCAGAGCTGCTTTCCAGCAGGCCAACCCATAACCTGTACCCGTGTATGGGGTTATTCCTGCTGAGGTGCAGGACTCTGCACTTGCCCTTGTTGAACTTCATTAGGTTCCTCTCGGCCCAGCTCTCTAGCCTGTCTAGGTCTCACCGAATGGTGGCACAGCCTTCTGGTGTGTCAGCCACTCCTCCCCTTCTGTGTCATCAGCAAACTTGCTGAGGGTATGCTCTGTCCCCTCATCTAGGTTGTTGATGATTATGTTGACTAATACTGGACCCAGCACTGACTGCTGGGGAACACTGCTAGTTACTGGCTTCTAACTAGACGGTGCCCCACTGATCACAACCCTCTGAGCTCTGCCATTCAGCCAGTTCTCAATCCACCTCTCTGTCCACTCATCTAACCTACAATTCCTAAGTTTACCTATGAGGGTGTTATGGGAGACAGCGTCAAAAGCCTTGCTGAAGTTGAGGCAGACAACATCCGCTGCTCTCCCCTCATCTACCTAGCCAGTCACGCCATCATAGGAGGCTATCACATTGGTCAAGCATGATTTCCCCTTGGTGAATCCATGTTGACCACTCCAGATAACGTTCTTTTCCTCTACATGCTTAGAGGTGACATCCAGAACGAGCTGTTCCATCATCTTTCCAGGGATGGAGGGAAGGCTGACTGGCCTGTAGTTTCCTGGGTCCTCCTCCTTGCCCTTTTTGAAGACTGGAGTGACATTGGCTTTCCTCCAGTCCTCAGGGACCTCTCCTGTTCTCCACAGCCTTTCAAAGATGATGGAGAGTGGCTTCACAATAACATCTGCCAGGTCCCTGAGCACTCATGGGTGTATCCCATCAGGGCCCATGGATTTGTGGGTGTCGAGTTTGTCTAAATGGTCTCTAATCCAATTGTCCTCGACCAAGGGAAAGTCTTCCTTTCTCCAGGCTCTGTCTCTTACCTCCAGGGTCTGGGATTCCTGAGGGCTGGCCTTAGCAGCAAAGGTTGAAGCACAGAAGGCATTCAGTAATTTTGCCTTCTCTGCATCCTCCATCTCCAGGGCACCCATGTCATTCAGCAGCAGGCCCACATTTCCCTGGTCTTCCTTTTACTACTGATGTACTTGAAGAAGCCCTGCTTATTGTCCTTGATATCTCTTGCCAGATTTAATTCCAAGTGGAACTTAGCCTTTCCTCATTGCATTGTTCCTCTGACAACATTCCTATATTCCTCCCAAGTGGACAGTCCCTTTTTCCACCTTCTGTAAACTTCCTTCTTCCATCTGAGTTTTTCCAGAAGCTCCTTGCTCATCCATGCAGGTGACCTGCCTCCTTTGCCTGATTTCTTACTTATAGGGATGCACCGATCTTGAGTTTGAAGGAAGTGGTGCTTGAATGTTAACCAGCTCTCTTGCCCCTGCTACCTTCCAGAGCCTTAGCCTGTGGGATTCCTCCAAAGAAGTCTTTGAGGAGGCCAAAATTAGCTCGCCTAAAGTCCCGGGTTGTAATTCTACATTTGCCCTGCTTCTTCCAAGCAGGATCCTGAACTCCACCATCTCATGATCACTGCAGCCAAGGCTACCCCCAACCTTCCCCACATCTCCAACTAGTTCTTCTTTGTTAGCACAAGGTCCAGCAGTGCACCTGTCCTCATCGGCTCCTCCACCACCTGTGTCAAAAAACTATCATCAATGCCCTGCAGAAACCTCCTGGACTGTGCGTGCCTGGCTGTGTTGCCTTTCCAGCAAATATCAGGGTGGTTGAAGTCCCCCATGAGAACCAGGACCTGTGATTGTGAGGCTATTTCCAGCTGTCTGTGGAAGGCCTCATTGACTTCCTCTTGCTGATTTAGTGGTCGGTAGTAAACACCCACAACAGTGTCTCCGGAATTAGCCTGCCCCTTAATTTTTACTTATAAGCTCTCAGCATGTTCTTCATCCACCCCTAGGCAGAGCTCAATACATTCCAGCTGTTCTCTTGCATAGAGAGCAATTCCACCACCTCACCCCACTGGCCTGTCTTTCCTAAAAAATACATAGCCATCCATGACAGTATTCCAGTCACACGAGCTATCCCACTAGGTCTCTGTAATTGCAATGAAATCATGGCGCTGCAACCACACACAGATCTCTTGTTCTTCCTGCCTATTCCCCATGCTGCATGTGTTGGTTTACAGGCATTTCAGAGAGGGAATTGAGCATGCAGGTTTCCCTTGACAGGTGCAAGGGGTTCCACCATAGCCATACACACCCTTGAGGTGGTTGGCCTTCTGGTTCTCATCTTGGGAGTCAACTCAGGAACATTTGTCATTGCTCTGGTTAGCCTGGCTTATTCTGCAGTTGGATGTGATGGCGTGAGCATTGCCATTTTGGACCCCATCCCCTAAGTCCTTCGGTTTAAAGCCCACCTCACCAAACTGGTCAGCTGGCTGACAAAGATTCCCTTGCCTCATCTAGACAGGTGGATCACATCTCTATCTAACAGGTTATATTCATCAAAGAATGTCCCATAGTCATAAAAGTCAATTTTACCTTATTGCCCATATTCAAGTATGTCCCCACCTGTTGCATAGGTGATCTGCGTACCTCTGACTGCTCCCATTTATCTCAGCTGGCACTGTAGTTATATTATAAAGGTATAACTACAACAGAAATTTCAGTTACTTATATAAGGGAATTTTTTTCAACATGAAGGTGGTCAAACATTGGACCCAGATGACCACAGAATTTGTGGAATCTTGGAAATATTTGGATTTGACTGGACACAGTCCTGAGAAACGTGGTTTAATTCAGCTCTGTTTTGAGCAAAGGTTGGACAGGATGCTTTCCACAGGTCCTTCCAACTTAAAATATTTTATGATTATGTGACAGTGAAATCTTTTCTGAACATAACATTTTTTCTGTGTAGCATTGGTGAAGAGCTGGAAGTTAAGCTGCATTGAAAACAATGTGGATAACTACAATCAACATGCTAGCATCCTACCAGAAATCAGCAGCCATCCATTAAACAGCACGCTGTGTTTGAATGTGTTTTCTGAGTTGTCTTAAGATCATTGTAGATACGGTCCCACATCCCAGGTGAGAGTCATAAACGGTTATATGGTGAGTGTCTGTTTTTGAACAGAAATTGCATCTTTGTCAAAACTGATGTCTAGGATTGAGTGAAAAATGTTCATTTTGACCAATCAACGTGTTTGGTAACGGTAACAGTAATGGTAATAGCAATGGTAATGGTAATGGTAATGGTAACGGTAACGGTAACGGTAACAGTAACGGTAATGGTAATGACAAAGAAACTGAGGTCAGAGTGTCAAAGCAAGCTTTTTAAGACAATATCTGCTTAATAGCATCTAAGTGGATGTGGAAATCAAGTTGGAGACAGAAAAGTGAGAACATTGACAAGAAAGAGGCATTGAGAGTGAGACAGTGATGTGTCATTTCCGAAAGGAGGATATTGTGTCTCTCTTCACAAGAATGCCATCGCTGTTTTGGAGAAAAAAAAGAGTTTGCCTTGGGACTGTCTTTGGTGCCACACTCATTTCACATGAGAGTGTGAAGAACATACCTGAAAGTTCTGCTTCTCTTCCCAAACATCCCTTGCAGAACTTGCCCCATAGAAGTAAGACAGAAAGGTTCCTCTTCCCAATACTGTGACTTGAAGGAGTACAAACAGGTTACTACTGCTGCTTCCACGTACTACAGAGTGTTGAGATCCACTGATGATTTCATTTTCCACTAATGTGTAATATCTTTCTTCTTCATGTGAAAGGAATAGTAATGAAAGAATTTCTGTTGAGAGGTTCTCAGTGACCACTGTGTAAAATGGCCTGGAAATATTACAGAAAGAATTAGAACCTAGATGTCATTAGGGGAAAAAGCCGTCGCCTCTTTCCTATAACTTTCACATAGTGCTGTAGAGTAAGACTTATACTAACTGTTGTATTTCCCAGAAATCCTTTTGGGAGACAGGTCAAAGATAAGTTACACAGAAATTGAAATATAAGGGGGAGTGAACTATCCGTATCAAAGTGTACAATAAAAGACCCATTAGAAGAAAGAATGACCTTGGATCTTTTAAAGCAAGAATATGATCAGTGTGGAAAATTACTAATGTTTTGTGTAGGAATACACCTACCTGGTTTTTGACAGTCTCACTAATTAACTTTGAAAATCCTTAAAAGTAGTTGTTACACCAGTTCCAAAGGTGGAAAACAGTAGGAACAGATAAGGTCTACGATGTTTTAATGCACACTGAACTAGCAGAAGATGTAGGAATGGGGTGACAATGAAGCTGTTTACATCATGGATGCAATGGTTCAAAACCCATTGAGTGTTACGGTATCACAGAAGGGCAATCATGATGACTTTTGAGGTCTGATGCCCTACATTTTAAATATAACCAGTGTGGATAGGAACTCTCCCAGCTTGTTTCCAGTTCTACTGGTAAAGGCATTTTATGCTCTTTGTTTCTCACAGACAATCAATTCGGCTATTGAAAGAGAAATGAGTTGTAAAGAAAATTTTAATTATAATAATTTCATTTTTAACCAAGGAGAAAAAAAGAAGGATCACAATTAATTTATATAAAATATCCTTAACTTTATTTTGTGTATAATTGCTGATCTGTTCAACAGAAATAGTGATATACTTTCCACAGTCATTGGATTAAAATAATGAATTAAGTACAATCACTGGTATCCCAGCTATCATATACTGACTTTAAGAAATAATCATTTCATCCACATGACCATGTTGTTCACCAAGACTGTTATTTTACTAATCCTTATGATCCGAACAATGCTCTGTTCATGTTCCAGTACACAGCAGGAGGGAGAATGGATTCGTTAAGCTGGGTGGGTTTAGCCTTCTTTTATGTGTTCATTCAATTTTATGTTCATTTACTTATTGTACACATATGGTGGTAGAAGCTGCTAAAGCAATAACTGTTATTCTGCAAACAAGGCAACACACAGAAACAGATGCAAGATTTCCAATATTTCTTTTGGAAGTTTTGTGATTAAAGACACATTTCTTGTTCTATGTCTGAGGGTTTACACCATGGATTTCCTTAACTGTTTCACCATATAGTCACAAATTTGGACTCATAAAAGGACAAAACTGAGGAGAATCAACAAGAAATTTTACAGACAAAAAGCTATGGCAGTAACATCAAATCTTCTGTAGCTTTAAAATGGTGCAATTACTTTCCCAAACTATGTAAGTGGGAAATATTCTTTTCCCATCAGAACAGTACACATTATATTTCTTATTACTCTTGGCATTATTACATTTCAAAGCTATTTCAGATGGTATGTCACCTTGATTCTAATAAAACAAGGAGAAAAAAAGAATCCTAGGTAAAATAAAGCTCTCAGTCAGAGATATGCTGTAGGAAAAAAACATGCCAAGCATTCAGCTTGTATGCTTCTTTAAGCTGGCTGGCTTCCGCTATCAGCCTCTGTACCATACTGTAGCTAAACATCAAGAATAATTAAGAAAATAAGTGCTATTATAAGCCTAAAGATGAAAATGCATATTGCATTAGAATAAACAGAGTATTTTAAAATTTTACCATTGACACATGTATTCAGTTCTTCAATAAAATACTGCAGTTCAGGGGAGTAGGAAATCTCTTTCTCCAAAGAGCTTTTTTTCCTCTTATTTAGGCATTTGACATACAGTGACGGGTTCACTGAAACTGCCTCTTTTACACATTAAGCATTTTGAAAGGCTTCCATTTTTTTCCTCCTAGAGGCTATTTGTTTTATGACAGCATTGTCTACATTCCTCACAAAAATGCAGGCATTTGTCCTTGTGCTAAATGCTGACATCCTCTGATAAGAAGAAAGCTAAAAGGGGGAAGAATTGAAGGTCAACATGTTTATTTTGCTCTCAAGTGAACATAGTAGATAAATACTTTTCAGTGACATCCTACTCACTACAATATAAAGTTTATAGATGAATTGGGATGAACATCTACATTGCCATTACTCTGAAAAGAAGAGCAAACCTCAGTTGCCAAAGCTCCTCTCTAAACACAGGGCAGGAAGTAAATGCTATGTATTATTGTGCTTACTTCATCTTCTTCTTCCATTCTTGTTCAGGTTAGTTTAAAATTTTAGTCCATTACAGAATACTGAAACAGCTGTCAATCATACTCCAAAGGTACCTATCAGCCCAAAGAGAGCACCTTGGAAATGTTGATGTATAGTTTTACATCATGTTTGGTAGAACGTTCAGATGAGCTGATGACTTGATTCCTGCACTACTCCCACCCTAGAAATTGCATATAAAATTGCCGTTGTCTTTTTATTGTTCGATTAAGCAACATGAAGAAATTGTAAGCTTCTTATTCCTCTCTCTACGTGTTTTCCAGTCTCATGTGTTTTAAAATTCTGGAACTTTGATTTCTGGAATCCCCCAAAAGTACAGTAAGAGAATAAAAGTAAAAGTAGCATTTTTGGACTCACAGAATGCCTTGGCTAGAGAAGGACATGATAACTTTCTCTAGTAGGTATTTCAAAGAACTCAAATTTCTTGTACAAGTGAAAGTGTGAGTAAGGAGAGCAAGAGAGGATGATGCAGTGAGAAAATGGAACAGATAAAAAAATATATCTAGTCCAATTTTAAGTAAGTGACCATGATTTGGTTTAATTTGTCCTGTGCAGGACAAAGTCTGTAAAGGTAATAGTTGAGGATAACAAAGTTCAGACAACTTCACAGTGAAATAAAATGTTAGCTACATTCATAAACACCTTTTCAGATCTCAGGTTATTACAGTGTTACTCCCTTTTTTCCTCCCATTCCCTTCATCTGCCTGTGAGATCTAGCAAACCAGGCTACTTCTATTATAAGCAGAGTATAAATCCCTAGATAAATTGAGATAATTTCTATCAGACTTAACTTAAATGGTTAGAGCATTTGTTAGACTAAATTACTCCATTGGGGGAGTTATGACTCTTACAGACAAAACTAAATGTAAGTTTGGACTTGAAATTACATTACAACCAATGACAGCTGATGCATGTTCAGTATTCATAATCAACACTTTTGTGTTGAACACAGCTTTAGAAGACTTTTATTTTAAATACATGTTTCTGAAAGTTTAGACAGTGGACTCTATAGCCTAGAAAAATATTTTTACTTGTTTGGCAATTGATTATGATACTAAAAAAAATTTCTGGTCACGTATGCAGAAATATCTTGAAGCATGCTGTAAATGTGCATTATTATTATTAAATAGCTACAGGACCACACAGATTATTGTTATTAACTTTAGTACAAACTGCTTCCAGGTAGGACATGGCATTCCTTTTTATCTTGTTTCCTGTAAGTATCGTATGTTCTTTAATTATATAACTACAATTACGTTTTCCATAGAACTATGGTCTCATTCTAACTGCTTAATGAGGTAATATTCATATTTTACTTTTTCTTCATTTTTCTGTGTATAAACTTACACCTTATTTATACCACACTATGTAGATCTTACTCTGAATACTTGATTAATAATTTCTTAATGGATAATTTTTATTCATGAAATAATTAATTGGAAAGGAGAAATCAAGCTGACTGCAATTACTGGAGACATTCCTGTAACTGCCTGTTCTATGGAATTGTCTTATGTCATACAAGGTGAAATAAGCTGTTAATATTTAGTTTATACGGGAACAAACTGGACTGCAGTCAAAGTGTCAGCTATGAACTCTGTGTTGACCCTAAAGGCAGTGGAGAAACATATGAGTTTTACTAACAAATAAACTACTGCCTGGAAACATTCCCATAATCTGAATTACTTACAATGGTAAATTGGTCCTCGGCGTGCCTTTCTCTCTGATTCTTGGACATGGTTTAGATGTTTGAACACCCATGTGGTCTTGCATGCAGTCACACAGACTTAGAACCTCAAAGAATTTATTAGGATAGATTTGAACCATTCTGTACCAGCTGACTTCACTGTGTAGGTACAGCACTGAGTACGTTTTAATTTATTGGTGTAGACATAACCTTAATCTCTCGCAGTCATCACTTTGTAGATTTTTGAAGCTCTTGCCAAGTTCTATCTTAGAAATAATTCCTCCACTCTATAGAATTCTATTTGAAATAGACAGAAACATGTGAAGCTGAATAACCATATTTTTGATTTGCTTAATATAGATGCTGATGTGGAAGAGCTACATTCTTTTTTTTCATCTGTTGATGACCACAAAGCAGAAGGGGTTAGCAGAAAACCTGAATGCTGAACAATAGTTTTAAAAGGCTGAAACCAAAGGCTATGCTGGTATTAGCAATTAGGGTAGCCCACTGGAACTGGATCTATAGAGAGCCCGATATCCATCTATAGTTTAGAGGTTTTACTTCAGAGTAGCTCTAGTTTGGTTTTTGACCTGAATGCCCATTAGTGGCTGGAGTATCCTACATGTTCTTGAACGCTCGTGCAAATTTTATGGCTTAGTTTCATCTACAAGGAGTCCAGGTTGCAGACTGAGAGAGGTCTAGCAGAGCTCACTCATGATCCAAGCAAAGACACTGATGTGGAGACACCTAAGGTACATCAATCTGGAAAAGAGAAGGGCTTAAAGCTGATTTTGAGAGAACAAATGTCATTTAAAACTACATACCAAGTAGTAACCATACCACAGTATCTAAAAAATCAGTATAGTTTATGGTCAGCACTGTGTTAATCAACAGCAGTGTCGAAACCAAGCCGACACTGAGCTTTTGGCACAGAGATGACATCATTTTCAAAACTCAGCATTCTCTGAAAGCCAACAAAGCATCAGACAACACAGGGAATCTTTCACTCAGAAGGACTCTGCTAATATGTCACAGTGAGAGCTGGAAATTCCCCTCAGAGTAGTTCACTGAAAACAAGTACTATTGAATCACTCTTGGCAGTGGGTGCAGACAGATCTTTCTCTATGAAAATAGGGGCAACAGCAAGTGTCAGAGGGGATCAGAAGTTATGAGTTGCTCGTAGCTGATGCTTCACAGTTTTTATAACTTTGCAACACCTCTGAAAGGTGACAACACAATTCTGTCTTCTTCCAGCTGAAGAAAATAAGCGGAGAAAACTAGCAAGATGTTATGATTTATAAATATAATTTGACAAAATAATTTTTTTTTCAGAGTACTAAATTCTTATACAGGACTTATATAATCAGGAAAACTAATGAATTCCATAGAAGAGAAAAGTAATAATCACTTCTAATAATCAGATTCCAGTGTCTCATATCAGATATCTTGAAAATGGTGAATACTTAATGGATGACTTCATGTGGAGAGTTTTGCTGACTTGTCTTGTTTAGCATATGTTTTGTCAAACATAATTTCTTTTGCTTTTGGTGTGAAGGCATATCTACCTTGTTCACCTCACACTTCTATCTTCTTCAATTAATAAGTCAGAAATTTTATAGCAGGCAGTCCAACCTCATTCATCCCTATGCAGATATCTTCTTTGAATTTATTAAAGTCGAGTTTCTACATAGAACAAGAAGAAAGAATGAAAGTAAAAAGAGACGAGACCATTACACAGGGGCTAATTTGGAACAATGCAGATGATTTTCTTAAATATGCAATGTTGGTATTCTTTTGCACTGGGGTGTTTGCATATATAAGTATATAATTTTAAAAAGCATACTTTAAAACAAAATCCTTTCACGTTATTATCGTTAAAAGTGTTGGATTCACTGCACAGACTTCTGCCAGTGAATACATTAATGTAGGTTAAAGTAGGTTATCATCAAGTCTATATACCTGTTAGATAAAAAATACATGTTACTAGTGGATTTCACAGGTTATTTTCTCACAGCATTGGAGTGTTGAGGCCGGGAAGCTTGTATAGCCGCTTAAAGCTCTTCTGCATGTTTTCTCATGGGTGATCTAGTTTTCATCTGTTGTCCCCAGTTTGAAGCTTGCCCTGGGCAGTGCCCTGCCCTGTGTGGCACTGTCCAGGTCTCATTCCCCTGTAGCTCTCTTTACAAAAGTGCAGTCCCCACTTGGTAGTCAACTCATTTGCTCTTTGTCCCACTTGCTTTAGAAATCATGCTTCATTCTTCCTATACAGACCCCCCTGTGACCTCTCTTCTCTTTTCTTCTCCAAAGTCAGCCTGGCTTGCTCAGCTACATTTACTCCTCCTCGGTGTTTGTTACTCACAGGATCATTGTCCCTCTCCAAGTCCCTCCGCCAATTTCAGTTTCACCACTTACTTACTTGGCTTAAGTCAAATTATTTAATTTCTTTTATTCTTCATGAAATTCAGTCTCTTTCTCCATCTAATTTTCAATCAAGTATTCCCCAAATCACAAACTTCTATCACACTTTATCCTTTTCTCTGTTGGCACCTTATTCTTTCCATGGAGCACAAAACATCAGACTGAGTGGTCACAGTCTGGTGGCAGTGAAATCATCTCAAACCAGGAACTCGGGTAATAAAATATGTTGTAATCACAATAATAACAATACAGCTTTGTGGTGGGTTGCCCCTGGCTGGATGCCAGGTGCTCACCAAAGCTGCTCTATCACTCCCCTTCCTCAGCAGGGCAGGGGAGAGAAAATAGAAAAAAAAGGCTCGTTGGTTGAGTTAAGGACGGGGAGAGATCACTCACCAATTACCATCACAGGCAAAACAGACTCAACTTGGGGAAATTAATTTAATTTATCACCAAAAAAAGTCAGAGTAGTATAATAAGAAATAAAAAATAAATCTTAAAACACCTTCCCCCACCCATCCCTTCTTCCTGGGCTCACCTTCACTCCTGAATTCTTTACCTCCTCCCCCCGAATGGCGTAGGGGAACGGGGAAAGGGGTTTGCAATCAGTTCATCACATGTTTTCACTGCTGCTCCTTCCTCCTCAGAGGCAGGACTTTTCATACTCTTCCCTTGTTCCTTCCCTTCTCATGGGCTGCGGTCCTCCATGACCTGCTCCAGTGTGGGTCCTTTCCACAGGGTGCAGTCTTTCAGGAACAGACTGCTCCAGAGTGGGTCCCCCACAGGATCACAAGTCCTGCCAGGAGCCTGCTCCAGCGTGGGCTTCCCATAGGGTCACAGTCTCCTTCAGGCATCCACCTGCTCCAGTGTGGGGTCCTCCACAGGCTGCAAGTGGGTATCTGCTCCACCATTAACCTCCATGGGCTGTAGGGGGACAGCCTGCCTCACCATGGTCTTCGCCATGGGCTGCAGGGGAATCTCTGCTCCAGAGCCTGGAGCACCTCCTCCCCCTCCTTCTGCACTGACCTTGATGTCTGCAGAACTGATCTGGACAGGCTGGAGAGCTGGGCAGAGAAAAACCTGATTAAATTCAACAAGGGCAAGTGTAGGGTACTGCATCTGGGGAGGAATAACCCCATGCATCAGTTCACGCATGGGGGCTGACCTCCTGGAGAGCAGCTCTGTGGAAAGGGACCTGGGAGTCCTGGTGGACAACAGCATGACCATGAGCCAGCAATGCGCCCTGGTGGCCAAGAAGGCCAATGGCATCCTGGGGTGCATCAAGAAGAGTGTGGCCAGCAGATCGAGGGAGGTCATCCTCCCCCTCTACTCTGCCCTGGTGAGACCACATCTGGAGTACTGTGTCCAGCTCTGGGCTCCCTGGTTCAAGGAGGACAGGGAACTGCTGGAGAGAGTCCAGCAAAAGGCTACTAAGATAATTAGGGGATTGGAACATCTTTCTTATGAGGAAAGGCTCAGGGACTTCTTTCTAGCCTAGAAAAAAGATGACTGAGGGGGGATCTTATCAATACTTATAAATAATTAAGTGGACTGTGCCAGGTAGATGAGAAGAGTCTTTTTTCAGTTGTGCCCAGTGATAGGACTAGAGGTAACGGGCACAAACTTGAACATAGGAAGTTCCATCTCAACATGAGGAGGAACTTCTTTCCTTTGAGGGTGGCAGAGCACTGGAACAGGCTGCCCAGAGAGGTCGTGGAATCTCCCACACTGGAGACATTCAAAACCTGCCTGGACGCCGTCCTGTGCAACCTGTTGTAGGTGTCCCTGCTGTGGCAGGAAGGTTGGACTTAGATGATCTCCAGAGGTCCCTTCCAACCCTGATCATTCTCTGATTCTGTGATCTTGCCTCATCATGGTCTTTGCCATGGGCTGCAGGGGAATCTCTGCTCTGGAGCCAAGACAACATCCTCTCTCTCCTTCTTCACTTAACCTTGATATCTGCAGAGCTGTTCCTCTCATGTATTCTCAGTACTCTCTTTGGCTGCAGTAGCACAGGTTGCCCCCCCACTTCTTTAATACGTTGTCACAGAGGCACTACTACCATTGCTGATGGGCTCATCTTAGGGGAGGGGAGGGGAGGGGAGGGCAGGGCAGGGCAGGGCAGGGAGGGGAAGGGAGGGGAAGGGGAGGGAAGGGGTGGGGAGGGAAGGGAAGGGACAAAGCCAGAGCCCTTGGCTGCTCCTCACAGCACATGCCTTCCAGCCTTTCTACCAGCTTTGTTGCCCTCCTCTGGATGCATTCAAGGACATTCACATCCTTCTTAAATTGTGATGCCCAGAACTGCACACAGTACTCAAGGTGAGGCTGCACCAATGCTGAATACAATGGCTTAATCACCTTTTTTCAAGGGCTGGTGCTGCTGTGTTTGATGCACCCCAGGATGCAGTTTGCCCTCTTGGCTCCCAGGGCACACTGCTGACTCATAGCGAGCCTGCTGTCAACCAGCACTCCCACATCTCTTTCTGCAGGGCTGTTCTCCAATCACTCATCTCCCAGTTTATACTTGTGCCTGGCATTACTCCATCCCAGGTGCAGAATCTGGCATCTGTTCTTGTTAAATTTCACGCCATCAATGATTGCCCAATGTTCCAATCCATCTAAGATCCCTGTGCAAGGCCTCTTGTCCATTGAGAGAGTTAACAGCACTTCCCAGTTTAATATCACTAGTAAACTTGCTAATGTTGCATTCAACTCCTGCATCCAGATGATATATTAAACAGAACTGGCCCTAGATTGAACCCTGAGGAACACCACTGCTGACCAGTTACCAGGTAGGTAGGTGTAGCCCCATTCACAACAATCACTTAAGCACTGTGCACCTGCTCATCTCACAGTTGGACAACTTATCCAGAAGGATACTGTGAGGGACAGTACCAAAAGCCTTAGTAAAATCCAGAAAAAGATACTTCTACTACCTTCCCTTCACTACTGAGTGGGTGACCTTGGTGTAGAAAGATATCAGGTTAATTAGACTGGATTTTCCCTTTGTGAGCCCATGTTGACTGTGCTTGATGATTGCATTGTACTTTAAATGTCTTTCAAAAGCACCCAGTATAATCATCTCCATAATTTTTCCAGGTACTGAGATTAGACTAACAGGCCTGTAATTTCCTGGGTCTTACCTCATGCCATTCTTGTAAATTGCAGTAATGTTGGCTAGCTTCCAGGCAGTGGGGCTCTCCCGAGACTCCCAAGACCTTTGGTAGATGTTTGAGAGGGGTCTTGCTGTGACATCCACTATTACTCCTTCAGTACTCTGGGATAAATTCTGTCAGGCCCTATGGACTTACGACTGTTCAACAGATACAGCTGGCCCCTTACAATTGCAGTGTCAGCAAATGGAAAGTCACTGCTCCCACAGTCATGGTCCTCCAACTCACAGGAGCTGGAGCCCATGGTCTATCATTACTATTAAAGGCCCGAGATAAAAAAAGCATTAAATGCCTCTGCCTTTTCTTCATTCCTGCATACCAGTGCTGGATCCTGCGCTTGGGTCACAAGCACTCCATGCAGCACTACAGACTTGGGGAAGAGTGGTTGGAAAGCTGCCTGACAGAAAAGGACCTGGGGGTGTTGGTTGATGGCCACCTGAATACAAACTGGCAGTGTGCCCAGGTGGCCAAGAAGGCCAATATCAGAAATAGTGTGGCCAGCAGGACCAGGGAGGAGATCATCCCCCTGTACTCAGTGCTGGTGAGGCTGCACCTTGAATACTGTGGGCCCCTCACTACAAGAAAAACTTTGAAGGGCTGGAGCACATCCAAAGAAGGTAGTGAAGGATCTAGAGAGCAAGTCTTATGAGGAACAGCTGAGGGAACTGGGTTTCTTTAGCCCAGAGAAAAGGAGGCTCAGGGGAGACCTTATCGCTCTCTACACCTACCTGAAGGAAGGTTGTAGCGAGGTGGGACCCAGTCTCTTCTTCCAAGTACCAAGCGATAGGACAAGAGGAAATGGCCTCAAGCTGCACCAGGGGAGGTTTCAACTGGGTATTAGGTAAAGTTTCTTCACCAAAAGGGTTATCAAACATTGAATAAGTCTGTCCAGGCAAGTGGCTGGGTGACCATCCTTGGTGGTATTTAAAAGATGTGTCATTTAGAGCCTTAGGGATTTTTGGTATATGTAGACCTTCAATTATAATTTTACAGAACCTAGGAAGTAACTAATCAGTCTCAGCTTCTGTTATTTGATGACTAAAATAGGATCTTATCAGGTAGCAATAACTATTGATTGAAAACTGATGGGTACAGAGAACAAAAATAACAATGAATACACAGCCTACTTAGTAGCATGTAGATGCCACATCAGTAGGGACTTTCATTCAGAAGGCTCTGAAAAGCTCATAAACAAAATAAAAACATTACAAGACTGATGTTGTGAAGTAGTTAGCCAACTACACCTTGGGCTTTTTCTTATGTAAAAGACAGTAATGATCTTATAAGTAATCCTTGCTTTCTGAGGAGTTTAGGGGAAGTTATTAAGCTTAACCGATGTACAGAAAGTGACCTGTAACTTTGGAGAATCAATACCCCATAAAACTGCCCTATGCCAGTTCTTATTCATAGATCCTTAATAATTATCTAGCCCTTAGCTTTAATTAACACAAATGTTACCAACAAGTGCAGATGGTTTCATCAGCTGCACAGTTTCCCATGATCTCTACTGGACAAGTGCATAAGGACTTCATGAGTATAAATTTAGGTGTCCCTCTGAAAATGCACTTCCTCTTTTTATATAAGTTTAAAATCTGAGAATCAACAGACTGTGAACAATTCATCATGCAGAACATCACCTGTCATTGCATGTTTCAGGTGTTGCTGGCACAGAATTTCTATAGAGAATTATGACTTGCTTTTCCAAAAGGAAATTGCAATTTTTCACCTGTATTTTTGGTACCATAATTGCAATGCTCAGCTTTTTAGCACATCAGTTACAAATCAAGAATTCTTATAATCAGCTTGAAATGTATCTTTTTTTTGGCTGAAAATGAGCAAAAGGTCATAATTAGAAGTAACGTAATTAGAAGGGAAAAATTATTTAACTGAGTAAAAGTCTTGGGAAAGATGATTACTATTCTTTAAAAAATAGGTACATGGAACTTTTTTGGAGGTTGAGACATTAGTAAACCCAAGGAGATGGCTTAGAAGATGGAAGATAGATTCTCCAAGTTGATAGAAGAAATTTTCTTTATATATGGTTTTGCAATATATCACTGAGATGCCAGCAGAATGTATGTGGCATATGTATGCATCAATGTATTTCTGAATATGTATTTTCTCATTTCAGTATGTAAAACAAGATAAAGGATCTGGAATGTGATAGTCTGGTTACTAGATATTGACATTTAGTGAGTGTAAATAAATTTTTCAGAGCTACACAGATTTACAATCTCTGTCTAGGACTTCTTGATTTTTAAATTTTGCGCATGCACATCATGCTTCAGAAAACTAGCTTTATATTAAAAAAGTGGGCAGTAAAAAAATGTAAAAGTGGGTGGAAATGTAGTGGTTCATCTATTGGCCATGCTTACCTGCAAGAGCAGTACTATTCAACACTGAGACCATTTGATGCAGTTATTCATAGACTGTAGCAGTGATTTCATTAACGAAAATATTAGAACAAAATTATATCTGTCCCGTATGGCTGAGCGAGGGCAGACAGAGCATATGCAGGCAGACTATGTTTTCAACAGCATACCTTTGCTTAGGGCAACTTTGATTTGGCTTTGAGAATTCTGAAACACTGTGTCTGGAACTTGGTAAATGCTATTGTTTTCATGTCCATGCTCAACTCTTACTGCAATGGTCAGGCTAAAACAACTGCATTGCAAGTGTGCTCTTTAGACCAGCTACTAATGCATCTATCTGCTTTCTCTGTCTTCTGCACTACTATGACTGATACATAAAATATCTTTTTCTCCAAATTTTGGGTTATTGGAGTGGATTGAGTTGGATGGTGTAGCTAATTCATCACTTCAGATTTTTATTTTTAAAATTACTTATGAAATGCTCTCACAAACCTCAAAAAATATGTTATGAATCAGAAAGGAACAGTGTTAATGAAAGGCAATGACACTATTACTTCACTGGATTCCAAAAATATTCAGGGACTTCAAAGTAATATTCTATGGCTGCTTCTGGAAACAAAAACATTTAAACAACACAGCTTTAAACATTGCCAAGTGGTTTACTATCAAAATAAAACTTGATGATCAATCTTATATTTTGAAGCCAAATTTTGCTTCTCTATATCTTTTATCTTTTTTTTTTCCAGTGGAATTGCTTGCAAGGTTAGGCATAGCTCCCTTGTCTGTAAGGAAGAGGGATCTTATGGAATGGAATTTATGATGATAAAATAAAACTAAATGGTCTATCTTTATTTTGTTTGATTGATAGCTTCTCTTTCTTCTACATGAAAAGGAAGGAGAAGATTTGATGAAAATAATGATGGAGGATTTCAGGCTGGTAAGGAGTATTTTAGAAGGGAAGAGTAAAAAAAAGATGGTGTAAATAGACAATTAAAAAGATGTATAGAGGTGTCAAAGTAGGTCGCGATGGACATCCTTGATGAGTTTGTTTGTGTAAGCCCAGCTGGATAACATCATAAATTTGCTTCAGATAGAAGGGCTGCCTGGTTTTCCCTGTGGCCTGGGCAGTTTTCTTTCTTAGTTTGTATTTCATGTACGATATGTGGTCACCACACCAATTCCTCAGTCATTTGTGCTGCTGAAAAACATATGTTGCCACTATAGCTTGAATTGTATTTTGGATGTATTATGAATTTCTAGTTGGAAAGCTGGAGAAATCATATAAGTCTTGAAAAATAATTTAAGAACATTGTACAAAGCCCAGACTTGGCTGCTCTTAGAAGAGATTCTTGCCATCACACAATCAAAATGGGAAATCATTTCTCACCTTGTAAAAGTCAAAGGCATCCTCTGCATTTTCATTATTCTGTTGCAATCCAAATATTATTCTTCCATTCTCTAACTCTTTCTCATCACTATGTGATCAAACTATTGCCTGGAAAGGAAAGGTTAGATTTATCAATCAAAGTTTGCTACCAGCACTCAAAATAATTGAACCCTCAGGAGAAACAAGCCCTGTGTATTTTTTTTGTTGTTGTTTCAATATCTCCATAAAAAGCCATTTCAATATGTTTGGTTCTGTGGCAGGAGGTTTTATGAAGTGTTTATCCTTTTCACAGTTCCAGAAAACAAAGCTAATATATATGTGTGTGTATATGTGTGTATGTATATATATTTGCTGATTTAGTGCCAATAAAACTTATTCACAGAATCACAAACCTCACAGTATATGAAAGAAGATTTTTAAGCATGGTCAAATTAAACTTTGGTTGTGTGTTTTAATGGGAGTCTGCCCGGAATCTAATTCTGATACCCAAAAAAGAACAGAAAGTAGCTCTGGCAACAAAGTGGGTGTCTGTGGTTTTTCGTCGTGTAGTCTTGTGCTAGAGCATGTGCAGTGGGTTTCCACAGTTGCTGGAGCAATGACTGTGGCTTACCAAACATGCTGCACAACCACAACTCCTAATGTAGATGTTTTAAAATTAACTTACCCTAAAAATTAATTGTAATAAGTAAAAAAAACACAAGAAGGTGTATAGTTAGATTCTTCATAGCTATGTGAATGAGAATACTGGTTATTGGACTGTACATCTCCCTGAGATTTGTAGGTCATGGTAGACATCTTTAGTGAGTTTACTTAGTACTAGAAAAACCACAGGTACCTGTAAGTAATGCAGAGTTTTATACACAAAAATTTCTGGATCAAGATCTGAAACCTGAGAATAATTCTGAAACCTGTTAATAAATTAACAACCTAAGAGTACACTGTCAAAACAGTATTAAATATTATAGATTACTGAGAGTAGAAGAGACTGTATACTACACTGGGTACACTGGTGTCCCCAGTATAGGAAAGACATGGACCTAGAGAGTGGGTCCAGAGGAGGGTTATGAAAATGATTAGAGGGCTGGAATACCTCTCCTATGAGGAAAGGCTGAGAGAATTCGTCTTGTTCAGCCTGGAGAAGAGCAGGCTCCAGGCTGACCTTATTGTGGCCTTTCAATATTGGATCCTATAAGAAAGATGGAGACAGGTTTTTTACCAGGACCTGTCAAGACAGGACAAGGAGAAATGGTTTTAAACTGAAAGAAGATAGATTAGGCTTGACTATAAAGAAGAAATTTTTTACAATGAGGGTGGTAAGACACTGGAACATGTTGCCCAGAGAAGTTGTGGGTGCCTCATCATTGGAAGTGTTCAAAGCTAGGTCGGATGGGGCTTTGAGCAACCTGATCTAGTGGAAGGTGTCCCTACCCGTGGCAGGGGAGTCGGACTAGATGATCTTTGAAGGTCCTTTCCAACCCAAACCATTCTATGATTCTGTGATTCTGTGATGAAAAATCAAGAATACAGTTCATGTGCCCCAAATAGATCTTAGCCAGAAAGATTCCTGATGGAGTTCTTGTGTTGACTTCAGACGATTTGAATATGAACTATATGCAACCCTGAAAAAAATTGTACATACCTGCTTTAGCAGCCTGCTGTGAGCAGAAGGAAAGCTTGCTTGTCAGAATATCTTTGTGAAGAGCCCACTTTTGTGTAAACATATTCAGCAGATAACAGGCACAATCTACTTGCTTGAAAACTTCAGGATGCACTCCCTGGGGGATAACAACTCCTAGCCTTGAATTTTGAGTTCATCAGTTCCCCTTGAGAAAAATGTTGTCAAGGGACAAAACGAAACTAGACTTAGGACCCTTGTAAGAAATTATACTTTTTGATCCCCAAAATTCCCCATGTGAGATTGAAATTGAAGATCAATAGACTACCACTCAAACTACACAGTAAATTTCCCTTTAATTGAAACACTCAGTCGCAGCTCTCACTGTGGACACAGCTCTTATTCAGCTTGTGAGACACTTACTCTTAAAAGTAATGAGCTTATGACTTGAATGTTTTAATTAGAAATTTGTCTGGCAGTCTCTTTTACATATAAGGACCATTCATTCACTTCCTGTATGTTTTCCAATTGTAATCATTTCTCATGATGACATATGTCAGTTTTTTCCCCACTCAGTGTCATACTCCTTTTGGTAGTCACAGGGAAGCTTAAATTTGATAAGCCGTTTAGCTTCAGTCAGCTGCACCTGCACTGTAAAACCTGACTTGGCTCTGCAACAAGGTAGTAGCATCCATACTGAACTTTGGCAGAAGCAAACACCACTATCTCATGTACTGTAGTGGCCAGGTACGCATTTGCCAATGGGTTTTAAATCTTTACTTCAGTTCATCATGTGCATTTGAAATTTCTGAAGGGATCATAGAATCATAGAATCATAGAATGGTTTAGGTTGGAAGGGACCTTGAAGATCATCGAGTTCCAACCCCCCTGCCATAGGCAGGGACACCTCCCACTAGACCAGGTTGCTCAAAGGCCCATCCAGCCTGGCCTTGAACACCTCCAGGGACGGAGCTTCAACAACCTCTCTGGGCAACCTGTTCCAGTGCCTTACCACCCTTCAAGTGAAAAACTTCTTCCTAATGTTTAATCTAAACCCTCCCTCTTCCAGCTTAAAGCCATTCCCCCTCGTCCTATCACTACAGGCCCTAATAAAAAGTCCTTCCCCAGCTCTCCTGTAGGCCCCCTTTATGTACTGGAAGGCCGCAATAAGATCTCCCCGGAGCCTTCTCTTCTCCAGGCTGAACAGCCCCAACTCTTTCAGCCTCTCCTCATAGGAGAGGTGCTCCATCCCTCGGATCATCCTCGTGGCTCTAATATGTATCTAAAATATGTGAATTTAAGCAGTGGCACTTTACGGGAAAAGGAACATTGCCAGAAAAGGGTGTAGAGTTGCAGAAATTATTTTGCTTCAAACATTTTTAAGCGTTTTTAATGAAAAAGTATTATTTTTTTCAACTCTTACAATTCATTTCACTAAAAAAAACCCTGGAAAATGGTTCTGCATTTCAAACAGCAAAATATTTTACCAAAAAATATTGTGGTTTTTTTTTTTTAATAAAAAAATAGGTCACATCTTTCTTTCAAAGTTAATTTAAAATCAAGAAAAAAATCATATTTAACAAATTATCAAAACCAGAATTCTGGGAATAGGAATTAAGGAAGGTGTTGGGAATGACCTTTGTTTTTACAGCATCTTGTCTGTGCAACACCTTTGAGGTGTTTCAAGTGCCCTTTTTCCATCAGTGACATTTTATCTGTAGAGAAGAAAAGCAGGGTGGCCAAGCTACTCCCGTCAAAAAAGTGCCTAAAAGAGTATCTGAAGAAAAAAAAAAATCTCACATAATCCTGATTTGTTCTATTTCTGATAACATGTTACTTAGCTTCTGCTTATTAAAAGAAGTTTCAATGAATGGGTAGAACTTTGCCAAAGTATATTGAATGAAAAGTCCTCTTTCAAAGAGAGTTATTTAAATCTCAGTTATAAATTTCATGAAAATATAAAACTAAGCTGATTCCTTTAACAGGGATGCCACAATTCCCTTAAGAAGTAAAATAATTTTTATAAGTATTTTTTACAGATATAAATAAAACCGAAATATACATCTAGATCCATTGTCAAAACATTAATCTCCCTAATTAAAAAATTGTTCTTGGTTTCCATTAAATCCATTATTGTTGAATGTAAAGGTCAAATTCAGCTCAGCTACTAAAAGTTTGCAGTTTATTATAGACTTTGCTGCAGAATTTACACTGGACACATTAAATCTTGTAAAGAGGTTTTTTAAAGGGCTGAAATGTGTTTTTGTGGCATTATTGTTTCAAATAAAAAACACAGTGACTTTTTTATGACAGGATTTGTCGCCATAAACTTTCATAATCTTTTTCTGCTGGGTACCATGCCAGTAGCCAGCAGTTTACGTGAGCTGGGGATTACGCATTCATACAGAGTTGAGATTCTTACTTGTAGCCATTCATTCCATAAGTTCGATCAGTTAAAAAAAAAAAAAAAAAAAGTACTTGGAGGGTTTATTATATAAAATAATTTATGGAAAATACAGCTGAGATGTAGCTTTGTTTTTTATAACACTGGTTTTCTCTGCGTCTGCTGGTATCCTGGAAGGGCAATGCTCGTCTTTGACGCTCGATGAGGTGCAATACAGTCCGTGGAGTGAAGGAAACTAACAGCATGGTCAGGTCTAGCACTTCAGAAGTGGTGTTCAAATGCATGTCAGAGTCCAAGTGCATTTTGAGAACCTGCAGATTTTATAATGCTGTGCTGCTTACTGCGCAAAACAATCTCCCTTCACGTCTCCAAAAAACCTTTCCTGAATATTCAATAAACCTACACTATGTTTTATGATGGGAGTAGCCAGGGGCACAGGTGAAGGAAAAGGGAGGAAGTAAATATGAGTATTTTAACTCTTCCTCTCTGTGCTTACCACCAATGGTATCTCTTTTTCCCTTGGAAAGCCTTCACAATGAGTTTAATGGGAAAAAAAATAACAAAGCATTAAAAAAAATGCATATTTCAAGGTATATAGGCCCTCTTCCACCTTCATGCTTTTCCTTTTTTTGTGCAAATCCAGCTGGACTTGGGAGTTTCTAGTTGAATAAAGGGGTAAAAAGATTACAAAAAAAATTACAACTTGCCTCCTCGCTTAAAAAGTCAGAATAAACACATCCCTGGTGAGATTTCAACACTTATTTCTAGGAAGTATTAATTCCTGACTTCATACATGGTAGCCACAGGAGGATTTTGTCTGATTTGACAAGTGAGAACCAGAGCTGTCTTACCACACTTGCTGATGTCTGGGGCATGGACTAACAGGGGTTGAGAGTTTGAAACACAACTGTCCCTTTTTTTGTTTGAACAGAGGTTTAAAAATCACAGAACCACAGAATGGTCAGGGTTGGAAGGGACATCTGGAGATCATCTAGTCCAACCTCCCTGACACAGCAGGGACACCTACAACAGGTTGCACAGGATGGTGTCCCACTGGGTTTTGAATGTCTTCAGAGTGGGAGACTCCACAACCTCTCTGGGCAGCCTGTGCCAGTGCTCTGCCACCCTCAAAGTAAGGAAGTTCCTCCTCATGTTTAGATGGAACTTCCTATGTTCAAGGTTGTGTCTGTTACCTCTAGTCCTATCACTGAGCACTACTAAAAAAAGACTGTTCCCATCTACCTGGCACCCTCCCTTCAAGTATTTATAAGTACTGATAAGATCCCCCCCTGAGTCTTCTTTTCTCTAGACTAAAAAGACCCAAGTCCCTCAGCTTTTCCTCATAAGGAAGATGCTCCAGTCCCCTCATCATCTTTGTAGCCCTTTGCTGGACCCTCTCCAGCAGTTCCCTGTCCTTCTTGAACCGGGGAGCCCAGAATTGGACACAGTACTTCAGATATGGCCCCACCAGGGCAGAGTAGAACGGGGGGATAACTACCCTCTAATGGATGGTTTCAACGTTAAGAAATAAAAATAAAAATACCCAAACACTTGAGAAAGCTATTTTTATTAACTTGCCTAGATTTTAAAAGCATCTTAGTGAATAGCCAAGTTAAACTGTCAAGATAACTCCCTCATTTGCTGAGGAAGACCGCAGGTGATGGTCTAATTTGACATAATCAGATAAACAATGTAGGAAATCTTTTGGTTTTCTTAGCATTCTCATTGCTAAAGGAGCCACAGGCTACAAATGATGAAGTAGACCTACAAGTACTGATAGTAACACCCTGATATGTTAAATAATATTAATACATAACTAGCTCTGTCACACTTTCCAAGCTATTAAATATTTCACAAACATTAGTGAAAGATGTTAAGTTTACTGAGCAAAAGCACCATCCATTGTTTTCCATAAATTACTAAACAAAATTCTATTCATCTCCAGGCTTAAAGGAAAAAGGACGAGCAGTGATTGGTGTGATTTTATGTACCATAAACCGTGAGCTTAATTATTCTATAATCCTTTTCATTTTACACCATTAAAACTATGCCACAGTTTCCCCATTGCTCTCCATGACATGTTTCCTTCTGCCAGTTTCTATTTTCTATGCTATCTTCTATCAGAAATGGTTGCTTACCAAGTCGGTATTGTTCTGTTTTAGAAATGCCTGATTCTTCTGCATTTAAGAAATTCCCTATCACCATAGTGGGAAAAGATAAAAATCAAAAGACCCTCGTATTTACCCCAAAAAAAGGAAGGTTGCAAGCAGTGCATTGAAAGGACAGCTGCTGCAGATATTCAATGGGCAATACATAGCACAACAGAGGAGGTTTCAGCCCTAGGAAATGAATGCAAATATGTAATAGTACCTCACAGTGAGGGTAAAGGCACATTTGGAGCTATTAGAAAAAGAAATATTATTGGAGTTGTTTGCTAAATTTCACTAATTCTACCACTGAGATTTCAAAGACAATAATCTGCCCTGTTACACAGCATTGAGCAGTGATAAGTGTGCAGGAAATAAGTTTCTTGACAAAGGTAGTGGTGGTCAAAGATAGTAGACATATTTCAAATCTTGCATCCCTGTTGGAATAGCGTTTACAGAAGTGTCAACATTAACTGCAGTTCACTCTTGTTCTATAGCAGTTTTGCATGTTGGAGTGAAATAAAATAGTCTACTGGTACTTCTTTTGAACTGCTAGGTGCCTATATAGCTCAGATTGCTATGGTCAGTTCCATCCTGTAAATAACAGTCCTTCACCTCCAGCAAATAGTCTGGCTAGAGCTCCTCCCCAGCTTATCCCCTTGTCAGACTTGCCCTGTACTGAGCCTATTTATCCATGATGGCACTCTAGCATTTTTTCTCCTTTCATGTTTCATAAAATAACTATATACTCATTGTTACAGGACAGAAACAGATCTACTCTATCCCTAGGCTGCACACCTGGTTGGTGGTTGGTAACATCTGCTCAAGATCTTTCACTAAAGTACATTTAAATATTTAATATTGAAAAAAACCTCTTAGCAGGCAAACTTGATCCTTTTTGCATATTGCTGCTCTATCCATCAGAGGTCAGAGTATTTTCCTCAATACTAGTAGCCTGCAGTATTATTCTGCTCTATGCACATCCTCTTCTTCAGCTTCTCTTTTCTGGATAAACTCTAAAAGTAGAAAAGCAGAGTCAGGTATCTGATAAAGATTTAACATAAAATTTGACAGTGGAGAACACATAAATCATTAAATCCAATCAGCTAAAAGGAACATTTTACATGTGTTCCCCCTCTTTATTTTAGTGGACCACAGAACACCTTTGAATTAGGGTCCCTGTGTGTATTCAGCCTAAATATTGAATCAGTCTATCCTGATAACATTTATCTTCCTAAACTTTTCTGTATTTCTCAAAAAACTTAGATAATTTTGAAAACGTCTGTTGACTTACTGTAAATTTAATACTAGTTTGAAGCTTCTACCTGGAGTTGTACAGTCTTTCTGAACTAAAGCTCTGCCACTTGCAAGTGTGAATTAGTAATCTGCTATTCCATTTGTAACGATGACAAAATGAAAAATTGTCATGTATTCCAAATCTGAACATCAGCAGTGCTCATTAAAAAGTATCAGGTCTTTACAGAAAAAGTTAACAAACAACTTAGTAGCTCACAAAAAGTGGAAAAAACAAACTGTGAGTGCTTTATACTTATCTGATGCTTTATAGTCTTTCTGTGCATTTTTGAGGACAGATACATTTTTCTGGTTACGGTATGTTGTCAAGACATTAAGGGTCATCTGTTCTTCAGATTTAGCCACACTACCATTTTCATTTGTTATAGAATCATAGAATCGCTGAGGTTGGAAGGGACCTTTAAGATCATCAAGTCCAACCATTAACCTACCCTGACAAAACCCACTTCTAAACCATGTCCCTAAGTACCATATCTACCCCTCTTTTAAACACCTCCAAAGATGGTGAATCCACCACCTCCCTGGGCAGCCTATTCCAATGCTTAATAACCCTTTCAGTGAAAAAATGTTTCCTAATATCCAGTCTAAACCTTCCCTGACATAACTTAAACCCATTTCCTCTTGTCCTATCACTTGTCACCCGGGAGAAGAGGTCAGCCCCCACCTCTCTACAACCTCCTTTCAGGTAGTTGTAGAGGGTGATAAGGTCTCCCCTGAGCCTCCTCTTCTCCAGGCTGAACAACCCCAGTTCCCTCAGTCATTCCTCATAAGATTTGTCCTCCAGACCCCTCACCAGCTTTGCAGCCCTTCTCTGGATACGCTCCAACACCTCAATGTCCTTCTTGTAGTGCGGGGCCCAAAACTGAACGCAGTAGTCGAGGTGGGGCCTCACCAGTGCCGAGTACAGGGGGATGATCACTTCCCTAGTCCGGCTCACCACATTATGCCTGATACAGGCCAGGATGCTGTCAGCCTTCTTGTGGATGGGTGTCACATTTGTTGATTTGTTGACTGTGGAAATTTTTAAACAATACACAAAACCACTGGATTAAGCAACTTTGAGGCACCAGGGCCTTGCAGACAATATGGCCTATGGAAAACTTCAGGTAAATCTGCCAAACTAGAATGGAGCATTTAGACTCATTCTAGATATTTTTGAATGTCTGTACAAGATGTAATCACAGCAGAGAACTTTCCCACTTTGCTTATCTGCAACAATATTTTGATGAAAGCAATTCCCTATGTAATATATAGGACCAGACCCTGTCATCCCTGTCCATTTATCTCTATGCCGATGGAAATTTCTACCTTTTAATTCCTCTCTCCCCAAACCATATCTTAATAACAATAAAGAATATTTAGGGCCCCTGAGGTCCTCACCTATATTCATTATATTTCAGATAATATAGATTCAAAATACAGTGTATGCTGTACCAAGTTTGAATAAACTGAATTATTACTGTAAATGTTTAGCACCTCAGACCAAGGTGTAATCAAAGCATGAACATCTTTAATCTTATCATTTCGTTACATTCCTAAGAAAGAAAAAATGGAAAGGAAAGGAAGGATTAATTAGATTAGCATTTCTGATTTCTGAGATTGCATGTTCCATTTCCATTTAGTAAATTTGATTGTTTAGATATTGCTCAGGTGTAATTTCAGAACATTTCTATTGTAAAGTTACTAACAATAAAATAATTCCTAGAGTCTAAAATGTAAAAAGAATAATCAGTGTAGCATTGATATTGACAATATTGTCTTTTAAGTTTTCCTTAGGATATTCTTGAACCTTCATTCTGAGAAGGGAACAGCTTTGTAGATATGAATTCTATTACTGCTGTACTGTTTCTAATACATTTTCAGCAGCAAAATGTCTTTGTACCACTAAACAACACCTACTTGTGAGTGAAAAGGGAACAAAAGCTCATAAAACTGCAATAAAATATTTATTTCTCTTCAGCAATAGGATTAATTTTATCACTCTAGATTTATGACCCTGGAAATTCTTTGCGGGGTATTTAATATATCAAAATAGCAGAACAAGGAGTCTGAGTTAGGAAATGCTGTGTGAAACTTGTGATTTACTGAAGAGAACAGATTTAGGTTTTTTTCATAGGACTTAATAAAACAGCAGCAAAATTGAATTAGCTTGGCATAAAATTTAATTGCCTGACAAAAATTTGATAGTGCTATTGTGTTACAGTTTATGTATAACATACATCAGAGTTGGTCTTTTTTCTGGTCTTATTAGAAAGGGGGTACTGCTTTGTAAAAAGGGCAACTTCCATTTGATTATGGACTTTATAAAGGGGGAAACACATATGTAATTACATTTGCATTTAATTTCTCTCAGCTGCTCTTCAGAGCTGATGTTTGGGGAAAATCACATGTATATGATCATACAGATAGACTTAAACAAATTTTCATTTGTTCCTTTTGGAAGGAATTTCCATTTGTTCTGGAATTTCAGAAGTCATCTTCACTTTAAATCAAAACAACCAAAAGGATTTTCTTGTTGAAACAAATCAGAAAAAAATTAGGTTTATATCAGATGAGTATTTATTTCAATTTATGTTATAGCGTAGGTTCATAGTAAAGTATACACATAAAACACCATACTCCAATACATTATGTGATATCTCTTTATGTACACCGATACTGTAGAAAAATATAGGAATGAAAATATCTTTATTTGATCTTACATCATTTCTCTAAAATTAACAATTTCAAGATGAGGAGAACTTTTTGTTTAATGTAACTCTATGGAAAGCATCAGAAGTATTGATTATAAGATTTTTTCCTCAAAATTGCTCAAATATGGAGTTTCTTTCTAGTACTAAAATAACCCAGAAGAAGAAAAATATAAAAAGAAACAAATAAGCCCGCAATTTTCAATCTTTCTTTTCTGCATTTAGAACTGTCACTATAGAAATTACTTTTTGGTTTTGGTTAAAGCATGAACTTTCCATAACAAGAGAACACAAGTAATGCTGTGAATATACTTTGGAAAAAATCACTAGAGTCTTTACTGTGCAGGAGATTTTGAGGTGCTGCTACCCATGACTAATTCTATGTTCAGAGATTATATTGGCCCTAGAAAGTTATACCATGTGATATGCAGAGAGTGAAATTCTGGTCCAGATGAAGTCATTGTAAAACTGCCTTTACATACTAAAACTGTCTCGATCAGTCACACTGTCTCAAAAAGATATAGGTACTTACACAGTTATTCTATTATAAAATACACTGAGACCTGTACTGGAGTTTCAGGATGTCAAACTTTCTTCCAAAAAAGCAGGCCCATAGAACAATTTCTAGTACAGTCATTTCTATCACTCTAATAGGCTGGCCCTATGCTAGTTATTCAGAGAACGGAGATACAGTTGCAAAATTGGAGGAGAACTGCTGTATAATTGAGTAAAACTAAATTTTAAGACCACTGTAGAAGTTTAAAAGTGAAGCACTGAAAGTTAGAAATGGCAAATCACGTGTAAGGACTAAACCATATTTTTTTAGTACAGTGACTCTGTACCTCCTAAATATGGTATTTACTATTACACATGGTAAACTGATTTAGAGCCTTTAAGGTCTCATCATAAGAAAATGCAGATAATGTTTTAGTCAGTTCTTCCTTTTGACGTTTCTGGGCAATGATACTGCTTTATATTTTTTAACATGATTTAAAGCATTTGCAGGTCAAGGGTTGCTGAAATGATAGATTCTTTATGACATATTTATTTGTATAATGCATATAATTGGTACATTAAAATGAAAGAATTAGAAACATACAGCCACAGGGTGCTAGATTAGATGGAGCCTTAAAAGCTTTGCTGTTCCCTCATATAATTATTGAGAAAGCATGCTTAATTAGCATAAAATGCATTAGTAACAATTAAACAAAGTTGAGGTCAACAAATTAACCTTTTTTAATTTCAATTTGACTTTTTAATTTTAGAGAACCATCAGCCCAGCAAAAATGACATTTGATTTAAATAGCATAGTCTGATATTGTTGGAATAAAACCACACTCTATCCCTTCTATGTCAAGCATAATATTAGGTTAGCGTAAAAGGGTCTAAGTTCATCAGGACTGGAACTCTGATTATTAAACTGGTGGAAAAAAAAACCACCTTGGTCTTAATTTCTAAAGAAATTTAAAGCTACTAAATTCTGAGATTCTGTGCTAAAAAAACTATTACTCAAACAATATTAAGTGACTCGCTGTGTTGAAATTTTTGTTGAGTGAAATGAAAAATAGATATTTAAGGACTTCTAAGATCATGCCATGTATATCAACAGCAAGATTAAGAGCCCATGAAATATTCTTGGACCGCAAGCTCCTTTGTAGTGTATTTCCCATGTTGTCAAGAAATTTCTTGAAGGCTAGCAAGTAAAGATTACCATACTCCTAAAATTCTGAACTCGTGTCCTGAAACATAGGGTCATTCAATAATATGTAGATGAAAGCCCATGGTTTGACTACAACAGATATTAAGTGTAATTTACAATATTTTACAATTTACCTCTTCAAAAATCTTCTTTAGCGATGTTCTCATGTGGATGACTGGAAATATGATAGACAGGAGAGAAAGCAATTGATTCTACAAAAATAATTCTCCTCACCAAATGGGAGATGCTGAGATAGGATTACCGATAAAGGTGTGTCTAGCAAGGAAAACAGTCAACAGGAGAAACAAGTCTTTAGCAGACATACAGACAAATCTTACAAAGAGATTAGGTGGCTCTTTTTTCAATAGATGTTCTCCAGCAGGTGCTTCAAAGCAGAGGTCGTCACAGAAAATATTAGGCACAGACTCTTCAGCCACAGGTTTGGAATTCCTGGTCCTCAACCAGCAGAACAAAAATATATATGCATGATAAACCTGATGGGGTTGCTGAGGCATGGAGACCTGCTGACAGTGGCACTATTAGTCGAGAGTTCTGCCAAAATGTGCTTTTACAAAAACATCTTTTCCACAAAATTGACATAATCCTTAAAAGTTTTCACAGGTATATTTGACCTAGGATCAAGTGAGTCCACATCAGTGTATCACAGTTTTTTTCAAATTAAATGCTATTATTTTCTTCTATGTCATTTGGGCAGTCACAACCTGGCTGAAGCATAAAGCTTTACCACTACAGTGGTATTTTAAGAACTATAGTGCATACCTTCTTCTCTATAACCTAAACTCATTGCTCATTTTATGTCACTTAGACAAGACACTTAGACTGAAACATGACATTCCCTCTGGCTGAACCATTGTACTTCCACTTCCATTAGATATTGTAGCTACTCAGACACAGATGGAATCATTCAACATTTTAAAATCAAATTATCATTCTGTAGATACTTTCTAATATTTTCATACCTGTCTTGATTCAAAAATATCTACCTGCACATGCACTTGAATTTCTCATTGAATGGATAATCCAACAGCAAAAAGAAATATAAGTTAGAATAGTTTAGGCTAGTATTAAAAATAATAGGTTAATGTTTAGTAATTGGATGTGCAGTGGAAGACATCAGGAGTGTTTAGCAATAGCATTTCACTGTGATGGAAAATTCACCTTAATTATCTCAAACTTCTCAAAACATTGGAAAAGTTAAGAATAAACATTGGCAGAATGATAGATTAGATAATTAAAAGGTCTTTTTTGTCACTAATTTCTCAATAGCAGACGATGAGTATAAAATCTGTCTGTTGATAACTTATTACCTTGCCTATTTCAATCATTTATATGACAGTTCTTATCTCCTTAGATAATAGCTATCCTGTGTTTTTTTACAAAATCATTTCCAGCAGAAAGGTGACCAGAGGTATCAACACGAATAAGAAATTCATTTTAAGAAATGAAGGATGTTTCATTAAGCATAGACAACTAAAACATTGATGTGGAATTACCACTGAAGAATTAAGATTTCTGAAGTAAAAAAAATCAATTTTTTAAGTGAAATCTCAATTATGACTCTCACTTTAGCTTAAAATTATCTTTGTTTGCCAAACATTGGCTCTAATTTATTCCAATATATACAGCACGAACTGCCATCATTATCCTGCTTTAAGTCTGATAAGAACTGCAAAATAAGCCTTGGTGGAGACAATTGGCTCAGCAGTTTGCTAGTCACAAATATTGCAACATTAAAGCAATCTTTGTATTTTAAATAACAGAGCAAAAGATTTTGAAAAAGCAGAATTTAATTTTTCATTCTTATTGAAAATAGCTCTGGCCATTCCCTGGACTATCTGGTCATATGACCTGGCATGGTTCATCCTGTAAAAAATACTTTGATTTGCAAAGTGTCTGAACATCCTAACACTCCCTGTGTTTATTATTATTTAACAGCACTGCAGTACCATAATCTCCAAGATTTTCTTTATCAAACTAGGTTGCAACATCAGTTCTGCATTGTCTTTGACTTGTCATTTGGTCTTGCAAATAGTTTGTGTAAGTACTACTCCATAAATGTGAAGCTTTTTTGGAACACATTTTTTCAATCACAGAATCAGGTTCACAACATGGAGGGATGACAAGTAATTTATTGATTAATGAATAAAAAAAGTTTTCAGTTAACATAACATTTTAAGCCATTTATGTAGTGTTCTGAAGCAACAACATGCAGTAAAAGGAGTTGTACCAAAATGGACAGAGAAAGAGATCATGTTTCTTTTTGAATTTGCCTCTTGAAAGGTAATGTAGGACGGTCTGACCAGTCAAGTTGAGTCCACTGGATAGTCAAAGGACTACTGACTGTGTTTTCTGATGAAAGGTAGGCCTCAGTAGCCTGCTGGCCTCTAGCACACCCACCTAGTTCCCAAGGGAACTATCCCCCTGCTAAACCAGACTGAAGGTAGGAGCAGCTAGGTTGCATGACTAACAACTCTGTTTCTGTAAATATAGTTTATTGTAATTGGGACAGATCATAAAATTAATCATATTAACAAAAAGAAGATTTATAATCACGCAAATTCTTTCACTGAGAAAATGATGCAATCAGTAATAATAATTTGAGGACATTTTCTGCCTAGTGAACACTAAGTGCATGTTCACAGCAGCCACAATGAGAAAACCAATTGGAAGAATTCCAAATAGCCTCTTATGGTCTGTCATGTCACTAATCCACAAATTAAATCACTGCTGAAGTGGAATATTATATGATTTTTCAGGACAACTTCAAAGACAGTTACAGCCAATTGTGTCTATGATTTGCACATCAAAGTAGTAATAATAAAAATACTTAGTTGTACATAGCACTTTGATCCTTAGATCATGATGCACTTGTCAAAGGTGGATAAGTATTATTATTCCCATTTTACTGATGAGGATACTGATTTCCTCAGGGTGCTCAGCAAAACAAAGTAAAACTGAGAATTATACCTCTGTTTCCACCACATCTCCCCATTGACAGTACTATGCAGCAAGATGTATCCGTTCTGTAGAAGCAACATTTCAATTTGAAAAACGAGGGACCTGATCCAGAGCACTCTGCAATCAGTCCAAGTCTTCATGTAGCGTTCTTAGGCCAAAAAGCTAACATACCACAGATACGGATGCCCTATGACTTTGCTGTGCTTTTTCTCTTCCTTGCTCCCCTATTCCATTTCATCACCCCCTCCCTCATTGTTGTCTTAGACTGCTGTATTGTTATGATTGCAATAACTCATATTGAGCAAGAGGAATGTGATAACTTATCAGTTACCAGACTGCAGCAATTTTCCCTGCCAATAGTTTGAATAGGTAGAGAAAAAATGCTATGATAAATTTTGCTGAGCAGCTGGATAGGGAAGAGGCAGCAAGGTGACTGGTAGTAGTGCATGGAGCTATCAACAGATGTGAGGAAAAAATGGGAAAAGGTGCTGCACATGGATGAATGAGAGCTGGGCATGGATGCATGGAGCTTCTGGTTCAGAGCCTTGGCAGAAAATACAGTCTTAGAGAGTAAAGAGGAGTGAATAGAGTGCAACAAGCCTTCAGGCAATAAAAAAAAATTTAGACCCACACAAAAGATTCAAAAGGAGAGAAGTAACAAATGGATGGAGAAGGAAAAAGAGTAAAATATAGCACAATGAAAGGAATAGAAGAAAGAAAAGGCATGAGGAAGAACAAGGGAAAGATATATATACACATAAGTATATAAATACTACTGAGTACTGAGGGTTTTTTATATTTAATTTCTGATTTTAATCTGAAAATTATAAACATTTGTTTACATCTAGTACTTGAAAAACAAGTTTTCTGCATCTGAATACAGACCTCATGCATAATCCAGAAAAAAACACTCTTTCGATCATGAGTAATTTGTAAACTGTTTACAAGGATTCAACACCACCATATTTTATCTTGAGGTCCATATAATACTCCTGGTTTGAGATCAACAATCTTTACCAAATTGGTCTGAGAAGGAGAATTTTTTATAAAACCTATGGGATTTATATCACATGTTTTTCAGTCCTTCTTATGCTCTTTGTCAAAGAGGTCCTTCTGAACATTCTCATCACCAGAATTTATTCCTGGATTTCCTGTAGGATGTACCTGGACATTATTTATTGAACACAGTCACACCAGTAGTAAATTAATAAACATACTTTTATAACAGCCTTAAAATTATCTTCTATTTATAGTTTTAGGTCAGAGATACAGGATCGCGAAGAAAAATTACTGTGAAAGAAGTATGGTTGCAAATTCTATATTAAAGAGTGAAATGGGAATTTTTAAAAAGGAAGAATAATACTTTTATTTTGCATGTTGCTTGGAACATCGATATTTCAGTGTAAGATATTTACAAGCTTTCCAACAAACCATAAGAAAACTGTTACTACAACTACTTGAGGAAATTTTCCTTAGACTAGACAACAGGATACTACTTAGTCATACATGTGATGTCACTCTCTTACACCTTGCTCTCTTGGGGAAAATAGTAACATGCAGCCATACATAAAGCTAGAGTTTGCTTTCTTTAGCTGATGCAACAGTAGAGAAAGCCAAGGTATAACCATGAAACCTGACTAATTTATTTGGTAATAAATGTATTTGATAATAATATGTATGTTTCTAGAAACGTGTGTTACTGTCACACTCTATTTCCATGCAGGGTTCAAATGGGACTTAAGAATTTAAATGTCAAAATATCATACCATTGTACACTTTTTCCACACAGAATTTGAGGCCCAATGAAGGCAGAAAATGATGGAAAACTTTTAGGAACATCAAATAATATGAACTATTCTGCAAAATTTCCTAAACAGAATGATACAATATTTGCATTTTTTGTACATTATACAATACTAAGCAGTATCATATTCAACATAGTTTTTGTTTCTTTGAGAAATACAGTTCACAATTTTGTAGTTGCCATTACAGATAAGAAAAGAGTAGGTTTAGACTAAACAGGGACATCAGAACAACATTTTTATTTCTCTTTCATCCCAACAGTATATATAGAATAGAATAGAATAGAATAGAATAGAATAGAATAGAATAGAATAGAATAGGACATATAGTCCAACTGCCTGACCACTTCAGGGCTGACCAAAAGTTAAATGCAGCACCTGGCTCGCTCTTGCAGGTTTTCTCCTGTCTTTCTCCTCTAGTCAGAAAGCACAAGGGTGGTCCCCTCAGCTCAGTACCCATCAGGCCTCATCTAGGCACTATGTCCTGTTTGGGATCATGTACAGGAGAGAGAGGTCAACAAACCAGAGAGGCTCGGGGGAGGCAAGGGGGATGTCCTGGTTTAAGGTGAAATAGAACAAATTTTCTTTTCAGTAATTTTGCTTTTCAGTTAAGTCTCTTCTAACTCTCTGACATTAACATCATATTTTTCAGACATTGTCTGCTTCTGGCAGTGACAACATCTGATGTTTATAGTTAATACCAAGAATGGTATGCATAGAGGCTCTTGTTTATATTTATTGCTATAATAACCAAGGTCAGCTAACTTTATTATGTACCACGTTGGAGGGTCAGTAATGGAAGAGTGGGCAGGGGTCACACCTGCAGGGAGGAGCAGACAGGACAGTTAACCCAAAACTGACCCACAGGGTATTCCATCTGTAGAGGTTTGGCCTCAGCCGGCAGCAAAGAACCACACGGCTGCTCACTCAACTCCCACAGCCGTGAGGAAAATCAGAAGAAAAAGGCAAAACTCTTGGGTTGAGATAAAGGCAGTTTAACAGAACAGCAAAGGAAAGAGAAAAACAATAACACTAGTAAAGGAATATACAAACGCGATTACGGTACCACCGCTCACTGACTGGACCCAGACTGCCCCAGTCTGCTCTGAGGCTGTGACTTCCTGCCCCGTCCCCAGCCAGCTCCCCCTATAGCCCGGGCACGGCTCACATGGCATGGGATACCTGTGTCCCCTGCTGCATCCTTGGGGAAATTAACCCCATCCCTGCTGGAACCAGGACACCATCCCATCTGCATCATGCTCAGTATAAAAGCTGGGGGATCAAAGGGGTTGGCCTCTTTCTTCAACGGCCGACGTCTGAGGAGGACTCTGTCCATCTGTCTTTGATCCTAATCCATGCGTTCCTGAATCCAGTTTGCATCCATCACTGAGTTCAGTCTGGGACTTTTCCAGTGCTTGCTGGTGATGTGATTGTCATTCTGAGAGCTCAATAGTGGTTTTGTATATATTGTATATATTTCATTATTTTCGTATTGATATTGTTATAGTTTCTTTTTGTTAATAATATTTAATTAAACTAGTTTAGTTTCTTTTCAACTTATGAGTCTCTCTCCCTTATACTCTTTCCCTTTTCTGGGAAAGGAGAAAGGTCAAAGAGAGCATCTCACATTTGTTTAGTGGCGAGCCCAGCCTAAACCACAACAGAGGGTCTATGGGGCTGGGGCTGGTTCGGCATGGAGCAGAGAAGGTGTCAGCGTACCCCACAGCATACCCTGGTGTCTATGGGGAAGGCATCAAGGGGATGGGGACAAGCTCTTCCCAGCAGTGCAAGGTGGGAGGGTGAGAGATAGTGGCATCTCCTGAAACTAGAGAGGTTCAGAGTAGAGAAAAGGAGGAAAAAAAAAATCACTGTGAGGATCATTAAGCACTGGAGTGGGTTCCCCAGAGAGGTTGTGGGATATCTGAGCCTGGAGTTTTTCAAGACCTGAGTGGCCACAACACAGAGCACAACTGTCACAAGCCCATGAAGGGATGCTGTCTGAATTCCCAGAAAAGAAAACATTGCCAGTGGCAAATGTAGCAAAGGTTTCCAAAGGTGCAACAGCTTCCAGAATCTGCAATGTCAGCAAACCACTTTCTGGTTTCATTTGGTTCAGCAGCTTCCACAAACATTTATTTAGAATAGAACAGAACAGTTCCAGTTCGAAGTGACCTACAAAGATCATCTAGTCCAACTGCCTGACCCCTTCAAGGGATGACCAAAACTTAAAGAATATTATAAAGACCATAGACGAAATGCCCTTTTTTAAGGCATTGACAGCATGGCGCACTGGACACATCTCGAGGAAACTTGTTCCAGTGTTTCACCACCATCTTCAAAAAGAAATTCTTCCTAATCACCAGATACCAGAGAGAAGACAACAGGACCTCCCTCTCCACTTCCCCTCCTCAGGAAGCTGTAGAGAGCAATGTGGTCACCCCTCAGGCTCCTTTTCTTGAAACTAGACAAACACAGAGTCCTTAGCTGCTCCTCACAGGAATGCCTTCCAGCCTTTCCACCAGCTTTGTTGCCCACCTCTGGATGCACTCAAGGACCTTCACATCCTTCTTAAATTGTGACACCCAGAACTGCACACAATATTCAAGGTGAGGGCACACCAGTGCTGAATACAATGGCGTAATCACCTCTTTTGACCAGCTGGTTATGTTATGTGTGATGCACCGCAGGATGCAGTTTGCTCTCTTGGCTGCCAAAGCACACTGCTGACTCACATTGAACCTACTGTCCAACACCACACCCAGATCCCTTTCATCCCTTTTTTCCAAGTCTAAACTTATTTTCTGGTTTCACTCGATACATATGCATAAAATTTTTGCTGTGGAATCTGCAACACATTCCATAAAGAAATGGAGGTTTTCATGACTTTATAAGGTAGGATATGAAACTGGATCTATAGCATCACACAGATCAGCTGTTGTGAGGAACTGCATACAGTAAGACCACAATAAACTCTCTAGTCTTTGGCCACAGCAAGGCCCTTAACTGATACTGCTCACAAAAGGAGTCTTTTTGAAGCTAATGACACTAGTGACAGGAGCAATATTTTCCTATCTGGGCAATATATCTGCTATATAGTTTAGTATTTGTTTTGTCCAGAAAACACTTCCTTTGACTCCTACTCCAATACATTGTATTGTAAGTCTCAGGAGCTAACCCAAAAATGCCGGAATCAAAACTTGAGAAATACAAGCAGTATAAATACAGCTCACCAGCTTTCCCCTTAAATACAAAATTCAACTACTAATAAACAGATATGTGTATCTGTTTTTATATATTTTTACATATATATTTTCCTCAAATAAGTTCATCCACTGCAGATATATTTTCTAACCCAGTAAAGAGACAGATGGAGAGAGAGCAGATCCCGTTAGGCAGACACAGTTTAGTGCACTGTTGCAGGTTCTTATATGGTATGATGAGGAGTGCAGTACACGGACTCACACGTGGAGAAATGGAAAATTTCTGAAGTAGCTGTCACATCCAAGTTCAAAACGTACCTCCTTGGTGCTCCTTGGTCAGGACCAAGAAAAGAGCACTACCACAGAAATCTGGTAGTGCCCAAGTAATGCATTCAGCTGGTTTCCAAATTGCATGAAAAGCTAGATTTCATCCTCTTTTTATCCATTTTACTACCTTCACTGCTTTCTGAGTTAAACATTAGGTCCTACTACTGTTACTCTTTCTAGACCACTTTTCCTCTAGTTACCCTCTGTAATAAGCTACACCCAAGTCTTTGTAACAACTATATGGCTTCGTTCTCTTGAAGTGTCAGGGCACTGCAGGCCCAGGGCCTCTCTGAAGCCCCCGGCCCCAGGGACAAGCACAACCTGGTGCCCTATGCTCCTTGCTAACACCTTCCTGTGAGACTCCTGCCTTCTCCCTGGTGCTGCAGTTGCATGGCATCAGGAACCATGCCAAATGCTTTCCCAAGGACCCCACGCCTTGCACTGCTATGCCTCTGTAACATAGTCTGCGATTTAATACTTTTTGGCTGATAGTATGTTATCAACATATGTCAATGACATTTACACACATGCACACGTGTAGGCACATATACAGGGTTCTCATTCTCCATGTTTATACAAAAACATTTTGAATGAAAGCCTCTGGAGAAGGACAAGAACAATTAGGCAAAACTTTGAAAGTCTTAGAGAGATGTGCTCTGAAGAGCATCCGAGTTTTATGTGGCAAAGCAGAGGACCACAGAGGTAGGGGGCAGAAGTTCTGAAACTTTCCAAGTTTGGAAAGTTAAAATTAACTGTGAAAATAAAATTGTCTCATTCCTGTTTGTTTCCTTGCTAGCAAAAAGTGTCACACTAAAACATTTTCATAATGTCACTATTTTTCCTCTACTTGTTTTAGTCACTGTTGCAGTGTCCTGAAAAGCTGTAACATTCTTAAAAAAAAAGATAACAAGAAAAAGAGTGAGTCAGAAAAATGAAAATGCAGTTTTGGTGTCTCTCTGGTTTTGACAGAAGCACCTTCCTCTCTCCCTCAGGCAAAACTGCCAGTAAATATATATATATATAAAAGCCCATCCTGCCATTCTAACTTATTTCCCCCAGGTCCACTGTCACAATTCCCCACGCTATGCCCCCGTTATGTTGTTATTACAAGGTGCTGCCCTGACCTGGCACATGGAATACGGTGGTATTAACAAGAGATCTTTTCCTGTTTGAGAATAGCACGCTGCCAGAGTGCAAGGCTGTAGTGTCTTCTTTAGAGAACTGGCTGTTGGTTAAATAAAATAATAAAAAAAAAAAGTGAGTTCCTTTTTTTTTTACAGTTACTTACTTTCACATTAGTAATTCACTAATGTCATTTGAGACTTGTAAAAGTTTTGGAAATTGGCTGTAAAACTCTTTGAAACAGAGCACACTGTGTTGTAGATGGGATGTTACATGGGAAATTCTTCAAGAACTTTAGTACAAATTTTATCTTACTTAAGATTTTCAGTAATGAGCTCACTGAAAAAAACCCACATTATTGCTAAAGAAATTCACTGATGACATTCAACTGGAGGGAAGTGCCAAGGATAGAGGCTGATCAGAACATTGTAAGGGAAGAGCTGAATGATCTTAAGAACTGGAGCAATAAATTGGCAGTGTCATAGGTGTGGAAAAGGCATCTGTATATTAATTGTTCATGATCCGCAGATTGTCAGCTATGCAGTACCAGTTTGATTTCACTACACGTAATCTTTGGGCATATCATGAACACAGACAGAGAAATACTAATGACATTGCACTATGCATGCTAATCCCCTATCCAGAATTTTGGGCAATTCATACTAATGAGATGATGAGAGAAATGAAGAGGATATGGAATAGAAAAGATATGTAAGAGGAGTCTAAATGTATCCATGGCTAGTGATGGGTATGAAAAACAGAGTCTTTTCTGACTGTAAGAGGAATGATATTGCAGAATAGTCTTTCTGTGGAAACACTTATTAATTCCAAGATGTTTGTGACAACTCCTAATAAACTGGTTGTATGTCAAATGAGATGACTGATACCAGTGATGCAGGTGTCTCCATCCCAAGCCCACTTCAGTAGAAATGGCAGCTCTGAGCATACGAGGCTCAGAGGTTCATTAGTGTAAAGATAGAAGTGCATAGATAATGGAAAGCAAACTCCAAACAAATGTACAGCTTTTTTTTCTTTTTTCTCAAAATCTACACATATTTTACAGGAGAATTTGTGGGTTTAGAGATAACTACTGCAAAGCATGTATGCCATCACTGAACTATTAGTCAGAATTATCTAGTCTCCGTCTTTTCTCATTCTGTTCCATTTTGTTATTCTCTTTCTTCTTGCCATTGCATGAAATCAGATTGGAAGCACCTTGGGACAGAAGCCATTTTTGGGTTTTTATGCACTATTCATCTTACCTGTACTTGAAGCACCCAGGACATTTTTGAACTCCATAAAATAATAAAATTGAGAAGGAAATATCATAAAAGCACTCTCCTGTGAAATCTCTAGCACTTCTATTACTGTTTATGTCCAGAAATGCCATGAGAAAAACCCCTGTCATTTTATCAATATTTCCTGTTATAGTCCTAGCTGAAGCCAGTAGTGGAAAATAATATATTCTAATATTTTCAAAAAACTGGACAAAAAAACAGCCTAAGCATATTCCTAGATTTGGGTAAATGTTCAGAGGCTTCTTATCCTTTCTTAGTAAATACACTTCACAAGCAGGGATTCTTTACAGGAGACTGAATTTCTGAGAATAAAGGGTCTTCATAGTCACAAAAAGCTTTAAAATAGAAAAATAGCTTGCAGTGGTTTCTTGCAATTTCCGTGCTGTACTTTAAAGCCCCTCATAGCCCTTTGCTATGAGCTTTAAGTAAGACATTCAGTTTACTATGGCCATTAAAACTGTGAGTTTTTTTAAAGCAGCTGCATTACAACGTAGAGCTCAACAGGTCACATGGTACCTTTTATACAAACACTACATCACTGACTGTTAAAGGGAATGAGTCTGTGCCTCAGACCATGCATGATTTTCCTAGGATACCAAAAAACATCCTGAATAGTAGGGGAGTTTTTCTTCTGCAGTTTTTAAAGTGTCTGGTAGAAAGATACTCCACTCCTCCCTTCTCTTTGATTTCTGAAGACCTGTAGAGGATGAGACTTATTTTTACTTCAGAAGTAATATGTAGCTGAATACTGCCAGCAGTGGATGCAGCTCCAAAGGGAACAGAGGTCTACCCAGCAGCTCCATAATGACAACCATGACACGGAATTCCAGAGTGCTCCTGTGTAACTCAGGTATGATATTTGTAATCATACCTTCAGAGCATATGCAATGGCCCCACGTATAAGGTGGATTTTTTTCGGTCATGTCCATTTCCCTTGTGCGCAAGTCATGTCATGGAGCATTTGTCTTTCTCAAGGCTTATCTGATCGCTGTCTGGAGTGCTGGTTTGGCATCCAAAGCCCTCAGTTTCTCCTAGATCCACCCGTCTGAGTCATGGGTTGAGGATCCAGAAAGCTCTGGCACTGTGGTGGGACTGCATGAATTGTTACTGTTTTTCTGGGTGATTGGAAGACAGCAAGTAAAGGAGGAGGAGAAAGGAACCCAGACAGCTAAAGCCACATAGGAGAAATGGCAGTGAACATGATGTTGACTTTAACATTTACCATATGTTGCATAATTAGGAGCACAAGCTGCAGTTTTACCTGTAGCTTTTTATGGTGTGTGCTCGTGCAGTACCTGTTACTGAGTGCCTTGATGAGTCAGTTTCACTTTTGTAAGTCTTAGCTAATCAAGTTTTAGATAGATACTTTCAGTTTCCCCTGAGTAGGACAGCATTTCTGTGTTTAGATGCACTCAGCAAAGAGAGCTGATAAAGTTTGTATTTAAAATTGCGTCTACAGAGACCTGTAACCTGCCTACAACAGACAGATTCAACAAAGAGTAAACTTTGTATGCATTCTCTCTTGCTGCATATGGCCAGAGATGAGTCAGGACTGTTGTCAGAAAGTAGGATTAATCTGTGGTTCATAACTGCTAACAATGCAGATCAACTGCTTGTTTTTAAAAAGATAAAAAGTGGAAGTGATACAGCAGGAGCTGTCAAACCCTGTTGTGCCACTACAAACAGTATAATGATTAAGGGTAAGAAAGTCTTCTCTTTGTGTGATCCTTCAGAGGCCTGTCCCTCGCAGGCTGTATGAATGATTCTAAAATCAGTCACAACTTAGAGTGAAGCCCTGTGACTCATATTGTAAGGGGGTGTGTGTGTGTGTGTACTCTTACCTAACTGTTGCAAACATAACAGCCCTTTAATTTTACTACTTTTTCTGCATTAGCAGAGAAATAATACAACTAAACTCATCATAGATAACTTTTATGACTTTCTGCTCTGTAAATAAAATAAATTGTATATTGGTGTTCGCAGCTGTATGTGTACACATCTAAGCACAAATATACAGAATCTCACCAAGCTATATACACACACTCTCACATGGCTGATTTTTCATTATGGGATACCCGATATTCCATTAAATTATTGAAGACCATCCTGTTATATTTATTACAGAGGTCGCTGGTATTACTGCCAATTGTCAAATTTCGGTTTCCTGTTGTTGATTTTCATGCATGAGAAACACATAGCCGCTGGACTGATGCCAGAGCTCCATCAATCTCTCTAGGCTGCTTCGACCTCAGGATATGTAAGAGTAGTGGATAAATTGGAAGATCAATGCCTTGTCCCTCCTGCTGTGCCAGCTGCTATTGAGAAATTAATATGAGGATCACTATAAATAAAAGATAAAAGATGATATGGCTTACAGTGTAAAATATTAAGGTTGGACACAATGTGTTCTATGAATCTAAAACCAAAAGCTAAGAAAATTAACCCTGTAAGAATATCCACTGCCTTTGCGGATATGTGGAAAAAAAGCAAGATAGCAAGCAGAAAAGTTGTCTTTAATAACTCTTTAAAAAAGCATGGAGATTTATCAGAACTGACCACAACATTAGATATTGCAGAAAACAGTCTTTAGCCATGGTCTGTTTTATCAGAAAGAGGTAGTGAAATTGTATGCTATTATGTGTTCAGTAGCATAATTCTGGGACAGTAGATGACTGATGCATTTAAAAACGATACATGGATTTTTTCAAGGGATGGATTTTAAAGCTATTTATGGACTTAACATGTGTTGGTTTCACAAGGCGCTGAGCATCTAGACGAAACCCCACAAAAAAATTAACTGGAATTTTGCTAGAGAAAGCAGTTCAGACCCCTTGCAGGGTGGGAAGTGAAAGAGGAGTACTTCAGTTCTAGGACAAGTTCCTGGGAAGTACAGGGGTGTTGCCCTTAGGCCTCAACTCCCCACAGGTGCTTTAATGACTAATTCCCACTGGATCAAGCTGAATATTTAAATATCCCAAAGAAGCTGGGCCCAGTTTCCCCACAATGTGGACTAAGAGTTCAGATTCAGATGAGGTTGCTGCTTCCAGGAGTTATTATCTAAGCTTCAGGTACGAGATTTACTTCCTCCTTACATAAAAATAACCTCTTCACAACAAAACTCACCACATGTGGAATACTTAACAGCTTGAAGTCTTGGCTATGTGATCTGTGGCTCAGGTACATCCTATCTAATTTAGGCACCTAACAGAGGTGACTAATATTGAACATTATTTCCCTTTAGCTGGATGACAGATATGACTTCCCTTTGTAATTACTAGAGATTAGCATAGGGAGATCCAAATCTTAAGAGGTTTGGATGTCTCTTTGGAGCTATCTTTCTCATGAGAGTAGTTAGGATGCATGGGGCAATCCCACTCATTATATTGGCACTGAGTCAGATGAGAGACATATGTGCCCCATAGGTGCTGTCCTGTAAGAAGTACCTTCAAAATCAGGTCATGCTCTTGGTGTGTTGTTCTTGTAAGCTTCCTCACCATTCAGAGACATTTAATTTCCCCGGAACACTTAGGCCTGTCACTTCCCTGACTTATAAAAAATAATATAATTCACTAAATGGGGAGTGAAACTCCACAAAAATGTCTGAAGAAGTTCAGGGATTTAAACCCAAATTTACTCAGAGTTTTAGCTTTGTATTGTCCACAGTTGTGTTCGCATAAGGAAATGAGTAGGATGGAGTTCAGATTTATAATCTGACCTTATTTATATTTTCATTTAAACTGCTTAGGTATTACAGTAATTTCCTTTTGAGTCAAATTCTTTTCACATAATCAAGCATAACCCACGTGGGATGTGATCTGACTTCAACAGGGCATTTTTTGTGCTTCTGAAGCAAAAATGAACTTTTATGAACTGTGATATCATACTTTGATTCCCTGGATAACATGCAATATCCAGAAAAGGATTCATTTTTCTCTCAAGGATGACATAATGCGTTGCACATGAGTTTTAGGAATAACTGATTCTCTACAAGTCTGTCTTTCCCATCTTCACACACACACAGCTGCCCATCACCCTAGACATAGCTGCATGCATCGAGACAAAAAAGAGCAACTGAATGTGTTTCTTATTGAGTAGGTTAATGATTTCCTTAAACACACAAGACGCTTGTACAGTAGAATAGAGTATTCATTGCAACCAGATTGCCACTGGTGAATACAGAATGAATGGAAAGTAATGGGGACTGTCTAGATCTCTGCTCTTCAACTCACCTGAATGTGGAAATGACTGAATAAATTGCACCCATGGTGGAGAAGTCAAATTCTTCTTTATTATCATGTGCATTCACGCAACTATCTTAAAGCTGGGACTAAGTCCAATCTGGTGTTCCATTACGTCTTCCCCAGCCCATGTCAGTGGTTCTATACTGCACTCTGAATGATGCATAAAATGACTAGCAGCTAATTAAGTGTAGAGATGCCTATCAGCATGAATTCATATGAAGTCTCAACAGACTTCTTGTCATGACTTGTCCCACTCTTAACTCTTTCCAACTACTATTGGAATTCTTGTCTGTGCTGATATCCAAATTGCGATTCAACAGGTTTTACCAAGCAGATTGATTTAATGTTTCTTTTCAGAATTTCAGAGTAATGACATTTCAGTCATTTGGCGATGACTAGAGAATTTCCCATAATATATATGATTTTAATAGATCATTTTCCCAGAGTACCAATACTTGGATTTCCCAAGACTACAAAGCAGGATAAGGCAAGCAAGTTGTGTTCATGTCACAGAATGCAGTGCCAATAGAAGCTTATATACTCGCACATGCCCACACACACATGTGAGTTAAATAAAAGTGTGGCTGAGAAGATCAGGTTGCATTGAAGTGAAGAGATGGAAGATTGAAAGAAAATGACACTTTAAGACAGTCTTAATAATATTTTGCTAAGAATTCAGACTTTTCAGAATTTATGTAATCACTGTTTGAGCTTGAAAAAAAGGAAAATATTTCTCAAATCTTTTTTTAGGTAATCTTTCTTGTCTGTTTGTGCTGATATAAGGAAAATTGATTATTCAGCAGCAATATTACACTAGACTGAACATAGACCTTGATTCACAGCTCCAGCTGGCTACTATTCAAAGGGATAAAAAATAGTAAGGATTCTAACTCTTTAAATAACAATCATGTATCTAATTGATAGGTTGGTCTGTTAGGGCTGCAGGTGAATTTATTGAAAGTTTATGCAAAAAGAGCTTTGCTATTTGTATTTCCAAACTCATGTGTTCCTTTTCCAAGCTTCTTCTCTGCCAGCCTTTTCACATTCAGGGTTCAATTCAAAAGTAGTATACAAGTTATGTCCCACCTAAAGACAAATTCATGAAACTTGTTTCTTATTTATAGCCACATCTCCTAGTTGTTGAAAAAGGCTGGTTCTTGTTCAACTTCCTGTAAAGAATTCCCAAAGTATGAGCTTTTTTTTCCTTCCCCCCTATCTTTTTTCTGTCTTTCACAGTCTGTACTTTTTCTTAAGGGCCAAAAATATGCAATACAAAAGGAAAAGAAAAAAATTAAAGATCAATGCCTTCTCTCCCTGCAGTGACTGCCTTGGTTGAGAAATGAATATGAAGATCACCATAAATAAAAGATAAAAGATGATATGGCATTTGGAGTAAAATATTAACACCAGGCACAAAGTGATGTATCAAAGCCTGACCAAATTAACCCCCTGGGATAAACAGAGGCCTTGTTTATGTTGCATAGGAAAACAGGTAGTAGAGAATTATGTCTCTGCATGCTGCGTGCATGCTCACATGCATGTGTCTATGCATGGAGAACACACAGAATGCACATACATGCAAAAGGGGTATGGCAAGTAAATGTATGTGAATAAACATGCAAAACCAAAATGTATATGTGAACATCTCAGCACACTACACATTTGCACATATATATATTCTACCTGCATGTGCATGTGTATATCTGTATTTGTATCTTCTATGTTTATGTGTATATGTATGTAGACCTGTTTAAACATAAATGATAAACATATATGTATTTACTTACAAACACAGCAACGCATGCATGTGTGACATGAACCATTCAGAACCTGAGAGAACTCTTCTGTGCATTTTCTGCCTTTTTGGTCCTTTTTAGGTGACACCTGCAAGAGGCTTTAAGTTGGCTTGCCCTCTGAGTTGCACAGAAGAGTAATCACTCCTTATTTTATGCAGGGATTATAACATTGTTTTATTGGCAGGTGCAGCAGACAGGACTTACTTTTTATACACTTTCAATCAAAAAAATACATAGAAAACCATGTTTTCCATTAAGATTTACACCAATCATATTTTTCTAACTTCATTAGATTAATGCTGGTGTAAAGCCCTGCTGGAAACTGTGTGTGTGTGTTAGGTATCCATCTAAGAAGGCATTATTTAACAGATGTACTTGAGATTTTTAAAAGCACAGACTTTAAAAACTGTCCTATCCTACAAAGCAAACAGATACTGAGACCTATAACTCAACTGTACTTTTTGACTACTTAGTGCTTTTTGACTACTTAGATCTCAACCTTTTTTTAAGACAAGAGTAATGACATAAAAGAACCAAATAACTCAGGCTGTGACTGCATCAGACACTTAAGCTGGATCTTAGGTAGCGCTGGTTGATGCTTACATATGCATTCAGAGTAGAATAGCAAGCCTTGCTGCAGGAAATACTAGTAGGTGGGCACTCTCTCCTTGAATTTATACAGTATCAGGTGGTTATTTCCTGGATTTAGGTAAAATTGGAAATTTGTATCAAATAGCATTATTTTGTAACAACAGTCAGCAGACTACAAACAATATTTTAGCAATGTTAGGAAATAAAACCAATGCCTGTTGGTTGAGTCCATGTGACAAACTCATGTTACATCTTTTGACAGTGTCTGTGATTTGAATATACACCACATCCTTCACAGGGTTGACGTATACTGTCCTTTCATGCTGTAGCAACTGCAGTCAATATTTTTATTGTGTTTACTTTTTTCTTATGTTAGTTTAACTGCCTAAATGTTGAATAAGAGATGAGAGGGAATTCTCCACTGGTCGGCAGTCTGGCTAGTCTGTTAGTTAGCAAATGTGAAACACTAGTACTCTGATTCATATAACTCTATATCCCTTGGACCTGGTGTAAAGGATAGTGGTAAGGACATGGCAATGGCGGACAGGTCAATAGAGATGAACAGTGATTGGAGAGCTTCACATATTTTGTGAACTGTCACTAATTCCATGTTTAATTCTCTTATGTTATTAATGATCTGCAAATACAATAGCAAGGTGTTTGAAAAATTGTCAGGCTATAGCTTCGGGTTTCCTTGTGCCACTCAAACACATCTTTAAAGGAGAGATGAAAACATTTACAATGCAAGCCACATTTGCTGACTTTCTGTTGGCTCTGAAAATGTAATTCTGTATGCAACATTGTATTTTCACACAGTATAAGGGTCTTAGTGTTGTTAGCCAAATATTCATTTTTCTAGTGTTTTCATAGAGTCATTATTGCACATGTGCTTGCTAATATGGGCAAACGGGGGGGGGGGGGGGGGGGGGGGGCATGGGGAATAACAAGTAAACAAAGCCTCGTGTGCCTGTTATCATCACAAATTATATACAGTCCTGGAAATATCTGAACACCCTTGCTGTGCTAGAATCTGTAGGGTAGGCTTTAGAACAAGCTAAATAAAATATTACCTAGGTGCTGAGAGCCTTCAATCAGGCTTTATAACAATATCCATTTATTTCACTGGAGCTAACATTGATTTCTCTAACAAAGAGGTTAGCTGCAAAGAGTTTGAGAAGACAGATGTGGATAGCAATATGGACAAAGTAATAGATATTCACATCTGCAGAGATTTTAAGTTGTCATAACACCACTGATGTCACTAGAGGTACACTGACTTACACCAGTTGAACAACTGCTTGTAACATGAATTAATCTACAAAGATTTACATAGCCAATTACAATTTATAAAAACTACACAATCCATTATTTTCACTGCTTCATTTCAATTTCTGCATAGTGTAAGGAAGTGCAAACAACATTACATTTGGGTTTTCATTTCTTACTCTTCTTTTGGTAATCTGGAAAGAATAAAAGGTTAATGAAATTAAATGTCTTGGCACACTCATACTGTAGAGCTGCTTGATAAGATGTGACTTGCAGCATTAAGGTGCCAACAGTGTTAAAATAAAGTGCTTAAAGAGATGGGAGACATGCCATGTAATGCCAAAATCTCATGTGTTAACAGTGCCACTTGCAACGTAAAGTATTATGAATGACATGATGCTCTTGATAACCTGCACTACAATGTTTTTAATGACATCAAGAGTTATTAAATGCTTTAGTGTTAAATAAGACAACCTTTGAGTCTCATTATTTCCTCCTATTTACTGCATCATATATACATATTTTTTATCCTCTTACATTGAGGGAGGAGCCCCCAAACTGCAAAATTAGCCAACTAAATATTTCTTGCTTTCTCTTCTTGTCCTGCCAGACCATCCTAAAACCTATTTCAACTATTCAACTCCATGTTAAAATATCCAAAGCACAGGATCCCTTAACCCTCATCAAGACTTTGAAAGGCAGAAGCGGTGAAAATAAATCCCTCAGAGGTTCAGTAAGACTTTGTCACATCCTATGACCAACTGCCTGGACAAACATTTATATCAATGCTATAAGAACAAGTATTATTTTTAAAATACTTGCAGGTATATTAGATTTTGTGACCTGTATGTCATGGGTAGTTCAAATGAGGCTCCCATGGCTGATCCTGGCAAATTACTGCCTAATCCAAATCCCTGATTCTGGGAGAAGGCAGGCTAGAAGCGGCAGCTGAAGCAGAGTGGCTCTTCCAAATTACAGGATCGGGAGGTGAGATGGCTAAAGAAGATTTGATGTATTTTATCTACATATAGAAACTGCCATGTTACAACATATTTACTCACCTTTTAAACATAGATGGACCATGAAAAATCTGGTTACTGATATCATTAGCTTATCATATGATTTTTTTCTGTACATATGCATGCACAGAAGAACATCTGGAAGTCAGTGTTAACAAACTAGCGTCTCTGCTGAGGAATGTCAGAGATGAAGCAACCAGATTCAGAGATCAGGAAAATACACTGTTTCATTTCCAAGAGTGAATGCACACCTTCCAAGCAATGAAGGTAGAAATGTTCATCAAAGCTGTTTTGTCTCTTCAGAAGTGATCTGGATGATGGGATCAAGCATACCCAGATGAAGTTTGCCAATGATACTAAACTGACTGGGAAAGTGGACACTTCGGAAGGCAGAGCCACCCTGCAGGAAGACCTGGACAGGCTGGAAGAGTGGGCTAACAAGAACCTTATGAAGTTCAATAAGGACAAGTGTAAGGTCTTGCATGTGGGAAAACATCATCCAGGAGTGCAGCACAGGCTGGGAACTACCCCGACAGGGAGCGATTATGTGGAGAGGGACCTGGGGGATAACAAGCTCAATGTGAGTGAACAGTGTGCTGCTGCAGCAGAGAGAACCAACGAGATGCTGGGTTGCATCAACAAGGGCATCACCAGCAGAGATAAAGTCAATATCCCACTCTACTCAGCGCTTGTCAGACCACACCTGGAATATTGTGTTCAGTTTTGGTGCCGGCTATAGAAAAAAGATGTGGGCAGGCTGAAGAGGGTCTAGAAAAGGGCCACCAAGATGATCAAAGGACTGGGAAGCCTGCCATATGAGGAAAGGCTGAGAGAACTGGGTTTGTTCAGCCTTGAGAAAGAAGGTCTAAGGGAGACCTTATCACCACATTCCAGTACTTGAAGAAGTACAAAGAAGCTACAAAGAAGATGGAAATTCGCTTTTTACAAGGAGTCACATGGATAAGATGGAGGGTAATGGGTACAAGTCACTCCTGGAGAGATTCCGACTGGACACAAGATTTTTCACAACGACAACAATCAACCACTGGAATAATCTCCCCAGGGAAGTGGTGGAGTCCCCAACATTGAACACTTCTAAGATTCAGCTAGAGAGGGTGCTGGGCCATCTTGTCTAGACCGTGCTTTTGCTTAGAAAGGTTGGACCAGATGATCCTTGAGGTCTTTTCCAACCTGGTATTCTATGATTCTATGAACTCACGAGCTAGCAAACAAAGCTACTGTTACAGGCCTGTCCGTGAGATAAATGCATACATCACCAATATAATTCAGACTGGACAGTAACATGGCAAAGGCATTTCTGATCAGGATTAAGGAGTGTAAGCAATCCTTTTGTGTGAGGTTTTCTAGGTATAAGGTCTGATCTACAAAAGGGAATATTTGGCCTTTGGGAGAAGGTAGAGTGGAAAGGTGTTTAGTTGATTGTGACTAGACTGCCAACAGACTTAAATAGATTTGGATAGGTTATTCCTTCCCTTCCTTGATAGCGTACTTTTCTCCAGACCCATTCTATTTCTTAAGCAATCAGCTTTCACTGGAAAATGTGTTGCAAAAGCAAAACTAAAGATCTCTACCCTAGGAAAGACTGAAGAGGATTATTAGATCTTTGTCCTATGGCTGATGGTTGCTACACAATTGCAGTTCCAAAAAGACATTTCACAGCTTCATTGCTAGAATGAGCTAGAAATAAAGGACTGAGAGATCAGGACTCTTCAAGGACGGGTTAATGGCAGGAAAAGCAGAAAAATGCTGTCCCCACAGATTACTGACTCAGCCAAAGAGAATAATGCCTAAAAATTACACCAGAACATGGTTATAGTGAACTTTCAAAATACTAAACAAAGATTAAGACAAAAATGTTCTTATTCAACTCAGTGGACCAAAGAAGAGGAGGAAAATAATGAACAAGCCTAATTTAGAGAAAGACAGGAAAAGTCATCTCACATCCATCGGCTGAATGGAAACAATACTTGGAGGACCACTGGTGTTTTGAAAGTTCTTACTGGGAAACAGTATTGAAATATACCTGCAGCTATACAACACTGAAGAGATATGTTAGCCCTACACTGAAAATTGAGAAATTACAAAGCAAGTGAAAATGTGTTTTGTCTCTAATGCTGATGAATGAGGTAAATAATGCATATATAACAGCCTAAGTGTAAATGTATGTATATGTATATGTATACTTTCATTTATTTGGACAAGAGGTGGAAGTAGGGACAATATAGAGTAATTCCAATTGGTTTTTTAACTCACTGCAGTAGGATAGCAAAGAGCATGTTGGGCAAGGGAGAATTTTGAGTATGGTAAGTAAGCAAGTGCCTATTTAAAGCAAAAAAGAAGCCTCAATGTTCATAATATATGATGTTACAACAGGCCATGCAGCATTTGATAAATTATAGGGAATAAGAATTTATGTAGAAAAGATGTGCTGTGTATATTTTCATATAAATTCCAGGAATATATTGTCAGGACATGACCATTATTTTCAATCATAGCCCTGTAAATGGATATGATTACTAGACTAGGTATCATGGATTTAAAACAAACAAAAACAAACAAAAAACCAAAAAGAGTATTTTTACAATTTTTTTCTTCCATTGCCGTTTATCACCCTTACTTTGACAGTACATTTTTGTTTTATGTTTAATTTAATATGACTTATTCTTTGTGTATCATCTTTCTTCTTGGATAAAATTCCTAGGGGAAATGATGGGATTTTGGCAAAACTGCTTTTCCTCATTACAGTAATATGAATGTAGTGGTTAGGTACATGGTATTGTCTGATGCATTTGTTCACACAAAAGTCCTGTTAGAAAAAAGAGGAGCTATTACTCTCATTTTACATATGGGACAACTAGGGGAGAGGGTCCCAACCACACACATGCAGGTACTTCTAGAGACAGGTCCACTTTTGTGAACTGCAACTCACTGCCTAGGTCATGGATACATCGTGAAGTGTTGTTTGCTGATTTGTGTGTTGCTTCTCATTCTGGTTTATTGGCAGGAGAGCTGTCTTGCATCTTTTCTGCACAAGTGAGCAGGATGAACAGGAGAGGTAAACAGCACTGTTCCAGGCAAAGGAGGACAGGCCTTCAGTGTTCTGTGGTTTTGTCTGTGGTTTTCCTTGCCACAGGATGTTGGTGATGTTAAATGTTTGTTTGGGATCAGAAAATGAACAGAAAAAGTCATGGAAGAAAAATGTATCGAACACAAGTGCACACAAAACTGCCACCTCTAGTTTGGGTGTCTGCATCATAAATCGCCAGAAGGAAGGAGACTATTCTAGGGAAGTATCACTGTGTGCTTACCCTGCATTTATACTCCTCCCTAGGTGCCCTGTCAGGAGCAGGATGCTACAGTAGGTAGACCTTTGATCTGACCTAGTGCAGGTAATTTTATGTAAAAATGGATGAAAAAAATAGGTTGATTGACTTGAAACAGAATGGAGAATGAAAATCAATTCATTCAGGGAAAGCAAGACTAGGAATGCACAGAGCTGGAACAAAATTATGAACTGTTGTGAGAAAGGGCCTTGCCCTCTCAAAGAAAATATAAAGGAGCGGATAGTGGATTTTCTCTTATTTTTTTTCCCCTGTCCATCTCTCAGTTGTTTCCATTCTTATGCAAAGTATGTCCACATATGCAAATTAACCATCTCATTTTTGTGTTCAGGATACTGGCAGGTATGCCAAAACACACACTTTTCTGCACCATGATACAACACTGCTCCCTGTAGTCAGACTGTCTACAAGGAGAATGAAGCATTTATCACAGGATGGGCAATTCCTCAAGGCCTGCTCCTCCACAACGTGGATTGTTCCAGACAGTGAAAAGTATTAGTGACTGAGTGCAGTTCATGAAGTCTTGTCTGCTTTGTTGTACGCTTTGCCTGTTACATCCCATAGAAATGTCCCTTCATACTGGGGTCACTACTTAATCAATGCCCTTTTATAGCTATACGTAATGTTTATAGATGTAATTCACTTTCAAATATCTCTTTTATATATATATTAATCTCATAATAAAAATAACATGCAATTGGCAAAATGGGAAAGAGAAAGTGACACCAAGGGGTACTGCTGAGGATAGAGGTCACTGCAGCCCTTGCTATTCTTATACACAAAAAGCAAATAGAGGTATTACCATCATTACTGTAACATGTCTATCTGCTAATGAACAATTAGCAGCTTTGACTATACTAGGAAAATTCACTTTTTGATATGAGCTAACTAAGTTAAATCATGGAAAATCAAAAAGAAGTTACTGCTCTCACAAGAATCATAGAAATATGTGTGGGCACTGGGAACGCATATATGATTTTGCATTTTTATTTTAAGTATTTTAGAGGCTGTTACTTTCTAACTTTTTTTTCTTAGCTAAAAAAAAAATCAATTCAGATCTGTACAGTGTTCTGATCGCCATGTAAAATGACTGTTTCTTGCCATGACTGTTTTAGATTATGATGCAGTCTAAATACAGTGCAAAGACTTATAGATTGTTTCTGTACTCACATTATCTGCTCTTCCTACTGGCATTATCTGTCACTTCATGGAACTAATATTGAGATTTTTCTCCACAAAGAAAGCACAGGGGTCTTGCTATATGGAGGTAATTTAGGATCAGAACTTCTGTTCATTGTTCTCCAGAAAATATTTTTAAGATGATATTTGTAAAGAGTACCTTCCGGATTGTGGTTCATGGTCTCTTGTAAAATTTCTTCTTCTAAATGAAGAGGAATGCCTTTCATCTTTTAAGAAGGGCAATCAGAGTAAGCCAGGACTACAGACAAACAGGAACATGAAAGAATAGGAAATAAAATTATACCCCTTTCTTAGTCCAAAAGTAACGACACCATATATTTGCAACTTTTATTTTTATCATCATATATGTTTTTCCTGACAGTTATGTATGCCAGCTCATGCCAAATTAAGAATGATGAATCAATCTTTGTGTCACAGAAGCATGAAACTAAGATTTGAAAGACTGTACCTTGTTTATTACCACCAAGATACTTCAGACTTCATAAATTGATCATTTATCCCCATGCCAGATCATGATGTCACCTCCTTCTTTTCCTCGGGAGAAAATATTTTTCAGCTAAATCATAAACTGCCTGTCACTAAACCGTGGGTTTTTTTAGATCAACTAGTGTAATACTTAGCCCCTTTAGCAATGGTGTGGATGCCTTTTTTTCTCTTTATCTTAAAGAAAAAATTCTGAATTCAAGAAAGAAATCTGCTTTTCTGGATTTCATATGTGTTCAGTGATCTCTAAGCAGTTCCAAACACATTGTGTATTTGGCAACTCATTTGCTCAAAATTCATTTTCCGCAATTTTTGGCGGAAATGCTTCTGAAGGGTTTGACTTCTTGGGTCCTATAGAGTTAATAATCTATCTGATTATTCATTCTCCCACAATTTGTTTTTTCCTTTCCAGAATCAGGTGCCCAAAATTTGGCGTTAACATCATGTCTAGCACACAGAAATTAACAGTGTGTCCTCAAATACTGAACAAAAGAGGTGGCTCAAACCATCTCTCTCACAAACTCAAATAAATATGTTCAGTGATCACTGAAAGCTATTCCAATGATCCTTAGAGGTTGATTGACAACATGATCAGCCTAACAGCAAGTGCACTGTGGTTCATGTTCATGCCTCTATGGTCCTTAATAATAGGCAGCAATGGGCTCTGGATCCAGAATTATAATCAGTAGGCATAATTTTCCATGATGTGTGGCATAGCTCTCTGCCTGGCAGTGGAAATTTAAGTTATTGTTCACTTACACTCTGTCATATGCACAAAACTCTGAGCTTTCTCTTGGATACACAACTACAAACTTGCTATCCATTTTTCTGGCTCGGTGGTGGAGGAATCAGTGGAATGATATCAGGAGTAAAGTGAGCTATGTAGCACATGAGGAATTATATAACACTATATATATATATCTCACACAGGATGCCTTCCTAGCAAGTATCCACATATTTCTTCCAATGGTCAAAATAAGAAAGGAAGCTTTTTTTTTAAAACCTTCATAACAGTCAACTGACTCAATTCTTTAATCAAGTAGTCTTCTTGCAATAAAGGAATAAGGGTCAGTTCCTAGATTTGTGGGGGAGGAGTAACCTTTTAGATAAATGGCAGGTTTCCAGAAAGGGAGAAAGCTAGTTATTATACCTAAACTACCCATATTCATCCCCTTTTTGATAGTATGTTAACTCCTAAGAACAGTAATTTTTAACCACAAGTGAGTAAATTAATCATAGCCAGGCAAAAGAAAATAAGTGCAGCTACAGTGAGTGGTCTGAACTCAATGTTTCAACTAAGGCAGGGGGAGCCTTCCAGGGTTCATTGCACAAAATCTTTGTCAATGAACTTTATGACTTGGTTTCTAGGAGTTTCAAACAAACTATAGCCTGAGGCATTACTTGGAAGTTCAGGTTCAATGGGCTGATAAAGATACAAGATGGCAATTTTTGGCAGTTCATAAGTAACTCTTCAGCAAGGAGGGAAGAGTTACAGGTGTCATGCTTTTGGAAAAATATCTTAGCACCTACAGCATGATGCCTGTCTCAGCATTAGTGGCAGCAAAAGTAAGAAATACATGCTTTCCCAAGTGAAAAGGTAGAACTTTTCACACACTAAGACAGATATCCATCTACTGTGAGCTTTTGATGGGAAATAGTTCCTTGAGATATTAAGAAGCTTCCCACAGTTTTTCTTTGTTTGTCTTGCGTATATCTCTCTCAACTTGTGTGTGATTATATATGTAATATGTAGTGTAACGATGGACAAAATTAATGATATATCCAGGCTAAGGAGAACAAAACACTTAACAGAAGAGCAGACTGAAGATATCTGAGGTCTCCAATTGTTTTCATATTTGTATGAACAATCTTGTCAGAGGGAAAGAAAACATTGCAACAAGGGTGAAAGTGTTTTCTGTAAAAGGAATTTTCTTCATAAGTTTTCTAGCAACTACATACTCAAACTGTTGACAAGTTTTCCCTCAGAAGAAGAGCACAGAACAAACAGATCCTCCAAAAGCACTGCTGTGATGTCTGACTTAACATCACCCAGTGAAACATGGGGCAGAAAAGGATGACAAGGCCTGAGATTCCTCAGTCCCTTCCAGAAACAATGTGGGGTTGAAGCTCTAAAAAGCCGGGAGGGAAAGCCTCCTGTATTGTTTCCCAAATGGTTCAGCGGTATCACAAGGCTGTTAATCCAGCAAAATTTATAGGAATCTGATCTGAGGGGTGGATGAGACTTCCCTTTTTAGAATGTTCAACCCTTCAGATGATTGAAGTGAAATACTCAGTACTTAGAGCATTTTTGTCTCAGTAAGAATTGGCTGAGGTTTTAACTGTGGAGAAGAAACGCAGTATAGCCTACAGCGCACTGATGGCCCAAATTCAAAAGGACACTTATTTTCCAAATACTGCAATCAATCAACTTAAACTGTGTGGTCCCACCTCTTTCTTTACTGTTTAATTTTCCTTACGCTTGCCAAATCTGCTTTTGCTGGTAGAATAGTACATCAAAAGTTGGTAAGAGTCAGAAACAAACAAATACTTCCATTTGCATGATCTTGTTGTTGAAAAACAAACAGCAATTTTTTCATAAGGGAACATGTTCCTGTTCGAACTGTGTCACATAAGAACAATCTAACTTGTCCACTAGTGGCTGCTCATTGTTTTTGATTCAGCTATAGCCTCATTTAATTAAAATAGTAACTTTTAAATAATAATAACTATTATTATTATATTTTCTGTCTGATGAAAACCTACACGTAATAATAAAAAACCCTAAGAAATGGCAGTCAAATTCCAAATAACTCACTGCTCATATTTTGGAGTTATGTTTCCAACATTAATATAGGACAAATATGAATGGAGAATAATATATTGTTATGTTTAAAAATCTCAGCTGACTCATATTTTCTGCAATACTGCTCACTAATTAAAGCAAAATACCTTGTGGAATGTCTTTTCAGTTATTTGACTAGATTTCATTAATTCTGGCTATTGAAGTCAATATAAATTCATTCTTAGAAATTGAGACCTAGACCATCATCCATTTGCTCTGCTAACACAGTCAACGGGACCTGCAAACAGTTACTTGTTCTGCAGTAGACAGAAGGCAAGAGAGTATAAAATAACTGCAGACAATCAATATTATTTGTGCTCAATATATTGGAGCAGAGATGCTCATCTCAAAACATGAAAGCAACCTTAAAAAAAAGGTGAAGGAAATCTAATGAGTTGACACACTTTCTCTCTCCTGCTTTTGAACTTTTTTGCTTCCTCCCTTCTTAGAATCATAGAATAGTCTGGGTTGGAAGGAACCTTTAAAGGTCTTCTAGTACAACTCTCCCTTCAATAAGCAGGCAAATCTTCAAGTAGATCATGTTGCTCAGAGCCCTGGCCAGCCTGACCTTGAATGTTTCCAGGGATGGGGCATCTACCACCTCTCTTGGCAACCTGTTCCAGTGTTTCATCACTGTCATTGTAAAAAATTTCTTTTTTATATCTAGTTTAAATCTACCCTCTTTCCATTTAAAGACATTACCCCTCATCCTATCGTCACAGGCCCTGTTAAAAAGTCTGTCCCCATTTTTCTTATAAGCCCCCTTTATATACTGAAATGCCACAATAAGGTCTCCCCGGAGCTTTCTCTTCTCCAGGCTGAACAACCCCAGCTCTCTCAGCCTCTCCCCATAAGAGAGGTGCCCCAGCGCTCTCATTGTTTTCGTGGCCCTTCTCCTCTGGACTTGCTCCAACAGGTCCATGTCTTTCCTATATTGGGGTCCACAGAGCTGAACCCAGTACTCCAAGTTGTGTCTCACGAAAGCGGAGTAGAGGGGCAGAATCACCTCCTTTGACTTGCTGGCCACACTTCTTTTGATGCAGCCCCAGTTATGGTTGGCTTTCTGGGCCGCAAGTGCACACTATCAGTTCATGTCCGGCTTTTCATGCACTGGTATCCCCAAGTCCTTCTCAGCAGGGCTGCTCTCAATCCCTTTGTCCCCCAGCCTGTATTGATACTGGGGCTCTTCTTAACTCCTGATTGTTTATATTTTTTCTGAATGTTCTGCTGCTTTGGCATTTTTATAGCTGCCTTTGTTTTTTTTTTACAGACGATATAAGAGAAGATTCCTTGATCTCCTCTCATCCTATAGATTAACTGTAGAGATCAAATTCTGCTGAGAAGATTGTTAAATCTATTGAACTCCATGGACTGATTATCTAAATAAGTTGTATAACATGAAATCCAAAAAATGACCTTGATAAAGTCCATGCGAGTAGGATTTTGTTGCAGTTCTAGGCAAGCTTATAGGAGACTGTACAGAAGGAAGGAGATACTGCAAAGAACCTGAAGTGTGAATATATATGTTAAAGTTTCAAATGGAAGACAGATAGCATGAGGTTGAAATCCTCTCCAGTGATTTTTTCCTTTTTACTCTTCACAATATTTGCACCTACATCCAGAATGTGTGAGTAGATGATTTCCTCCAGAAGCAAGGAATTTACTTTTATAAACACATAGGAATGGAAGGCTCCAGCACATTTTCAATGAGTTTCCCCTATTGCTATCATCAGTACTGGGCCAAGAAAGGAGAACTCAGTCATTCAACTCGATGAAGAATGTAAACCAAGAGGAGTTTTGTAAAGAAGATCCTGACCACAAGCCTATTCAATGTGAGGACATAAAGGGGTGGGAGTTGCTGAAACAAACTCACATGCATGATGGAGTGTACTACAGACCTCTAATAGCCATGTAAATCCTGCAAAAAATATCCCATGGAGATGCCTACTGTGTGCTGGAGTTTGGTCAGCAGAGGCTGGTGGCCCTTCTTGTGTGCTTGGAGTTCAAAAAGGCTCAAGAAGATAACCTCAACTAAGCCTGCAGATTGGCATTACTGAAATCAGTAGTAGTGCTGCTGGAGCTGTCCCAGAGGCAGGTCAAGTTCAGCGTGAGTACAAGTATTTCAGAGCTTTCACAACTAGTTAAAATACAAGCCTGATAATACTGCCACTCTCATATCACTTCTGAAATCCAGCAGAAGGTTGTTAATATTGATATGGTTAATATACATCAAACAGGATTCCTTTAATTTTTTGAATTGAAAAATTCTCCACAGTGTTGACATTTCTTCACTGAACTCTCAGGATTGTTTGGTTTCAGAGACTGTAGGGCCCAAGACACATTTTGTTTTAAATAATCCTTCATAAAAAATTCAGCTTTCAGTCTAATATGATTGAAACTCAGCTTGAGTGTGTTTTATAATGCATTGAACTGGAAAGACTATGGGTGTTGAATTATTCAAAAACATGATAGGGAAAATAGTGATATATATGTGTGCATACAGGGAGGGGTGATCAAAGAAATCAGGGTGACTTGATATGTCTTGTTATCTCATTTTATTTACTTTTCAGAACTCATCCAAATATTAGAGGGGAAAAAATCAATATCAATTTTCACCTCTGTCACGTTCCACACTTCAATTATTAATGAATGTCAAATTTGACCACATTTCTTCATACCACCTGCTCTGCAATAATATTTCTGAGCCTTTATTAAAAATGTAAAATTGTCATTGAATTTCCAAATATGATTCTCCAGTGGCTAATTCAGCTTGTTTTATTAATAAGTGAGTTCTGATGAGTAATACTAATTTAATATGCCTGCATGTAAGATTAAACCATAAATTATTCCTGCTGAAGGTGATGAGATTTGACTGCTGTGTGGTTGTTAGGCAATAACCCTCTGCATTAACCCATGAGCACACTGAGGAAAAGAGGTTTCTATACAAAACCAAAAAACTTAATATTTTCAGTTCAGTTCAGAAATGTTCTTTACATTTTTATTTACACTAATCTTTTCCACTGTACCTTTTGTTTAAGATTATGAAAACAATGAACAGCTACCACACAGTGAATTACATACATATACTACAGATGCAAACAATACATACGTGTACACACAGAAATATTCACACAGAAGAAATGTAACATTAGAAAGCTCTTAGTCCTCACTTACTGGAAAGGGATCTAAAATGACAATTGTTTTTAAATGTCACTCATATTAGAACACTTATTGTCACTCATATTAGAACACTTTATGGTAGTGTTTACTGTTGTTCCTGGAGTTAAATAATACTCCCAGTTTCCGTGTAGTGTTAAGAGCTGGAAAGTAAATTGAGTTCTAACAAAACCATGATCATTAAAACAGTGTTTAATTCATGGCTTTGCCCAGTTCTGTTTTTTCATACCATTTTTTTTGGAGACAAAAATAGTCAAATTGTTTTCAACATAAGTAACAAATTATTCCATATCCTGGCTAACCTGAAGGAGGTTAAGATGTACCTTTCAAAATGTGGTTTAATGATATATTTCTTTTGATACATTACATTTAAGATCTTCCAGACTAAGCTGATATTTAATGATTGCAATTCACATAACATTCAACACCCTTCCTATTTGAAGAGTAACCTCAGGATGAAATAACTTCAAAATTTCCAGAATATATGACCAGAAGTTATTGACCCTCAGGCAGATAGAGCATTTCATAATAATATTGTATCCATTTGTCATTTCTAAACAGAGCACCATGATAAGGTACATATCCATTTAAGTGTATACAAACAAACTTAATCTTCCTCTTTATTACTGAAGTTCAACAATACACTGAACGACATTATTCACCACACTTTTATATTATTTGATTTTTTTCTCTCAATGTTAAAATAAGGACAGTAAGCTGAAAATGAGCTAGCAGTGTGCTCTGGCAATAGAGAAGGGCAAGAGCATCTTGTGGTGTATGAACAGTAGCAAGACCAATAGGTTGAGACAGGTGGCTATTTCCCTCTACTTAGTGCTTACTAGACCACATCTAGATGCTGTGTCCAGTTTGGCCCCGCCCCATACAGGAAAGACATTGATGAACTGGACAGAGATCTGTGGAGGGCAAAAAAAATAGACAGGGGCTGGAGAATAGGCAATGCAGGGAGATGCTGTGGGACTGGGACTTGTTTAGCCTGAAGAAGGGATGGCTTCAGAGGCACTTACCGTCAGCACCACTGGGAGGAGATTAAGGAGGTGCAACTAGGTTCTTCACAGCTGTTTATAGCAGGACAAGAGACAACAGACATAAACAGAAACAAGAAAGGTTTAGACTGGGTATCAGGAGAAATATCTTCCCAAAAATGACTGACCAGCAGTGGAACAGAGGTCAGGAGAGGTGTCTCCTCTCCTCTCCTCTCCTCTCCTCTCCTCTCCTCTCCTCTCCTCTCCTCTCCTCTCCTCTCCTCTCCTCTCCTCTCCTCTCCTCTCCTCTCCTCTCCTCTCCTCTCCTCTCCTCTCCTCTCCTCTCCTCTCCTCTCCTCTCCTCTCCTCTCCTCTCCTCTCCTCTCCTCTCCTCTCCTCTCCTCTCCTCTCCTCTCCTCTCCTCTCCTCTCCTCTCCTCTCCTCTCCTCTCCTCTCCTCTCCTCTCCTCTCCTCTCCTCTCCTCTCCTCTCTTCCTCTCTCCTCCTCTCTCCTCCTCTCTCCTCTTCTCCCTTCCCTTTCTCTCCCCTCCCCTTCCCTTCCCTTCCCTTTCCCTCCCCTCCCCTCCCCTTCCCTTCCTTTTCCCTCCCCTCCCCTCCCCTCCCCTTCCCATCCCATCCCATCCCATCCCATCCCATCCCATCCCATCCCATCCCATCCCATCCCATCCCATCCCCCACTTCCCCTTCCCCTTCCGGTTTATAAAGAAGGACCACCCTTCAGGTTTCCTTGGAACTGTGCAGTTTGATTGAACCATGCTCAGATGAGTTCTTCTTTTGGTTTTGTATTTGAGTATTACCATTTTTATTGTGCATTTGTGACACCCTGAATGGTACTACAGCCTATTACTCTGTATGATGGCCTGACTGCTTTGTGTGCATGCATAGCCATACATACAAATTAATGTTTTTATAAGGAAGCAGGGATTGCTCAAATCCGAAGCAGGGAGATATGTGGCTAGTGTATTTTGGCCTGTCTGATTTAATTTCTTTGTAGTGAAATCTTCCTGGCACACCTTTCGCTGCCTTTGAAACACACAAGTCTTCTGCCAAGCCAAGAAAGCACGATCATGTTCCTGAATTTCTCAACGTTGCAGAAATTTGTAAAGTAAAATACACCACCTTGTTGTCTTATTTTTAAAACATATCTATCTGACCCCTTGGTAGACCGTAGTATGTAGGCCTATTCCCACTTGTGAAGGATATTTAGGGTGGTTTTCTTTCTTTTAGATGATGTCAATGAATTCTTTCACTTCAGAGTAATGAAAAAAAAGACTGAATGCACAGTAGCAATGCAGCAAAGAGGTGGGACTCCAAATGGCATAACAATATGATAGTGTAGTGCCAGGCAGAACAGCTGGAAGAGCTACACAGAAAAACAGCTGCTAAGTACATCAGTGGTCAGCAAATGGGCAGTGGTCAACAGAGAAAAAGAAAGAGAGAAAGATTAAATCACCTGTAAAGCTCAGGGAGATGATACTGTTTTATTAGACAGAAATATTTTGCAGAAGAGTGTGAGAACCAGAATATTAAAACTGGTTCTTTCTCTGGTGCTGTCTGGTGTTGGTGTGAAAGTCTTAGAGATGACCCATTAATCAAAAGAAGATAATGGAAAATTGGGGAAAGAAGGAAAGTTGCATCAGTATTGCCCAAATAGACATGAGGTAATTTATTATAGCAGATTCCTCAAAGCTTTGAGGGAAAGGGGAGCCACACATGTGATTCCAACTTGCTCCAAACAAGGTCAAAAATATAAAGGGGGAGATATTTAAGAAATAGGCTGTGAACTATAGAAAACATACAGAGAGAAAAGGTAGAAATATCTGATAAGTCTGTAGTCAAAAGATTTTCTGAATGTTTCCAGAAAAGGATCAGATAAAATTTAGTGTCGGTTTCTTACCTTTTCCTGACCAATTATTTGCTTATTAAAATGTAGATTCTACAACTTCAAAGTCTCATAAAAAGGCAGTAAACCAGTAACGCAGGTTGTTCCAGTTCAGTAAATAAATGGACTTTGCTCAAAGAGTCACTGAAAAGAGATCTTTTGTCACAGCTCCAACACAGTGAAGAAGAGACAAGGGTAGATTTGTAGCTGTCACTAAACACAGTAAATCCACTTGTGACAAAGGTGTATAGATATTAAGAGTGAATACTATTGCACATTTGGGAGAAATCATCACCAGTTTTCTTGCAGAGATTCTGCGTCACTGCTGACTGACACAATGGACCAGTTTACCTGAGAAGTATTCCCTCAGTGCTCTCCAGCCCTTCGACTACCAGATCATCTGTTTCATAGAATGGCTTAGGTTGAAAGGGACCTCTGGAGATCATCTAGTTCCAACCCCCCCTGCCATGGGCAGGGACACCTCCCACTAGACCAGGTTGCTAAAAGCCCCATCCAACCTGGCCTTGAACATTTCTCGGGATGGCACCTCCACAACTTCCCTGGGCAACCTATTCCAGTGTGTCACCACGCTTATAGTGAAAAAATTTCTTTTTTCACTATAATAATAATATTTAATTTAATTTAATTATTAATATAATAATAATAAAATAATATCTAATCCAAATTTACCCTCTTCCAGTTTGAAGCCATTACCCCTTGTCCAAATCCATGGGCCCTTTTGTTTCACAACAGAAGTCCCTACCAGCCCAGATTCAGACCCAGATATGGCATAGAAACAGAAGAGGTGGCAAAGACAGGTGATTTGGTAACTCAGGTTGGACATTAGGAAAAGGTTCTTCACTGAGAGGGTAGTCCGTCACTGGAACAGGTTCCCCAGGAAACTGGTCACAGCACCAAGCCTGTCAGAGTTCAAGAAACATCTAGACAATGCTCTGAGTCATATGACTGACTTAGTTTTAGGTAGTCCTGCAAGGAGCAGGGAGTTGGACTCGGTGATCCTTATGGGTCCCTTCCCACTTGAGATATTCTATCATTGTATGACTTCCTGAAAGCTATACACAAAGGTCTATTGTCCAAGCTGGTGCTGTTAGACTCTCTGGTGAGTCTGTCAAGGGACGTCAAGGACAATAAGCAGGGCTTCTTCAAATACATCAGTAGTAAAAGGAAGACCAGGGAAATGTGGGCCTGCTGCTGAATGACATGGGTGCCCTGGAGATGGAGGATGCAGAGAAGGCAAAATTACTGAATGCCTTCTGTGCTTCAACCTTTGCTGCTAAGGCCAGCCCTCAGGAATCCCAGACCCTGGAGGTAAGAGACAGAGCCTGGAGAAAGGAAGACTTTCCCTTGGTCGAGGACAATTGGATTAGAGACCATTTAGACAAACTCGACACCCACAAATCCATGGGCCCTGATGGGATACACCCATGAGTGCTCAGGGACCTGGCAGATGTTATTGTGAAGCCAATCTCCATCATCTTTGAACGGCTGTGGAGAACAGGAGAGGTCCCTGAGGACTGGAGGAAAGCCAATGTCACTCCAGTCTTCAAAAAGGGCAAGGAGGAGGACCCAGGAAACTACAGGCCAGTCAGCCTTCCCTCCATCCCTGGAAAGATGATGGAACAGCTCGTTCTGGATGTCACCTCTAAGCATGTAGAGGAAAAGAACGTTATCTGGAGTGGTCAACATGGATTCACCAAGGGGAAATCATGCTTGACCAATGTGATAGCCTCCTATGATGGCGTGACTGGCTAGGTAGATGAGGGGAGAGCAGCGGATGTTGTCTGCCTCAACTTCAGCAAGGCTTTTGACGCTGTCTCCCATAACACCTTCATAGGTAAACTTAGGAATTGTAGGTTAGATGAGTGGACAGAGAGGTGGATTGAGAACTGGCTGAATGGCAGAGCTCAGAGGGTTGTGATCAGTGGGGCACCGTCTAGTTAGAAGCCAGTAACTAGCAGTGTTCCCCAGCAGTCAGTGCTGGGTCCAGTATTAGTCAACATAATCATCAACAACCTAGATGAGGGGACAGAGCATACCCTCAGCAAGTTTGCTGATGACACAGAAGGGGAGGAGTGGCTGACACACCAGAAGGCTGTGCCACCATTCGGTGAGACCTAGACAGGCTAGAGAGCTGGGCCGAGAGGAACCTAATGAAGTTCAACAAGGGCAAGTGCAGAGTCCTGCACCTCAGCAGGAATAACCCCATACACGGGTACAGGTTATGGGTTGGCCTGCTGGAAAGCAGCTCTGCAGAGAGGGACGTGGGAGTGCTGTTGGACAACAAGTTGACCATGAGCCATCAATGTGCCCTTGTGGCGAAGAGGGACAATGATCTCCTGGGGTGCATTAAAAGGAGTGTGGCCAGCAGGTCAAGGGAGGTTAATCTTCCCTCTCTACTCTCCCCTGGGGAGGCCACATTTGGAGTCCTGTGTCCAGTTCTGAGCTCCCCAGCTCAAGAAAGTCAAGGAACTACTGGAGAGAGTCCAGAGGAGAGCTATGAAGGTGATCAAAGGACTGGAGCATCCTTCTTATGAGGAAAGGCTGAGAGACCTGGGTTTGCTTGGCTTGGAGAAGACTGAGGGGGGATCTCATCAATGCTTCTAAATATCTAAAGGGCAAGTGTCAAGAGGATGGGGCCAGACTCTTTTCAGTGGTCATCAGTGACAGGACAAGAGGCAATGAGCACAAACTGGAACACAGAACATTCTGTCTGAACACAAGGAAAAACTTCTTTACTTTGAGGGTGGCAGAGCACTGGAACAGGCCGCCCAGAGAGGTTGTAGAATCTCCTTCTCTGGAGATATTCAAAACCCATCTGGATGCATTCCTGTTCAGCCTGCTCTAGGTGAACCTGCTTTGGCCGGCTGCTTTGAATAGATGATCTCCAAAGATCTCTTCCAAGCCCTACCATTCTGTGATTCTGTGTGATTCTGTGATTGAGGTGCTTGAACGTGTCCAGAGAAGGTCAAAGAAACTGGTGAAGCCTTTAGAGTCTTATGAGGAGCGGCTGAGGGAACAGGGGTTCTTTAGCCTGGAGAAAAGGAGGCTGAGGGGACACTTTATCACTCTCTACAATGACCTGAAAACAGCTTGTAGCAAGGTAGGTGACGGTCTTTTTTCCCAAGTAACAAGTGATAGGATGAGAGGAAACAGCCTCAAGTTGCGCCAGGGGAGGTTTAGATTGAATATTAGGAAAAATATCTTCACTGAAAGTATTGTCAAGCATCAGAACAGGCTGTCCGGGAAAGTGGTGGCACTTAGGTACATGGTTTAGTGGTGTAGTTGGCAGTGTTAGGTTAACAGTTGGACTCAGTGATCCAACTGTTGATTCAAGGTCTCTTCCAACGCAAATGATTCTATGATTCTGTGATTCTATGATATGTCTCTTTCTACAGGATCAAGATCTTAAGACATAGGCTGATGGATGACAAAGAGCTGGGTTACAGTCAGAGGACATTAGAGATAAGTGTATGACAAAATTAAATGCAAAATGTGACCTTGCGTATAACTGCCTCTCTTCCCCCTTGACCAAGATGTTGAATTAAGTGATGAGGATAATTATAATGGATTCTCATGTATTTCCAGTGATCAGAAATCCTGATTTATCTTTTCCTTGGCAGCAAAACCAAAATAATTTTATTCTTGCCCTTTAAATAAAAATGAAGTCAGAAACATTCTTTTTTTTTATATAAAACCTAGCTCATGTAATTAACTTACCCTGAATGAGTAGGGAGGCCAAAGATTACAGAAAGTTAAACTGTGCAACACCTCACCAACACAGTTAACTGAAATAAATGTGCCAAGTGTTTGTCATTGCAATTCCAAATGTAAAGATTTGGGCTTTTTAAAATTGCCTGTAAATGTATTTAATTTGAAACATAATAAATTATTGTTGAGGTTAATTTGTGGGTTTTTTTTCATCATAGTCAATATCAGTACATTTATTCTCCCATTTTTCTTCTTTATTTCTATTACTGAAAAGTCACTGTAGGCCATGAAAATATGTTTGGGGTAGAACTTCTCATGTACTTTCATTAGCACTAAACTTTTTGTGGTGCAGTTGAAAATATCTAGTCATCAAAAGTTAAAGAAATTTTCTTTTAAAACCCAAATTGATCGAATGTTCTGATCGTTGATTTGAAGTGATTTACTTTTTTTTTTTTAATATTGTAGGAAATTGTATTTTTAAGTAAATAAGTAGAAAGTTTCATCTGATCAAACCCAAATGTGTTTATTTCCAAAATATTTTTTATGTGAAATTTTGGAACTGCTTTATTTTCTTCTATTTTGGATTGGAAAATGGATTAATTTTATTAATTAATAAAGTGTGAAAATTCTACAATATGCAAAATACGTCTTTTAGATCCACACTTTAACCCCTAGGCAAATGCATGTGCTCTCTGTTATTTTTGTAATATGGCTGTCTTGAAACTAGGCCAGTAGTTCCGCTTATGAGCAGTTCCACAGGTACGTGTTCATATATGTGTGAAAACTTCACTTCATCTTTGGTCACTAAATAATAAAAATGCTAGATCAATGCAACTTAGATTGACATAGAAAGAAATTAACAACATCTCTTACTTTACAAATGAGTAAATTCATTCTGCCATTAATAAATGATGATAAAATGTGAAATCCCACAGTAACCTTTTCACCAATTCTTCAGTTTTCAATTTTCAGATCAAAGAAGCAGTTAAATCACACAGACTCTTACCAGTCCAATTAAAAATAAAATAATGATAATTAAAAAAAAGTAGTTTTGAAGTAACATTTATACTACCGGACACTGAAAATGAGATGGAGTTCAGAAGATGACAGAAGCAGGGAAATATGTCTAAACCAACATAATCTTAAATAGTTACTCTTTCATTATAAATTGTGGAATGCTGATGTGCACCTCAATTTGCATTTTAAATGCAACATATTCATGTTGATGCAAGGAAGAGATACTGAATACAAAATACTAGTAATGCTAGTGAAAATTTATAATAATTTCATCTCCCAACTGGGCTTAAAACAGAATCTGTTCAGCCGTCTCTTCAAAGAGTGGTTTCTTTAGCGAGATGACAAGAGGTAGTATCCAGAGTTCTTTTGGTCATGTTTATGATCAATCTTTTTTTATTGTTCAGTATAAATCAGCACCTTGAACTCAGAAAACAGGAGATTTAAAAATTTCTGATTAAACCTCTCATTAATTACATATTATATTTTATACTTAAATGACCAGGGTTGGATGGATGTGTCAACTCTAGTAATTTAAGAACTGTGCTAATCTTGACTACAATTTAGTTTGCCCTCAACTTTAATCATATCTTTCATCTTCAGTGAGAAAAAGGAGCTTAATATTAAAAGAGTGAGGGCTTGAACAGTTAGCCCTGTTCACCCCTGTAACTCTGCCCTATTTTTTAATGCAAATAGTTGCTACTGTTTGAAATGTATTATTGCTGTTAAGAAAAAATGACCTAATGAGCCCAACACCAGTTACATGAGTTGCTATATTCTTTAGTATCATCAGTCTGATTTAGGCACAGTCTTCGTTTAAAACTTCATCAACGGATTTGTTATATGAAGTCAAAACTTGCATAAACACCTACCAAATTCTTCTGAAGCTGGTCACAAGTTTGTTGCGCTCCATTATGAAGAACAATGAAAAATCTTGTTTGCTTTCTGCCCTCTAAAGCTTTCCCCTAGCTGATCTGCCACAGTTGAAGAAAAGGGAAAAAAAAATTAAATCTAAAAATCTAATCTAAAAGGAGATTGGCCTGCTTACCCAGCGTAATAAAGGCTGTTTTAGTGTGCAGTGAAGCTAAGACAGTGTTACAGTGCTAATGGTGGGAACATTATCTCACTGGGGAAGTATAAGAATTAAAAGGTATATTAACTAAAATCCCCTGAATGTTAACATCCTTCAGCACAAAAGCTTATCTATGCATGTTGGAAGAAGGATCTTTCAGGTTTTGATTAGTTTTGGACAAGCAGCTTAAAAATTAAGAAGTACAGTGCTAAAAACCAAAATACTCCCCTCTGAGAGTTTCTCCATGACTACAAAGATATGTAAGTATTTCAAGATACTGACAGAAACGATAACTTCTGATAGCCTTGGGAGTGGCTGATGAAGACGCATTAAAACCAGTTATATTTCCTGGAGTGAAACTTCCTTGGACTTGTGACACTCTTTTCTAAATGAGAAAATTTCTCTAATGTGGATAATTGCACTGATGGCTAGACTGAGAAAATAGGCCAAGAAATAGGCTATCTGTGATTCTGTTAATTGCTCCAGAAGTCAACCAGCTTGACTTTTTATGCATGCCTTACAAATCTTTTGACAAGCTAGTAAACCATTTCCAAATTATATTAAATGGGATGAAATAATTTCAAAGAAGGAATAGGAAGGCATGAAACATAGCGTCTACACTAAAAAAGAAAGAAAGAAGGGTCAAATAAAGAAAATTTTTTTCAGACTTGGAGCTTCAAATTCTTGTTAGTTTTCCTAGTGATGTACTCTAGCATTTTTAGCATGCTGTTAACAGGCAAGCAGCAAAACAATTTACTGGTTTACTGCTTTTGATTTTATCCTAGTTGCAGTTGTACCATGTCAAACAAAAATAATTACGAATATGGCAGTATGCAAATCAGACAAAACTACTTCTAAATACCTATTTCACATGCGCATCCTGTTTTAAGCTTCAGAGAGCAAATGGATAAAACACTGGCTTTAACTCTGAGGTCAAGGTTGAAGTCATAACTAAAATATGGATTTGCGTTTTAAAACTGTAAGACATGCTTGGTCACAAATACCATACAATTTTCCTTGCTCTGAAGAGGTATGAGTAAGTACGCTAATGGAATTACGCCTCGCTCTTCTGAAACACAAATTAGGTTTTGATGATATAGTATAGCTAACTAAGAAATCTTGCTATAATTGAGATACCAGAGATCATATAGCATGCACATCTGTATGCACAGCTCAAAGGACAAATGACTCAGATGATTAATGTAGAAGCGTAGAGAAGGCTAGTTCACTTGAAGCCTCTGAAAATTTTTATAAACACGATTCACTGCACAGCATCAGCATACCAAAAGTACAAAGCCCAATTTTCTTTTTAGGTTCGGTTTGAACTGAGGAATAAAACCCCACAAACAATTTTCCATTAAAAGCAGAGCCACAGGAATGTTTGAGAATTATGGAACTGTTTATTTAAAGTTGTTCAAGGTCATGAGTTTTGCAAACAATTTGAGAGCATGGTTTAGAGTGATGTTTTTTGAAAAAAAAACCCAAACCCAAACCTATACTTATAATGAATATTATTTATTGTCAGCAATTCAGTAAGGTTTTGACAACACCCAGTCTCGCACAAATCAAATTAAAGAGAACTTTTAACATACCTAGCAGAGCAGGCATTACATATGACCACTCAGCTCTTCAGTCATCAAATACTATTTTCTGGTGTATAAAACCTTGACCACGTACTGAGGCTGGAATTTGCTGTGCAAATTTTAATCCCCCAAATATTCATTATTTTTGGGAAGTATTTCAGGTGATTTCCAAGAATCAGGATAACAGTGTTCAAAGGTCAGGATAAACAACTTAGAATGGCTATTTTAGGAACTATTTATATTAAAATAGCAATCAGGTGTCCCCACTTGTAACAAAACTTCTTGCACTGAATAGCTTAGAAAGAAAGAAAAGCAAAGAGCCCTTCTCAGAAGAAATGGAATTCTAAAACAAATGTCCATATCCACAAAAAACCCCAGAGTCAGAATAAAATTATGAGACCCTGAGTTGTTCTGGCATCCTCCAGTCACTGGTTACATTAATTTAATCACATTGAGAAAAACTTGACCACAGCTTTCTGTTGAAGGCAGAAAATAGAATTAAAACAAATAATACCAAAGATGAATTCATTAGATAAAGTATCAAACATCATCACCATATCTATCAATTATCTTTGTTTTCTTCTACTTTCTTTTCCTCTGTTATATTTCTTTTTACTTTCCAATTGAGAGAGGGAGCGAGATTGCTGAAATACTGTCACTACAACAGATAAAATAAACTTTATATAAGGTTATCTTTATGGCCTTGTCTTTCACTTTTTTCTCTGCTTTCTTAAGTTTAAAATTGTCACCTAATAAAGCTCTTTATACTTTTACAATTTTAGTAAATGAATAGTGATACACAAGTTTGCATGGTCTCTATTGTATTATAAACATGGTTTAGCCTTTCTTAAGTCTGAAATGAATATCCTTGAGGACTCTGAGGAAGTCATTTGTTCACTGAACACAGAAGGCTTAATATAGTCTCTTGTGAGTTTCAACTGTATTCAAGCGTTTTGCTGTGTGACTAGTACCAGCACTCACTGATGATATTCATGTGTTTAATACTCATACTCAATCATATTTACCAAGAAGCTACATTTTTCATTATGTATTCTTTAACTTCATATTGCCATCTTGTATTTGCTTGTGCCAGCCTTCCATGCTTTTCAGGCAGATTCTGGTTCATTTGCTGACTTGCTGTCCCTATTGCTACCTCATCCTTTCCCCTTTTTCCATACAGAAAATTATCAAAGTGACCCATTACCATAAGGAAATGAAGCAATTCTCTTTATTTTCAATAAGATTAACAGATATAGTAACTTGCATATAGTAACATATGTAACTAAAAACATTAAATTATGTCTCAAAATACCTAAAACCTTTAAAAAAATTGGTCTGTTTAACTAGTATGTAATTTGGGAAAGTCTTTTGTTATAAGTAAATCATAATTCAATACAGACATCTTGTTTACATTTTGGAAAATGACACTTCTATTGCAATGTATATTATCGAATCATATGATGAAAATTTCTCTTGTAAGAACAGTGCTTCTTCTGGTGTAAACAGCATACCTTCAAGACATGAATGTAAACTGAGGCTCTGGCCCAAAATGTTACACGGGGATTTGAATATACAGTATTATGTTTTTCCAACAAGGAGAGTCAACAGTTTTGGAGTAAGATGATCACAAGAACACGTAAAAGCATGTGTCTCTAATTTCTCAAGGATTTGCAGTTCATTATTTAAACTGAATCTTTCAGCCTTGGACTAATTAACTTATATTCCAATTTGGAACATTTTCCTTTTCAAAGGTTTTAAAAAGTCAAACGATTCTTTCTTCTTTGTCCTGAGATAACTATTAAAAATATCAGTGTATGAAGTGTTATGTAACCTGATGGGAACACTAAAACCATTTAACAGAGGGACATCTCTGGGATTTTGGTTTTTGATTTGCAGCCTGCTAATGATAAAAGGGTATTTCTGTTCTTCATTTGCCAAGAAAAATTATGCACTTTTTTGTTCTAGGAACACAAGAGGCTGCAAGGCTTGGTAGCGACTATCTCTGATTGTCTCTGGGCAAAATACAGTCTTTCCACAGAAGTGGCTGGTCTTTACCTGCCTTGCCAACCAAAAAAGCTCTATAAACAAGTGGAAATCTCTTGACGTCAATGATAAATTTCCAATTAACTCTGGTAGGTTCTGAATGTCATCTGCTGTCTTTCAGTGTGCAAAGATAGGCACTGAGGCACAGCCCACAGAGTGCTCATAAAGGAGCATTTCCCCGGCATCAACTGACTGCTGGAACAACATTGCACATCTCTCTCCAGTTCAGTGAAGTTCTTAGAGACTGAAGACCTTCAAGCTGTCTACCCAGTCTTCTACTTGCCTGATTGTTGGCTCAGATCCCCACTCTTCACACAGCAGCATGATAATTCTATACGAGGCCTTTTCTGCTCTGTTTGAATGCCACCCTGTTAAGGAAAACATGGTGCAAATCTGGTAGTTTTTCCAGAACATATCCATGAAGCGAGTCACAAGTAACCCTTGTTCAGCTAAGAAGCATGCCCGTGTCTTCTGAATGGGAAGTGGTAATCTTGAAGGTGTCTTTCCTGCCTCTCTCCCACCTACAGCCCTAACATAACCTCCCCTTGAAATTCACAGCATAACTGTAGGCACAATTCTAGGGTTGACACCTGTCTATCTACCCAGGTAAAATCCCTAAAAGCACCCTTGAAACAGAGGTATCAGAAGCGAGTGGCGTTCTGGTCCAGATCTGGCTAGCTATAATTTACCAGTCTGTACCAGTGTACTATCTTTCTTAGCAAGCAAATCCAACTTACAATTGCATTTGATGTGTGTGTATAGTTAATAAGAAATAAAATATGTGGTTATTTAAGGGACCCTGAGGTCTTTTTAATTTTCAGGGTTGATATTTAAAGGGCAACTAAGACAACCAGAACTGATTTTAGAAGTGATTCTTTACTGTAAGGGCTGAGAGAAGTGGCAAACCAGATACTTTGATGTGAGCTATAATATTACATAATGTCTTGGTAAATCTTAGTTCTAAGCATCAAAAAAAGTCTGCAGTAAATTGTAATGCAACTGTTCTGAAGACCACTTCTTATGGTTTTTTTTCTTTTTCTTAAAATTATTTTCTTGTTTAATAAAAAAAAATTAAACCTGAGAGTCTGTATTTTCCAAATTAACTAAGTTTTCCTTAATCTTTTGTTCAGTGTTTTTTTCTTCACCTTTGCTTATTCTTCACTAAATTTTTCTTCTCATGCCTTTATTTTTACCATCCTAATCTCTCCTCCCTTTTGTATTCTTCACTCCTGCTCTCCCCATACTAAGGTGTCTGTTAATTGTGCTGTTTCCTCATTGATGTACTTCTGCCTCTACAGTCATTGTTGCTGGCTGTTCAGATTTTTGCTGCTGGAGCTGATGATTTCTATCCCAATAACCAAGTGACAGGAAAGACCTGTACTTCGTTCTTCCTCTTTGTTTTTGGTTGCTGCCTGTCAAAGGGCTGTGGGGTGGCAAGAAAGGGTAGCAAGGCACAAAAAGGAGAAATAGCGCACATGCTTTTCTGTTTCAAGTGCATGTTTTAATGGCCTTGACCTCACACAGTACTCAATTCCCTTATAATTTTGAGCAAAGTTGCCAAGGAATTATCACATATTTTTCAAAGTATAGTACTGAACTATGTGATGAGCAGAACTCTTATCAGCAGAATATAGGAGATTTTCTTGTAACTGAGCAGCGTTCTGGAGCTCGATTTAGAGTTGAGGGTTGTTTTTTTTCTGGCAGCTTCTGATAACATCCTTTTCTCTGCTAGGCTGAGCTTACAGGAGAGCTTTCAAATCTCAGGGAGCTATTCTGCAGTCGCTCCGTAGAATTGAAAGACACCTGCAGAGAGTGGCTCTAGTCATGGAAAAATGCTCTAGGTCAGGTGGAAATTTGCTGCCAGCAGCAGCTCAAGAATATTATTTATTACATAGGACTTAGAGTTATTACTCAAAGCTTCATTCCAACCATCAGCATATTCTGCAAGAATAGTTTTTATTCTGGGTTATAAACTCCATGAACAAAAAGCCCAGAGTGAGTGAAAAAGTGCTAGCAACACTGGATCAATATAAACTTAGAAAGTACAAATCCAGTTAAAGAATTTTTTAACATGTCTTTACGTCAAAACTAGGATGAGGGGTGTTCTTCCTGGTTTTCTGTGAAAATTACATGAAATGCCTGTCTGAACAGTTATGTTCAGTTGCACTGCAAATTCTAGCAATTTTGGCTAGCTAACACTTGATTCTGGCAGCAGTGCATTTACAGCTTTAGGTACACAAATTTGTGCCCACAATTAAACCTCAGGTTTTTAAACCCAGCCTAGGAAGTGCAGACACCTGTAAAGAAAAGCTTTATGAATGTTTATTAAACCAGTAAAACGTAGCAAATGTACTGTTCAATGTTGGTCCCAAAGGCTATGCACTTTTTTAGGAGATGATATTTTCTAGGTATCACCTCTGAAATTGCATCATTATTTTAACACATAATATATACTATCCAGTGTAAATCTTTACATACAATGAAAAGTCAAGACTCATTTGGACAAAGCAGAGATCTGTTGAAGGGGGAAAACGTTTGATTTCTAAAAACTGTATAGGTCAAGTGAACAAGACCTTTTATGGTAGTTATTCTATTTAATCTTTTCTTCCGACAAATCCTCTGAAAATAATACAGCAGCTACACAAAAGAGTTGTGACTTGCTTTTAAGTTATCTTTTTTAGATAAGAGACTGGTTCACTCTATAGCTGTAAGTAGTAGGTAGGTAAATTTACAGTATAATGTCTTAGTTACTAATGTCCCAGTAATTCTTGCCCAGCTATAAAAAGACCCTGGATAAAAGTACATTCATTCATAAACCTCAGAAAGAAGTTTGAGATTTTGTTCTATTGCGTTTATATGGCAAGGTTTTGGTAGCAGGCAAGCTGCAGGGGTGGCTTCTGTGAGAAGATGCCAGAAGCTTCCCCCATGTCAGATGGAGCCAGTTTCAGCCAGCTCCAAGACAGACCTGCCCATCACTGATGTTGGTAGCACCTCTGTGATAACATATTTAAGAGAGGGTAAAGCCTGCTGTGCAACACCAGCTGGGAGAAAGGAGTAAGAATGAGAAACAGCTCTGCAGACACCAAAGTCAGTGAAGAAGAAACAGGAGGAGGTGCTCCAGGCATCAGATCAGAGATTCATCTACAGCCTGTGGTGAAGGCCATGGTGAGGCAGGTAGTGACCCTGCAGGAGAAGGACCCTCCACCTATGGAGAACCACAGTGGAGCAGATATCCACACTGCAGCCTGTGGAGGACCCCATGCTGGAGGAAGTGGATGTGCCCTGAAGGAAGTCGTAACCCTGTGGAGAGCCCACAATGGAGCATGCTCCTGGGAGGTCCTGTGGCCCCATAGGGGACCCTAGCTGCAGCAATCCATTCCTGAAGGGTTGCAGCCCGTGTAAATGACCCATCCTGTTCTTGAAGAACTGCAGCCAGTGGGAAGGACCCACAAGAAGGACTGTATTCCATAGGAGGGACCCCACGCTGGAGTAGAGGAAGAATGCAAGGAGGAAGCAGCAGCAGAGACAATGTGTGATAAACTGACCACAACCCCAATTCCTCTCCCCCTGTGCTACTCAGGGGAAGGAGGTAGAGAAGTCAGGAATGAAATTGAGCCCAGGAAGAAGGGAGAGAATGGGGGAAGGCATTTTTTTAGATTTATTCTTATATGTCATCATCCTACTTTGATTTGATTGGCAAAAAAATTAATTAATTTTCCCAAGTCAAGTCTGGTTCGCCCATGACGGTAGTTGCTGAGTGATTTCCCTGTCCTTACTTTGACCCATGAGCCTTTTATTGTATTTTCTCCCCATTCAGTCGAGGAGGAGGAGTAATAGAGAGGTTTGGTGAGCACCGGGCAGCCAGCCAAGGTGAACCCACCACAGTGGTATTTGCAAGTTGCTGCCAACTGTAATGTTGTGCCAGATTTCTGCACTTTGACAATACACTGAACAGTTATTATGACAACATGAACATCCTTAACATGTCTGTTAAGTGATCCACATGGAAATATTCAATTGTGTCATATGTAAGATACCATACATGTAATCTAAAAATGCAATAAAGGGATGCTTATAACAGATTTAACCAATAAGTATAGTTCACCATTGTGCAACAAACTCGGGGCACATTCACAGTTCACCTGGAAGAGAAAATAAAATCCACCTGTTCGCAAACTCTCTGTCCCAAATGAGCTAAAATGAGGCTCCCTTTGGTCATTGCACTCAACATTAGGGTTAGATTTTCATTCTCAGAAGCATGTTGTTATTAAATACTTTTTTTTTTTTAAAAGACTAAAACTTTAGATTTTAATCCAGGTACACAAAATTTAAGGAAAGGCTAAAATAGGAGTGCAAGGAAAGTCTCAGCTACACATTAGTTAACTCAGTTCTGATTGCAACCAAACTACTAATAATTCTGGTACTGAGAGGATGACCTGTGACGGGGTTTCCCAAACTCCTTAAGTATTCAGTATCGTCTGTCAACAGGCAAAAGGTGAACTATTGCTCTGGACTCATATAAAAATACCTACGTCTTTAACTATCGACCTTATTTAGTATATGAAATCTTTGTAATATTTGAGATCTTGCTTCACTACAAGGTCTTATGTTTCAATGATTTAGCAATCTGGAAGGCATTTATCTCTTTGATCCTGCAAAGATTAATTTCATACAGGCAACATATGTTCAGGAACTTAATATCAGTGTTGTTGGTTGACCATAGCTTTAGAAGTACTTTTGTAATTCTGACATCTCTGGATGAATTGTGTCCTCTGGATCTGAAAAAAAGCTTTTAATCGTGTAGAATGAGGCTACTCCGTTTCAAACCTCTAGGGGTTAGTTTGATAATAGATTTTCTCCCATAGCACTGCTCATTATCTGTAGTCAAAGCCAATGGTTTGATTATCCCCTTCCTTTCAATTAGGCCTCTGCACCCACGGGGCCCAGGAAAGTTGCTGTATTGATATAAGTTAACTTTCAAGTTAGTTTTGCAGGGTATCACAAGGAAGGGTTGATCAGTAGAGCTTCAATCTTAGCCAGCTGCAGATTCACTCAGTCACTGAGAAGGATCAAAGATAACCACAAAATGACTCCATAGTTAAGACCTAAAAATACATGGCAAGGTTTGAAGCTTGATACTGTGTCAAAGAAGCACAGCTAGTTTGTATTGATCTAAAAGCCTAATGGAAGTACTGTAGAACAATGGGAAGACATTGTGCTGAAATTATTTTGTGGCTCCTGATATGAAAGCTATATTGAATTATGAAGATCCCCCAAAAAACTTCAGCACAAAATCTCCTTTCCTGTTCCACCTTCTATAAAAATGTGTGCAGTTTTTCCTTCTAACCTTGTTTTTATAACCTTGTTTAAATAAAGATGAGAACAAACATCTTTAAATCTTGCACTTGCATGCAGACTTACTTTTAAATTACTGCTTATCATCACTGTAACAGTAAACTTTGAAATATTTCACAGTGTCATTATGGGGTTTGAAAGCACTGTGTCACATAATCCTAAGGTTTACACAGACAGTATCCCAGAAAACGAGGGAAGTAATTACTAAATTAATGTAAGAATTTGCCAAAATAAAAAAAAAAAAACACCACAAAAGTTGCTTTAAACCCATGACTTAATCCAGAGGTAAATGCAAGATTTATTGTATACAATAGGTACCCAATCAGTGTCATTTTCAATCTAACTATTAACAGAATTCTGGTGAAATTTTGGAGTCAACGAAGACATTTATCTCTAAATATCATCTGTTAAAGAGTATATTTGGGTTGAAAAAAAATTGCAAGAAAAAAGAAAGTTTTTAAATTGCTAATACTTTGTCTGAGAAAGTATATCATCTGCAAAAATACAGCCCGTATTATGCATGACAGTAAATGTGAAGAGAGGTTTTGTGGAAATGCAGAGAAAATAGGAATTTGGAGGTAGAGAAGTGAGAAATACTGCTCCTTGATAGAAGAATACAAAGATTTTGAGAGTCTGTGTCAGAGGAAGGCAAGACCCATTAAGGGGAAAGGGTTTAAGAAATTACTTTGGGAAAGGTGGCATCTTTGCTGGTGTCAGATACCTCACAACTCTTTTTTAATGGAGGAGGAAAGCCTGGGAAACATTATAACACTAAGTGTGTGTTCTGCACCCAGGGGGATGGCAGGTGAGGAAAGGTGACGTGAGAGTGAGCTGGTGCAGGGATCTCTCCGAATCTCAGTAAGAAAGGCCCAACAACAAATGGCTTAATAAGATAACTTTTTTAATAAGACAGAATAAGAAGAGAAATATAGATAACGAACAACATCTTACACCCTTTCAGATACTGGGCACCGCATGTTTGTGCAACATCAGGCAGAACCCCGGTGGATTTTCCCATGGCGTGCTGTGCAGACCAGACCCTGTCTGTACGGAGAAACTCTCCCTTTCAGTCATCTGAGGACATGTATATTGTCCTTACAAGAAAACAACTCTGTTCCTAAAAGACGTTCTCAAGAGAACTCCTTACCTCGCTGTTAGACAAGGGCAAGGCCACACGGGAGGTGTAGTCACAGTGCTGAGCAGGAGCTGCCTGCAGGCTGCTCCAGTTCCATGCACATGCTGTCTGTTCCATGGCCGTGGGATGCGTGTTTCACGACACAGCACAGCACAGCACAGCACGGCACAGCACAGCCTGAAGGTCACACTGGGTGTGCAGTGCCTGCCCAGGTTAGCTGTGCTGTAGGTCTTTTTGCTCTTGAACCTGCAACGGGCCCTTGGTCAAGATCAGTGCAGTGTGCTGACCTCCTCTGTCTGCCTTCAATACATGTGCCATGATATGGGACTGAAGAGTTCTTCGTTTTATGAGCCTTCGTCTCCCCTCTGTGAATAGTGACCTCAGAAACATCCCTCCACTTTTGGATGTGTCTGACTGTATCCCCTTCTCCCTGTCTGTGTGCCAGGTCATGCAAAAGATCCTGAATGAGGACTGAACTCCTCTCCTTACTGTCTATATATGTCAAGGTCTGGGTAACAGATGATAGAAATAGGGAAGCACAAGCTGGTTCAAATGACAGCTAAGGAACATATATAAGAGTACATACCACATCCTGTTATGGAAGGGAAACTGGATGAAGGTAGAGAGTCCAGTTAGTTAGATAGGAATAAGACCGGAATGATGAAAGGATTTAATTTTAAAAACATAATTTTTTCACGTGAACACCAACCTACACAGTGAGGAACAGAAATCAACAGAACACATGTAAACTTTGCTACATCTACATGCTCCTTGAAAGGAACTGTGTTTTCAATAACTTTATTTGGCCAGTCTTTGAATCTGCATGGAAACATGCTAGTGTCAGTTTGACAAAGTATATTATGATTTGACACCATTCAAACCTTTCTTCTTCTAAGGATGGACGAGGAAAACCCAATAAATTGTTTGAAAGCACATATGAAATATATATTTATACTTACTAGCCCTTGTGAACAGTTGATTTACTGCTAAGGAAAAAAATATATTAACAGGTACAGTTGGCTTCATTATGTGTGTAATAAAGTGGCTAATGTTCTTTTCCTCCCTTTCGCAGCAATAGTAAATGAAGATTTGCATTCTGGGTAGGGCATTCTCTTGGGGAAGCAGCAGAAGCCTAGACCGACAATCCCTAAGCCCCAAACCTTGTTAAATGCAGTTTCAGTCCTGGGGACCTAATGCACTGATTGCTTCCCGAGAAGGAGTCTCATTGCTTGCTCCATTCAGTCCTATTACTGAAGGTCTAATTACATCTATTATGCTGTTCAGTTTCACAGACGGTTATTGAGGGGAGGAGGACGTGAAAGGAGGGGGGCCAGGGCGGGGGAGAGGGGGAGGAGAAGCAGAAACAAAGTGTATGGCAGGAAAAAAGCCCACAGGCCTCAACTATTGAGAAATGAACTGATGACTGAACTGACTACTATGTGAGATTATATCGAAACCACCAAGTGTGTTACTGTAACAAGACAAAATGGAGATGGTTCCAATTTTGTATTATTGCCCAGGCAAGAGAGAACCAATTACTCTGTCAAAAACTTAGGTACTGGATTTTAAAAGCTTCACAAGGCCTTAGCTCAACCAAAAAATCTTAGTATGAAAAGGAAAAAAAGGGGTTAGGAGGGAAGTGAAGCATTTTTTAACAACGTTGTAAAGTTTCATTTACATTCCAGGCTGCCAAAAGCCCTTCCCAGACCTCTTTTCTTCAATATAATGCAAACATCACGTGCCATATTATGCTTTTGTGTAGCCTAGATTAAGACTGTTATCATGGCCTAATAGAGCTCAAAATGAGAGGAGGGGAGGGAGGGGGAAAGAGACTCATTATTTTTAGATGGCTTCGCTTCTCCCATAGGGTTCCCATAGATCCTACTTAGCAGCAACTCATTCCAGCACTGATTAAGTGGGAAATACACAGAATCTCAAAAGGTCAAACCTATAATCAGCTGCCCTAAGGGGCTGACATGGAAAACTTCTTAATCCAAGTTCAGTTTATTGCAATCTTATAACAAGGTGCAGCCAGTGATACACATTGAGGGAAAGAGAGGCCACTCCTAACAGAGCTTCTTAGCATGCCTCAGCATTACAGTATTTTGTCTTATCTGGGTTTTTGGTCAGGGTTCCCGTTATTTTCTCCATTCAATTTGTGCATGTTGATCATTTGCTTTCCTGCTGTTGAAGGGGGTGCATTTATAAAAAGCTAAATGTGCATGAGGTACACACTGCTTACTGCTGAGAAAATATTCCCCAAGTTGATCTACAGAGCAAGGAGGGAAACAAAGTTCTTTCAGAGACAGGAAGGAAGAAAAGAGAAGGAAAACTAGAAACAAATTATTTAATAAAAACCTTGTAATTATTTGGATAAGAACATGATTTTAATAAGCTTTATTGCTCTGTGTGTGCATTATGATAACAATGAAGTGTATTTAAACACATCTCTCATTATTTCCAAATGGTCTGTTTGGTTGCTACTTCACATCTTGTGAATCATTTATAGACCCCTGCAAAGCAGAGCCTTATTCAGCTACTCTGGAAGCAAGGGACACACTCATTCAACAGGATTTGAAGACCTAAAATGCACATACAACTTAAAGCATGGCAAGTCTGGCAGCAGAATTTTTTGTTTGGCTTGGTTTACCATGTACAGACTGCCTTCCAGGACTGGCTCTAGGTACAAGCTAAGTAGGCAGTTGCTTATGTCTGCAAAATTCAGGGGCCACAAAATAGCCATGGCCCTACTACTTCCTGTTCCAAGGCTGTGGAAAACTGGGCTGACTGCTGTCATGGCTTTGAGAAGGTCTAGGATGTTAGAATGGCACATCCTATCCAAAGGTGCCATCACAGTCTTTCACATTTCTGTTCCTTCCCAGGCAAAGGCAGAAACTGCTTTTTCTGCTCTCCAAACCTATTTCCCTCCCTTTAAGTCAGCTCTTTTCTCTTCCTACTTTCTTCTTCTTTCTATGCCAGAAGCAGCCAGGTCTCTGCTTCCTCTCATTTGAGTAAGAAAGGCAATTTCTGTTTTACAGCAAAGGTGCCTTGAACTAGCCATGCTTCACTTGCTTTAACGAAGTGCAAAGTGGTGCTAAATTGTACAGTTTCAGTCACTTTCCAGCACAAGTTTTAAAACTGTGGCACAGCTGGTTTTTTATCATCATGGGAATGCTCTGAATGCTCCCAGTATGTCTCCACAAAGTGCCTGGGATGTTGAGAACCATTCCAAACCAGTCCTTTACCAAGCAATAGTTGAACCTGGGTTACTTTTGTCAACCAAACTTGTATGGGAATAGAGCCTTCCCAGGTGAAAACTCTAAACTGTAATAATATTTACTGTGTAAGTATGAGGCTGTGATTTTTTGTAGTAAACGTGTGGTCTGATTATTTCGCTGCATAATGGAACTGTAAGGGTGATTTACCTGTTATACAATGTGCACTTTAGAGACAACCATACAGACAAAACCAACAGCAAAACCCCAGAAACAAGTAATCAAACACAAGATAGAGGAGACTTTCAGCACAAGCACTTCTTGTCTCTCAAAATAAATAATCCACACTGAGGTCCAAAAGTAGAAATCAAGACTCTAGTCTTTGGAAAAGACAAGTGCTACATAATTTTGTGCAGAGTACATCTGGACAGAAGAATATATCTGACTCATTACACTTACTATATATCTTAGAACAGATGTATATTTCAAAGAATTAAAAAAAAAAAAACAAACAACAAAAAAACCCTAAAGGAACACATCCACCCCCCCACAAAAAATAAAGTTTTTGAATGTTCTCCTGCCCTCCAAAAGAAATTTGTTTTCAAGGCTAGGTTTTCAGAACTTTTGGCACAGAGATCCATATGAATATAAGTCTACTTACAATCAAGCAATAGTATTTGGAACTTGTAAATATATGCAAATAGATGCATGTAAGAAATTCAGGATGCACTTGCACAGGTTAGAACATTTACACATGAAAAGAGGTATTTTAGTTAATTAAATTCCAAACAGGGTGAACTGATGATTTTTCTTTTTCTCACAGTAAGTAGTATTCCTATCTCCATCTTCTCTGTGAGACAGGAGAAACAATTTTGCAGCAGAGTTACCACATTACTGTGTCCTATACTGAAGTTAGCCTTTTAGGTGAAGGCATGTCATGACAAAATTTGTACTGCAGAAACATCAGAAGTGGTCCAAAATTCTATTGCACCATGTACTGTACAAAGGTAGATAAAAACTATTGTCAGGTTTTGGATAGTAACAGTTTTCAAGATGCAGTCTCATTTCTAAAGCCCAAGGAAGACCAAATAAACGCCATCAAATGTCATAAAAACACAGTGGCTTTTTTGTGGTCATAATGCACACGTAGCCCACTTCACTCACTGTCAGATCAGTATGATGGACCTTTGGTGCAAATGATAATCAAACTCTCACAACTTAAGACAGAAGCAATCCTGAACTCTTCCTGTAATGAAAATCAAACCATCCCCATACTACTTTCGGGGATGTGGAAACATTTACCACATTAGCTTAGCTCTTCTTGTTATGATGTTAGCTAGGTTTGGCTATGGTTAGGAAGTATGCTTCACATACCACTGTGGAAATATTGAATGCCCATTCTCGCATGTTCATCTTACATCTTGAACTTGCACTGCATGATCATTGTGCATTTGTCTCACATCTCCATTTAAGTGGCTTTACAGTTCTACCATTCTGATTAAGCAGCACTTCATACTCACATTATGTAGGCATAAATAGAATAATAACCTCATTATCACTTCAAGTTATGTATGACTGCCTTAGATAGTTCCAGCAAGGTCAAGGAATCTAGGACTTCAGTACTGCAAAGTCCTCCTCTGACGCCACTCAGATAAGCAAAGGCCAGAGATACTTAGAAGGCACAGCCATAGAATTTCTATTGATCAGGCAATTGAATGTTTTGAGTCTATTTCATCCTCCCTGCAACAATGTGCAAATGCAAATTGATATTAAATTTAGATAAGATATGATCCATATTAATTCCTGCTTTAAATTCTACTTTCAATACATACCCTTGGGGTTGGGGGTTGCTTTTCTAGTTCAGTCTTTGCACTGTTTTTAAGAATCTTGATAAACTAAGAGCATACTCCTTTATTCTCACTTATATGAATTCAAGTGAACTTTCTTTAATGAGTTCACCCTGATTTATGGGTTTCTTCAGAGGCATTTGCAGAGAAAAGGTGTGAGGACTATGTGTTGCTCAGACAGACTAACTGCAACCTTTTGTGGATATTAGTTTTTGATATATGAAATGTCTTGGTCATTTCCAGTTTTTGATGTATTTTTCAAAATGCAGATATTTCAGCAAATCACAAATGACCATCAAACTAGCAGCTGCCAGAGATGCCAGCATCCCAGATGCAAACAATTCTGATGGCTTCTGTGTTAGTGAAGAAACTGAAAAGAAAAGAATGGAGGACCCACAGACAAGCATCAGACTCAGGGAAACCCTGTTCATGCTCATCAGTAAACCTGTGACTTGGGAAACTTACCCAGTTTAAAACTAACCCAGAAAAAAATGGTTCTAATTTTAATGCGGACCAATACTCTGAAACAGCGTGCTTGAAGACTTCAGCAATATTTGTATTCACACAGATAAGGGAGGGGCATGACAACAGGAGCAAGCAATCATTGACAGGAAGGAGGAAAATCTGTTTCTTTGGCAGCAATATGGGCTGAAAAAATCATGAAAATACAAGATAATACTACTTAAAAGAAAAAAAAAATCCTATTCAAATACTTCCCCAGAATTTTAAATATAAAGTCAGCCTTCCTGGTCAGCTTTGGAGTGACTCCGAACTTCAAGGCCTCAGGTGACAGGGAACAACTCCCTTTCTCAAACAAATCATTTGTCTATTTGCATAAAGGGAGCAAAACCCAAGCAGTGTGTTAGTGATTGACTTCCAATGCCAGGAATGAACTGTTTGCTATTCAGTGGGTCAGTGTTATGGTCAGTTATCCAGTGCCAAATATGAATTGCCTGCTGCTCTGGGATCTAGAGCAAATCTGAGACAAGACAGGAAGGCATTGTTAGGAAGTTGCTGTCTCACTGAAATGGTAAAAAATTAGTGTTAACACAACAGTTTTGACAAGAAGACAAATTTCACAAATCTAGATGAAAGTTCAAAGGAAACCAATATCCTTGAGTAAGAAAAAACCCAGATGTTGGAGCACTTGCCTAAATAGCGAAGACTCAGTCAAACTTCTTCTCTGCCTCAGTGCTTTAAGTACTTAAATATGAGCTGGGCTACCGAGTTCTGCAGATGAATGCTATTCACTACTCCAGGTAGGTCTCTTTCTCATAAGCCTTTTTTATTTTTTTTTCCAGTTGGGCTTAATCTACAGTTTTAATTTCCTCAACCTAAACCTCACTGAGAAGTAAACTCAGGAAATAGTTATTAATTTTCTTAGGTTAAAGGAAATATGGCTTAAAACATGTTTCCCTCTTTTCCCCAATTACTCACTTCCACCTTATGCTGCCCTTTCATTGTGCCATCATTCTCCAGCCCAGAGAGATTATTTTTTAACTAATCTGGCATTCAGTGCAGGGTAATAAGTAGTTGTATTTGAGCAACTGACGTACCAGACGGTTAAGATGGAACCATAGACTGAATGGTAGTCAAGGAGAAATCAAGGATAAATTCTTTTCTGCTTCTCTGCCTGTTCTGGTTTGAGGTGAACCAGAACCAATTTTCTTCTCAGTAATTTTACTTTTCAACTTTTTCTAACTCTCTGAAATTAATGGCATATTTTTCAGACAGTATCCGCTTCTAGCAGATAAGGTCTGATATTTATAGTGTATACCAACACATGGTATGCAGAGAGGCTCCTGCTTATACTTATTGCTATAATGCCCAAGGCCAGATAAATTTGTTGTGTGTCTCTTTGGAGGGTCGGAAGCAGAAAAGCATAGAGGGGTCCCACCTGCAGGGAGAAGCAGACAGGACAGGTGACACAAAACTGACCAACAAGGTATTCCATCCAATCTACATCATGCTCAGTATAAAAGCTGAGGGATCAAGATATCAGCCTCCCCTTTCTTCAACGGCCGGCGTCTGAGGTGGACTCTGTCTCTTTGTCTGCCTTTGATCCTGATCTGTGCATTCCTGAATCCAGTTCCCATCCATCACTAAGTCTAGTCTGGGACTTTCCCAGTGCCTGCTGGTGATGTGATCGTCATCCTGGGAGCTCAATACTGGTTTTGTTTATATTGTATATATATTTAATTAGTTTATTATTATTATTATTCTCATTTCTTCTTATTATTTTATTGTTACTACTTCATTAAAGAAGTTTAGTTTCTTTTCAAATCATAAGTCTCTCTCTCATTCTTCTCTCGCTTGGGAAAGAAGTTAGAGAGTACCTATTGTTCATTTTAGTGTCCAGTCCAGCCCAAACCATGACACTGCTCCAATTTGTAGTGTATGGTCTCACTTTGCTGGCACCAGTGTCACTGTAGCAAAGCAAAAAGAGAGCTTTGACAAGGGACACTGTCCTCTGGCATCTGGTGGAAAGACTTTCTCTCCTTGAATGAATCTGAATCTTGTTGCAAAGTCTGTGTAATGTCTTGCACAATTCTTACACCTTTTTCAACAATGAAACTACTGTAAAAATTGACTAAATAATTTATGTTATCAAAATAGTGCTGAATTTCAGTCAAACTTGCATACCACTCTAGACAGAGATAGAGAAAATAACTTCAAATTGCATAGTGAGAGATAATTTCTCCTCTACTCTGATGCAGGAGCACCAAATTCCACCCTTCCATAGCGCTACTGTCTCTGAAATGCTTTCCTCATTGCCCTAACTCCTGAACTGTCCACTGACTCAGTCCTCCCTTGTCTTTCCCTTCTTTCACCTTCTGTATGTCCTATCATAAACTTTGTACACCAAAATCAATTTTTGCTAAACTCTCCCAAACCGTATTATAATGATAGATCAGTGGTGGCACCATGTCACCCTACCCTCTCACTAAGATTTGTCAGTCTTTACTTTAGAGTATTTTTTCCTGTAATTACCATCACATAACATAAAAATGTTGAAACTTTTATTGCCATGTATGGTACAGGGTGAACACATGCACCATTTTTTCAAAGAGAGAGTATTAGCTCTACAGTCACAGCAGCAGGGAACCCATGAAGGCCTGCGAATGTCACTGGGGAGGACAACCACTTGGATGAGCAGCTAACTTGTGCAGAGGCCCGTGTTATCATAGCAATACTTGTGCCAGCTCACTTAAAGCTGATCAAAAAACACAAATACTACTCTCATCTTGAAGTAGCAACTATGATGCAGACCCTCCAGGGTAATTAGACACTAAATTCCTATTGATTTCAGTTCCTTCGCAGATACAGGTCTGCAATTGTGTGGTGTGTACAGCATCCAGCACTGAAAAGTCCATTATAACTGGCAGACATAACCTCAATGGAGACACCAAATCACAGTAAGGATGTGTGTCTTTCTCTTCTCTTGTGAGTTATTTATTTCCTTGGAATCGAAGGCAAAGATGAAGATTGAGACTGCTGGGGATTTCATTAATATGACAGAATGGATGCACTGCGGTCTCAGTGAGCTTATTTTTGACATGCTGCTAAGAGATGTGAAGGCATGTTTGTCAGGTCACTCTTCTTAATAGAGGAAATGCACACACATTTCCTTTCAAATGTCAAGCATATCGAAGTATAGTATAAGTTGGGAGCTGGATGGTGAAAACTAAACCAGATAAAATACAGGCAATCCTAGCAGACTGAAAAAAGTGACAGGTAGGAAAGATTATACAGGCCCTCTATAATACTTGTTACTGAGCTCCCAGTTTTTTTATGTGGGCCTATCATAAGCTGCACATAGTACTTATATTGGAGCAATGGTTGTGTTTTCTGACTTGGCACCTGCTAACATCATCCATATCTTTCTTATTTCAGAACAAGCCACTTAGAATGCAGCCCACATGAGGCTATCTTATATCAAATTTAAACTAAAGGTAGTGCAGAATCTACTCATTTGTGAAGTGCTGTTATGTCCCTGACAGGCATTGACCTATGAGTGACATTGATGGATGATTGAATCTAAATGAAACCTAAGACTTTTTTTTGACCTGTAATACCTGGCTTTGTTCTATTAAAATGCATGTTTCTGGGGTTTTTTGAGCCTAGAATTTCTTGGAAGGGAGGGAGGGAGGAAAGAAGGAAGGAAGGTAGAAAGGAAGGAAGGAAGGAAGGAAAGAAGGAAGGAAGGAAGGGAGGAAGGAAGGAAGGAAGGAAGGAAGGAAGGGAGGAAGGAAGGAAGGAAGATTTGATGGAAGGGATGTTCCTCCCTTCCCCCTCCCCATACCTTTTTATTAAGATAGTAAGTAGTTTAGATAGCCTTTGTAGCCTAACCTGGAAGTTTACATTCACATTTGTCTGTGGCAGCTTCTACAGACTCTTCATGGCTAAAGGTTACTAAAACTAAACTAAAGGTTTCACAATGGGTTTCTGGAGAAACAGAAAGTGTGTACCCATTTGTAAAATAGCTAGAAAGGAAAGTCAGTAAAAACTTGGAATGAGCTGGAAGCCTTGAGCACTACATTAAATACTGTTGTGGTCACGGGTCTTTGTAGAATAATAGAACACAGGCTGCTGCTATCAATCAGCTTTAGATTCGTGCTGATGACTGGATGATCACAGATAATAAAACATTAGCATTTATGATCTGATAAAATGCAGTGCCCCAGAGTGTGAAAAAGTAGCCATGCTCTGGCTTGATGATGAGAAGGATGGCTCTACATTCGTCTAGGTCCAGCTATGCACTCAATACTGCTCAGACATAAAGTGGGCTGAGGTGAAAGTGCCACTGCTGAGTCTGGATCTGCCCCATACTATGGGAGATTTCAGAGTCCTGAGGTGGAGCTGTATAAACTGAAGACATTGAACTGATTTCAGCTGAAACTTCCTACCCTAGTGCAGCCTGTAAGCAGGTTATGGAGAGCAATGTAGCTCAGTGAGGGGTTGTGAGGGAAGGATTTGAAAAACAATCCAGTAAAGCAAAACAAACAAAGAAAAAACAAGGAGTTCTCCAAACCTATATCTGAAACAATTCCTATGGGCAAAGGCATAGGTGTGTGAGATGACTCTGGAAAAGCAATTGGAAATTCCCTGTGGCCTCAGTATAAATCCCTTTCATTCAGAGGTCAACATTTAGTGTTTGCTGCTAAGGAGCGTCTTCCACTGGCTACTCAGTGTGCTTCTGTTTCTATGACAGTTTTTATCCTGGTGCTGAGAGAGCCCTGTCAGATGAAGTGTAAGCCACATTTACCTGTAAGTGCCCCACACTAACTTGTGATGCCTAATCTCTTTTATTGATCCTACTAGCTGGTTTCTGGAGCCATTGATTTTCCTTGCTGTCAGTTTGTGGCCTTGACTCTTTAATGTTTATTTAGACTGGTCTCCATAAATTGCTTCTGGTGCTGAGGGCGAGGAAGGCGGCAGGAGGTCAGGGGTGCGTGTATACCTGTCCATATATATAAATCACAGCTTTTGTTCTTTGCTGTTGTTTGTGAACACTGTTTGCTGGGCGAATAAAAAGGAAGTATTCTACTAAAACATGGAGAAGCTATTACTAATTCCCCTGTGTCTGCAATTTTATTGCAGTCTAGGTTTTCAATTTTCTGTATCTTAACGGTACCTCTTGTTATCTACTCAAACATGTAATGTTTCTTTTTGTTAGAGAGACACAAAGAGGGGAAGAATTTTTTGTTTGCCAGCACAGAACAGTACTTTTAAAGCAGGAAGGGATGTATATATTTTGTTAGTGAGTTTTCCAAGTTGGGGAAATTGTTACTTCTTGCCTCCTTTTAAATTTTATTCTTTGTAGAGAACATTAGGACTTAATGGTGGTGGACTTAACAGCACTTGTACAAATAAGCAAACACCATCTCTCTTACTGACAGCATCCAAAACTCTATCCATTTAAAGAAGGACTGTAGCCTTCATTGGACAGAAACAGCAGCGCTGTTCCAGCAGTAGGACAAGTCTTCTTCTCTGGTAATATCACTGGCAAAGCCAGCAAAATGGGAAATGGTTAAGAGAAGGAGTCTGTACTGTATACCAATAATCTGGGAGCACGTCCTGAAAATTCAAAGGGAAAGGCCACACAGTTCATTTAACAGTGAGCAGCTAGAATGCCATAGCCTTAAATCAATGGAAACTGTTTTGCAACAGCTAAGATTTTCTTCCTCTGCAGCAGTAAACATCATAGTCTGTACAAGGTGACAAGTGGTTCTCCTGAGGCTAGAAGGACAGTAATCAATAGAGGTGCAGTCTGGGCCACTGTTCTGCCTGTTGATGCAGAAACATTGTGCACAGATATGATGCTGAGAATAAATCAAAAGAAGAAAGAGAAGCTGCTCCAAGATAGGTAAAGGAATACCTTACAGGCAATACCTTATTGACCGGAATATCTGATTCAGGTTTTTTTCCATTTGACCTCTTGGTTTGTATGGTCATTTGCTGTCCTAAACTTAAGCAAGTGCGGTTCATTATAAAAGGAAGACATAGCAACCCTGACAGGATAAATATTTGGCCAAATATTCCAGATTCACTTGTCCCTCCCTCTTGCAAAGGTCACTGTAGCCTTTTATACATTTTGTAAAATCCATTAAACATATGTTACAAATGACCAACACCCCGAAGAAAGTCTCAGACACAGCTCCATGTTCAAATCGCAATTTCAGTATTTTTGAGGATTAACAGCCAGGATAATTTCTCTGAGAAGTCTTTAGGTGCCTTGTAACTGCCGTTTTAGTGAGGCTAGTGTACTCTTAACTTACATGCAAGGCCCTAAAGCATCCAAGACAGAAAGCTGTACTATTGTTTATATACCTTCATATATTAAAGCTTTGCATTTCATAATATATATCTTATTGGTAGATGATGTTCTGATTCTAGGCAATATAAAGTACTAGAGGAAGGGAATTGTTTTCATTCGTGTGCCTGTTTGTCTCCTGTACAGAAATGGAGTGCAACTTTAAAATCAGCACCATAGCAAGAAAGCAAAATGCATTAAGATATCAAGGAATACTCCAAAGACTCTCATGTCTGTCCTCCAAAGAAAGAAATCAGCAAACTTTGGAGTGAATATGGAACAATGATAAAGAAGAACATGAATAATTCTTATGAAAGATTTGTAAGTTGGCATATTTACTGTAGTTACATATTCTGATGAACACTACAACAGAAGGAACATCCTGCCCTGAATTTAATTGTAACCAATCAACTGTAACCAATTACGTCTTTATTTAAAACAATAAGGATGACCAAACTCTCAATGAATTGACTAGTAATTTCTAATAGTCTTCAGTATAGCCAATGTAAAGAATAACCCATGTAATATTATACAGCATAACCAGTATGATTCAGTATATGCAATTAATTTGGCAACCCTTAAATTCGTTGGCAAAATTCTTGCTTGCTTTATTGGGCTTCTGCTCATAAAAGACTAGAAGATGGATCTGGACAAAAAGCAAATGATTTAAATGGTCCAAACGTTCCACAAGAATGAGTACAGTAAAAATAACTGTTTGCATAGCCTATTTAACCTGCAGACTGGAAACAGAACAAGACTACAAGCTTTCTTTCTGTAAGTAACTAGTGCTAAGGTATATTTTCCAAGTAAGGAAAGCAAATTCCCCCACTACAGATTTTTCTGTACTGACACAACATATTTTTATACAGCTGAGTTTAGCAATGCATAATACCTCATTAATATTTAACAGTGTGAAATATGTCTCTGTGAAGGTTTTTTGGTTTGTTTATTGTTTTGGGTTTTTTCAATTTTTTTGTTTGTTTTTTGTTTTTTTTTAAATGTAAAATACGAAGGAAGGTTGTTAAACTTTATTTTTCTCTGGAAAAGCAAAACAGAAAATGTTTTCACTTCACATTTTTCCATCTGATGTCAGGAGATTACATTAGAGTTTTCCTTATTTTCACTCGTGATTGACATTTAAATACCAGAAATTACAAGTTTTGGAGATGGTAAAGAATAATTATTCTCTTATGTCTATAAATATCCAATATATGTTTAGTTAGGTGGAAACAGATGACCTAACAGAAGACTAAATCTTGGCAAGTTTACTTACATTGACCAAACCCTGCCAATTAAATTTCAGCCAGCTGGTCGCTTCTAATCCTCTCTTGTTCAGTCTATTTGAATGATTTTTAGGTTTTTGGGTTAGATTTTTTTTCATGCCACTTTCATCCATCACTAGCAACACCAAACAAAACAACATTTTGTGTGAGAATGAATCACAGATGAAATGTCAGGGGGCTTACTAGACTGGGGATGAGGCCAAAAGCACTTAGAAAAATGTGAAACTTTGTCACACATCCATAACTCCAAGCTAGCAACCCATAAGAAACATAATTTAAGGTAGGAGCCAGCTCACTGCCCTAGCTGTTATGTAGATTGCTGAATATTAGCCAAACAACCCTTGTTTATTCCCATATTAGGGCATTTGTTTTCTACTCATAGTATCAGAGAGGAGGAAGGTCAAAGACAGGGATGATTAAAGGTTGGCACTGCCATTCCAGTGTACATCCTGCAGATCATTAGTACAGTTCTTCCTCTGCATCATTCAGCAGTTTCTTCCCGAATGCTATTCCTGGTTTCTCATACAGCCTGAAAGAGCTGAACTGTCTTACCCAAATGGGTAAGAAGTTTTCCTTTGGCACAGGTTTTCTGCTTTGTTTGACTCTCTTTTGAAGGCAAAATCCTTGTTATTAAGGCCAGAACTGCGGCCCATTTCCAGATCTGTATGCAGTTCAGGGCAGTCCAACAAATGAGAAGAACATGTACATGAAGAGTCCCTTCTTTTTTTTCATAGAAACATAGAATTATAGAATGGTTTAGGTCGGAAGGGACCTTGAAGATCATCGAGTTCCAACCCCCCTGCTATAGACAGGGACACCTCCCACTAGACCAGGTTGCCCAAGGCCATGTCCAGCCTGGCCTTGAACACCTCCAGGGATGGAGCTTCAACAACCTCTCTGGGCAACCTGTTCCAGTGCCTCACCACCCTTAAAGTGAAAAACTTCTTCCTAATGATTAATCTAAACCTGCCCTCTTCCAGCTTAAAGCCATTCTCCCTCGTCCTATCACTACACGCCCTTGTAAAAAGTCCTTCCCCAGCTCTCCTGTAGGTCCCCTTTAGGTACTGGAAGGCCGCAATAAGATCTCCCCGGAGCCTTCTCTTCTCCAGGCTGAACAGCCCCAACTCTCTCAGCCTCTCCTCATAGGAGAGGTGCTCCATCCCTCTGATCATCCTCATGGCTCTCCTCTGGACACGCTCCAGCAGGTCCATGTCCTTCTTATGTTGGGGACTCCAGAGCTGAATGCAGTACTCCAGGTGGGATCTCACGAGAGCAGAGTAGAGGGGCAGAATCACCTCCCTTGACCTGCTGGCCACAGTTCTTTTGATGCAGCCCAGGATACGGTTGGCCTTCTGGGCTGCGATCGCACACTGCTTGCTCATGTCGAGCTTCTCGTCAGTCATCACCCCCAGGTCCTTCTCCACAGGGCTGCTCTCCAGCCATTCCCCGCCGAGCCTGTATTTGCGCTTGGGATTGCCCCGACCCAGATGTAGGACCTTGCACTTGGCCTGTTGAACTGCATGAGGTTGGCTTGGGCCCACCTCTCCAGCCTGTCCAGGTCCCTCTGGATGGCATCCCTCCCCTCCAGCGTGTCTGCCTCGCCAAACAGCTTGGTATCATCAGCAAACTTGCTGAGGATGCACTCTACCCCACTGTCCATGTCGCTAACAAAGATGTTGAATATTACAGGTCCCAGTACCGACCCCTGAGGAACACCACTCGTCACTGCTCTCCACTTGGACACCGAGCCGTTGACCGCAACTCTTTGAGTGCGACCATCCAGCCAGTTCTTTATCCACTGAGTGGTCCATTTATCGAATCCATGTCTCTTCAATTTAGAAACCAGGATATCATGTGGGACAGTGTCAAACGCTTTGCACAAGTCCAGGTCCATCTGTCCATCAACAGATCTTCTCTTGTCCACTGCCACTGTAACCCCTTCGTAGAAGGCCACCAAATTTGTCAGGCATGACTTGCCCTTGGTGAAGCCATGTTGGCTCTCGCCAATCACCTCCTTGTTTTCTATGTGCCTCAGCAGAGTTTCCAGGAGGATGTGCTCCATGATCTTGCCAGGCACAGAGGTGAGACTGACTGGCCAGTAGTTCCTCAGGTCTTCCTTGTTTCCCTTTTTGAAAATAGGGGTTATGTTTCCCCTTTTCCAGTCGGCAGTAACCTCGCCAGACTGCCACGACTTCTCAAATATGATGGCTAGTGGCTTAGCGACTTGATCTGCTAGTTCCCCCAGGGCCCGCGGATGTATCTCGTCAGGTCCCATGGACTTGTGCACCTTCAGGTTCCTCAGGTGGTCTCTCACTTGATCTTCATCTACAGTGGGCGGTGCTCCATTTTCCCAATCCTCTCCTTTGCAATCTGCGTCTTGGGCAGTGCGGCTGCTGTCCTTGTCTGTGAAGACTGAGGCAAAAAAGTCATTGAGTAGCTCAGCTCCGTCTCTGTCCCGGGTAACCAGTTCTTGCGTTTCCTTCCGGAGAGGGCCTACATTTTCCCTAGTCTTTCTTTTCTCACTTACATACTTATAGAAGGATTTTTTGTTTGTCTTAATGTCTCTGGCCAGATTTAGTTCTAACTGGGCTTTAGCTTGTCTAACCCGCTCTCTGGCTGCTCGAATGATTCCTCTGTAATCCTCCCACGGTACCCGCCCCTCTTTCCACTCCCTGTAGGCCTCCTTTTTTCTTTTGGTCACTTCCAGGAGCTCCTTGTTCATCCACACAGGCCTCCTGGCTTTTCTGCCTGACTTCCTCTTTGTAGGAATGCACTGCTGCTGTGCTTGGAGGAGGTGGTCCTTGAATATTAACCAACTTTCTTGGACCCCTCTTCCTTCCAGCGCTTCATCCCAAGGCACCATACCAAGCAGATTCTTCAAGCGGCCAAAGTCTGCTCTCCTGAAGTCCAGGGTCGTCAGCCTGCTGCGCACCTTCTTCATTGCCTTGAGGATTTCAAACTCAACCATTTTGTGGTCACTGCAGCCCAGGCTACCCCTGAGTTTGACCCTGTCAACCAGCCCCTCCTTGTTGGTAAGAACAAGGTCCAGCACAGCTCCTCTCCTCGTCGGCTCCTCAACCACTTGGAGAAGGAAGTTGTCCTCAATGCAATCCAGGAACCTCCTGGATTGCCTGGGCCTGGCTGTGTTATCCTTCCAACTGATGTCAGGGTGGTTGAAGTCACCCATCAGAACCAAGGTCTGTGAACGTGAAGCCGCCCCTATCTGTCTATAGAGGGCTTCATCTACTTGGTCTTCTTGGTCGGGTGGCCTGTAGCATACCCCCACTGTAACATCCCCTGCTCCCGATTTCCCTGTAATCTTGACCCATAGGCTCTCAGTTGGCTCTTCATAGTGGAAGTGGAGGGAGAACAAACAAAGAAATGAAACACACAGAAAAAAAAATAATATTTGCACATCCAATTTCTGTAATTACAAAGAAAGTTGATTTGTCACCGTCTGTTTGTATCAATGAGCTGACACAGGAAAGATGCACGTGTTCTTCTCCTTCTTGGAGGAAGAAATCCACTATTCCACACAGCTCTGCAAAAGGCATAAGGTAACACGATTCCCGGCTGTCCTGGTTCCAGCAGGGATGGCGTTAATTTCCCCAAGGATGGGAGGGGACACAGGTACCCCATGCCATGTGAGCCATGCCCGGGCGATGGGGGGGAGCTACCGGGGGAGGGGGCGGGAAGTCGCTGCTCAGCACGGGCGGCGGCGGTGCGGGTCCAGTCGGTGAGCGGCGGTGCTGTAATCGCGTCTGTATATTCCTTTATCGGTGTTATTATTGCTGCTTTCTCTTCCCTTTGCTGTTCTGTTAAACTGCCTTTATCTCAACCCACGAGTTTTGCCTTTTTCTTCCCATTTTTCCCCACGGCTGTGGGGGGTTGAGCGAGCGGCCGCATGGTTCTTTGTTGCCGGCTGAGGCCAAACCACGACACCGACTTAATACTTCTGACAGTTTGGGCATTTTAAACGCATGTAAGTAAACAAAGAAGACTTGGATGAGAAAGTCTAGCCCAATAAACAAAGCTCTGGTACTTTGCAGTCTAAAAATGGGACAATTGTGAAGATGAGTACTTACTAAAAGTAAGCATCTGGCACTATAATAAATTAATCTTATGCACTAAGCAATAGCAATCACTGTTACTCTTAATTTTGACAAGGCACAAGGATTTGATTTGGTGTTGTCACAGTCACGTCCCATTGTGCTGGACAAAAAAAATGACAGTGGAAGGATTAATCTTTCCAAAACACAATTCATTTAAAGAATGAAGAATATGAAGTTGGGGTATGAAGAAGATAGTAAACAAGAGGATCAGTTATCTCGGTTTTGTTAGTTGCAGAAAAATGTTATCCTTTTTCTTAAACGTCAAAAAATTAGAATTGGAGAACATCGAATAGAGAGAAATTATTAAGAATCATTCTAGATTTCTTGTTTTAATTCTAACAGTGTATACAATCTCAGGAATAATATTCTATTCAAAGACTTTTACATGCGTTAAAAAAATAAATCTAATGTAGAACATACATATGATGGGGTCCCTGCAGACCCTATATAATCTCCACATAAGGTATTAATCTCCTCCACATTGCAATTGCTTTGTAAATGGCCAAGTGTTATGGAGAACGGTATTACCCAGTGCTTTGTAAGTGCTCAATAGAAGAGAGAGAAAGCATGGGACATGAGGGTAAGCAGACTCTTCATTATTTCCACAGGAATACCAGGACTGAGTTAACCACTGAAATCATTGAACAACTTGATTTCCAGGATTCATTAGAGAGCCTAAGACAGTCAAGAGAACATTTGAAG